>CM062617.1:11857862-11915980 GCA_025617555.3 Puccinia polysora
ACATATCAGAGTGCGTCTTTGAAATACATGATTCATTCTTACAAGAAAGAAATACACAATGAAAAAGCTTAGGAGCTGAATTTATCAACCATGGTACTTTTTTGAAATATTGGTCTTGTAAAGAATCCAAGAGTAATGTAGGACAAAGTAAATTTTTCTGCAGGATTATATGATCTTGTATTTAGGATATAAAAAAAAAAAACTTGAAAGTTGTATAGGGATGATATTGATGTGCTTTGATTCCTGTGTGATTGAATATGAGCACAAGGAAATCACTAATTTCAATTGAGAATATTTAAGACATATTACGTAGAATTTTTTGTAGAGTGTCTTACCAAAGAGTGTGAAGTTTTGTCTCTATATGATTGGATTTTTTTTATCAAATGAGTATTGGGTATAGAAGGGGAAATCAAATGATTTGCATACAATTTTCAATGAGATAAACAATCAAGATTGGATAGTAGGATAGGCAGCCCACGGGGAGATATGTTTTGTTTTATTTCAATAATTTGATTTTGTTGGTGATATTAATTTTTTTATGAAGGATTTATTCAAAAGTCAGGAGAAATGAGACTTGATTTCAATAGGGAATCAACTCCAGGAAGCATGTTAAATCCATTTATTTATTTATTCTGAATTTTTTCTGACATTTTCTATTGTACTTCAATTCTAGGAATGATTTCCCCCCTGGTTGCATCCCCAATGTTTTCCAAAGCAGCAAGTGTGGCCTCTGAAGGAATTTCTTCATGTGGGGAGGGTTCAAGCCTGGCCTCCAGGATAGAGGCTTTTTGAGGCATTCTAGGAAATTAGAATCCTGCATTGTGGAGAATGAGAGTTGAAACAAAACAAATGTACAGGTCAGATTTTCTGTCTTCAGATGGTGATATTGAGGAAGCTTTGAAAGGATCAGGTATTCAAGCTTCCCAGAAAAGGAAAAAAAGAGGTGTGTTCTTTTCTTTTCTTTGAGATAACCATGAGCTGTGAATCATTCATGTCATTTTACATTTCATAATATGCAGAGATTTTAACATTGGTTGAATTGTAAATGCATATGTATAAAAACATTGGAAAAAGTTGATGTGAATGAAACATGAGTTGATTTTTGAAACAAAAAAGGGCTTCCAATTTTCCTTCCCCCCAAAGACATGATTCTGTGAGGCAGGGTTCAGTGGAAATAAATTTGATGACTCCTGGTGAGCTGTTTTTTTGTTTGCAAATTTTTTGTAAGATTTAACTGTCTTACAATTTTTAAACAAGCACAAGTGTCAGGAGAGAACCAGTAAAACATACTTGTGGTTAATGTAAATGAGGAGGCATATGTTTCAGGATCTAATCTCATCATAACACCAGGTAGGTTTTTGGAAGGTTCAAAGTTTCAAATTTTTCACTGTCTATGATTTTGATGATAATGTTTTATGACTAAACCAGTACAAACGATTTTCAAAGGGGTATTATAGGAGGGCCTAGCATTCATCAATCAATTTTTGATTTCACTATGATGAATCCTGGTTCTCAAGTTGAAGCTCCACCTCCCAATATCAATCCAAATGGTGATTTATATTTGTAGCTAGTTTTATCTGTGAGGAAAGTTCTAATTTATTTTTTAATTTTGTATCATTACAAAGAAGATATTTGGATAGAATGGAGAAAATTGGACCTAGAATTCCAGAGAAAGAAACTTGAAAGCCCCAGGGAAGTGGAATCAACTATTGGGAACTAATCTAAAAGGAGGCCAACAATTTGAAGTAAATACATTGGGATACCAATGGCCTCTGAATGATCCAATTGACAAATGCATGCAATCTTTACCAAAAACTTCAGAATGGATACAAAAGTTGAAAAAATTGAAATGTGGAATTTCTCTATATATTAATAGAAACAGAAACTAAATCATAAAAATCAGAAGATTTAAATTAAAGAGATAAGAATAAAGAAACAAACAAGTTTCATACACAAGCTGATGGAAATGACTAAACTCTTGGAGGTTAGATGACTGAATGAATACCCTCTGTATAGACCTTCTGTTTGTGTAAATAAAATAGAACACAAGCTAAAATTGAGAAGAACTAAACAATTTAAAGTCAAGGGTTTGATTGAAGAAAATGCAGAGAAGAAAAGAATCAACAGTCAAACTAAATTACTTGAGTTCATTTGACCAATGACTGGATAATCACTTGAATCTTGAGTCAAATGACTAAGAGAATTGAGAATAATTTATAAAAGTGAAAATCCAATGAGAAAAGAACCTTCAGCCTGCTCACCGACTTCTGTTAAGAGTTCAGGAGTGAGGAGCAGATGTGAGATGCATATGCATGAAGAAGAAGTCAAAGGTTGCACACTGTAGTGGTTGTATAGCACGGATGTAGCGTATGTAGGCATGCTACTCTTCTTGATCAAAAAAAAAAAACAAAATTAAAAGAAATGAAATAAATATAAAAGAAATAAATGAAATAAAAAATTCCAAAACAATAATTCCAACACACAATCCCAACCCCTCCCCATAATTCAGTGCAACAAAGATTTGCAGAATGTTGAAACAAGCAGATCAAGACTCTGCCAACTGGAAGCTTTAGTCAGAGAGTCGGCAACCATGGATTCCGTGCTTACCAGAAGGACACTGATGTTCTTTCTGGAAGGCTGATCACGTAACTATTTTAGTTTCATGTCAATATATTTAGTCTTTGAGTTGGATCCAAAGTGCCACAACTTGTCAAACAGACCCTTATTGTCTACTAGGAAACTAGGTGTAATTTTTTTAGCCGTTTTCCAAAGATTGCCTATGAACGATTCAATCCACAGTACCTCCTGCGCACCGTCTGTCAGCGCATTCAACTATTCCCCTGTGGAAAAGATTGCAATATTGCACTGATTTTGGATTTTTCATGTGATTGGTGCCAACTTCCAGAAGACAATGTAACCAGATTGAGAATGACAACTTTGAGGATTCTCCACCCAGGTGGAGTAAATGAAGAAAGTTAATTCATCTTCATTATTTGAATTTGGTTTCAGTGTCAGAGAAAGGGATGAGTTCCCGGCAAGATATTTCCAGACATCAAGTGCTTCCTCCCAATGAGTAATGCCCGGGCTTTGATTGAATTGAGAAAAATGGACGCAGCCGCAGATAGATCAGGTCTATTTCTACAGGCAAGGTAGTTCAGCAAACCAGTGTATTTCCTAAAGTTTAAACCCAACTTCCTGAATTCAATTTTCTTGTCTTGAGAGGCTGGGACAAGTTGGATCCAAGGTGTCATGGGAGTCATCACAGATCTGACATTGTTCAGGTTCAACTCTTCCAATGTCTTTTCAACCAGTTTTTCCTGACTTAACATGATTTTCCCATTGGACCATGCATATTACATTCCTTGGATGGTATCTAATCAATGAGCAGAGGAATGTGGAAAATTAACTAAAAACTTGTCTTCAAACCAGTCTACCTCCCCGGTCACAATCAAGTTGTCTGCATGAAAGAAGACAATCACTTGACAAGAGGAATGAATATATAGACACGGATCTGCATTGGACTGAACCAAACCAATGCCTTCTAAACATGATGTGAGATTTTTGTACCAATTTGACAGCGCTTGGCGCAAACCATACAGTGATTTTTTAAGCTTTAGAAACTTTGAATTTCAAGCACTTTCCTTTGGTTTCAATATGTATAAGTCCTCCTCCAAGGGAGAAAACATAAACACCGCTTTGACACTGAACTGGCGTATATCAAGATTGCAATCCAATACGCACAGTGTAAGACTCCAAATGGTGCTAAGCCGCAGGCAGTTCTGTGGAGGGGAAAGGTGCTGTTTAGGCTTCCCTCCTAAGAGTTACAATAATATTCAAATGTAACCGGAATCAAGGTCCAGGAACTTGTAAATAAGGAATCAATGTAAGGGATGAGTTTGGGAATAGTCGGTAGCAATGGAAACAACACTATCTGAGGCAAGATGGTGCAGGGAAAGACTTGAACAAAATGAGTTAAAGTTGTGTTCAGATTTAAATGGAACAAGGCAGTTGTAAGTAACAACACCCACAAGCTAATAACTCTGGTTGTTGGAAGAAGATTAGGAAATATAAACTCAATCCCAACCAACCTCCAGGTTCTCATCAGCCTGCCCAACTCTCCGCAATCAAGCGCTTGAAGGGTACCAGATAACTGTAGGTGGCTGAAAAAAACAAAAGAAATTTGTTTGTGAAGCTCTAGAAGCAAAGCAATAACAGATTCAAAAAAGAATAACCCAACACTTCTCAAGGAACTCAAGAGTAGCGTGGAAGAATTCAACTTTTAAAGAATAAAGGGAGGTCTAAAAATCCAGGTTTCAAGCTTAAAGAAACCTCTCAGTAAAACGTGACTGGATCTGGAAAGATGATCAGGGAAGGATCAGACAAGTATGGTCAGAAAAAAGGGATCAAGAGTGGTATAACACACTCAAGAATTCCAGAAGATGGAATTCTCTTCAACCAGCAAGGCTATGGTTGGTGATAAGGATCAGGGTCACAGATGGATGGATCAAAGATTGAGTATGAAGGAATAAAGGATCAGGAGAAATCAAAAGATATGACCATAAAAAGTTGTAGATGAAGGGAAAAGGGGCCTTCCAGAATGATTGATGGATAAGGGGATGTAAAAAAAATTTCAAAAATTCACATAATCCGTGAGGTGTCCCGGATTGGTAATCACATCTCTCCCCAGCTTACAGACTGTCCCTAGTCTGCATCTTGAACTTGAAGAAATAAAGAGAAGGAGAAATATAAGGAAATTGAGTAGAAAATTGGCCATTTCTTGATCTTGAGAGGGATTGAAGAGTTTGAAAATATCTTGATCCATCCAAAAGAGCCCTAGAAGCGGCAGAGATAAAACACAGGAGGCGTCCTGGGTGCTCACGTAAGTGGCATACAGTAGAGTTTACAACAAAAATGCAGCAAATAACCCTGGTGGTGCACAATTGGGAGGAATTACTTGTGAGATAAGTTGCCTCCACGACAATGAAACTTCTTAACTTGATCAGAAGAGAACATTCTGGCCAGTTGAGTACCATCCAGCTCCCCCCAAAATTAAGATCCCCCTCTAACTTGGCAAACCACCCAATAAGGACCATTCCAATGATTTGAGAAAAGCTATCCCCGCTGGTTCTCCAAAGATCAATTATAAGCTAACACCAGATCACCAGGGTTCAAGGAGTCCCTGATTCAATTGGAGTGCTTTTCCTCCCAATAATGAACTGATTTTGCTCTGGACTCCATAATCTTCTGATAAGCATCATCACAAACATCTTCAATTTGCTCCAGTTGCTTGGATCTAGCAACTAATAGATCAGTAGTTGAGGACACCTTGTCCCAAGGGATACCCAAGAAAGATTCCATTTCAAGATCCAAAGGAAGAACTGATATTTGACCAAAGATGATTTCATAAGTTCAGTGGCCAGTAGTCCTTTTGGTTGAGATTCAATCAGAGAAGAGAACAAGAGGAAGGAATTTGCAACAATTCTTTCCACTTTCACCACCAAGCTTAACAAGTGCAGCCTTCAAAGGATCATGGGCTTGTTCCACCATGCCTTGGCCTTCAGGATAATAAGGAGTAGTAACCCTATGTTGTCCAGGAAGAGATTGGATCATTTCAGCAAGTTTGCCACCAAATTTGGAGCCACCATAAGTAGAGTAAGATTGAGCCAGGCCATAATGCATTTTCCAGGTCTCATAGAGGAAAGCTTCCACTGATTCAGAGATAAGATTCTTAAGAAAATTTCCTTCAACCCATCCAGAAAAATCATCTCTAGCCACAATGAGGTACTTAGCACCACCTGCCTTAATATGAACCACATCCATAGCAATCCTTCCAAAGACAGTGGATTCCCCAGTAGGAAAGAAATTTCAGCTGGATGCCTAAGATCAAGTTTTTGACAAAATTCACAACTCTTGCACCATTGGGAGACAGATTTCTTCAGAGATGGCCACCAGAATTGTTTGGATAATTGTTGATAAGTTTTGGTTTCCCCACATTGACCAAGACCTTCATGGAGACTTTCATAGATAGAATCTTGTTTAGAAGGGATAGTAAAAACAATAAGAGCACAAGGATTTACTCTTTTCATAATCCTAGAGCTTTTGAAAAAGAAACTAGAGGACTTTATTTTAAGAGATTGAAATTCTTTAGCAGAGAGATCAGGGGGTTTTTGAAGAGTTAAAAGGTACTGCTCTAGTTTAAGCCAGAAACCTTCTTGAAATCCAGAATAATCTTGAGAAGAGAAAAAGAAGACAGGATGGATTAAAGGTTCTTCTTCATTGAAATCAGTTCCAACATCAGATTCATTGTCTCCAAGAGGTTGTCAAGATAAACCATCAGGAATAGTGAATGATTTCCCAGGCCTGTGAACAACATAAAAAGAAAAAAGCTGGATAAAGGCCACCCAAAAAGTCATAGGAGAATTGGGGAGGCTAGGAGAATTGATCATTTCAATGATGGATTGAGCATCAACTTGCAGTTCAAAATGTTGGCCCCAGAGAATGGTTTGAAGTTTCTTCATCATTTGAGCCACACCACAAAGTTCTGATTTGGGCTGAGAGTACCTAGACTCTAAATCTTAAAATAGCACACATTCATAAAGAGCAGGACGGTCCCAACCATTTTTATCTTCCTGAGTAAGAACAGCCCCAACAGATTGATAACTAGAATCAACAGCCAGCTTGATCTTGCCAGCTACGGGTCCATAAGCAATCTTTTTCAAGACTATGTCTTTACCCACCATCATTTTGAGCAACTGAAAAGAATTTTCACAATCTTGGGTCCAAATCCATTCAGCATCTTTCCTGGTTAGACAATGTAAGGGTGCACATATTTTGGATAAGGATGGGATAAACATTCTAACATAAGTGACAACACCTAGGAAGCCCCTAACTTCAGTGGTATTGATTGGAGTAGGCCAAGAGATGATCTTGTTGACTTTGGCTGGTGCCATCCTTCTTCCTTCCTTGCAGACCACATGACCAACAATTTCCAGAGCAGGGACACAAGCAGACAGTTTGGATCCAGAGACAGTAAGGCCAGATTCCTTGATTTGAAACAAAATCCTTTCCAAAGTAGTAGCATATTCCCAGAAAAAACAAAGAATTCTTGAATGCCAAGGTAAGAGCTCATTATCATAGTCAGAAACTGGACCTTTAATTCCACCATTTTCAATAAATATTCCAGCATGATCAGGGATTTAATCCTGGAGGATCCACATCATCTGAGCCTGATAGACTGCAACCAAATTGGTGGCACCTTGAGGCAATTTAGTAAGTTGAAATCAACCAAGAGGAGCATCAAAGGTAGTGAGAGGGCAAGAAATAGGATGTAAGGATTGTTTTTTATAGCCTCCCATAATTTCCCCTAGACCGTAGCAAGCTCTCCCAGAGAAAGATTTGAAAAATTCTTCAGTAGCAGGAGCAATACCAGAGTCTTTAATAGTAACTTTATTAAGAGGTTGGAGATCATGAAATATTCTAAGTTTAACATTAATCTTGAGGACACAGAAGACAGTGCTGGAATAACTAGAGGTTGACTGCTCATATAGGCCAGTAAAAACTTGTTCTTGGGCCAACTTGATAAATTTGTCAACCTTAGCAGCAGGGATAGGTATCTTCTTGTCAGCTTGCTACTATTGCAGAGCAAGCTACAAAAGTAACAAAAATAACATAAAAATAATAATAATAAAATTAACCTAAGAAGGAGTAGGAAAAACATAAATATTATTACAGAAATGAATTCTCCACCCAAAATTAGGTAGGGCCACTCCCTGACCCCACCCTTGAAATCCAACTCCTTATATTTTTAAATAATTAAGGAAAGAAAAACCAAAATACTACGGCTCCATTATTGAGCTTTTTGGTTAATTAAATATTTCACACACATTGTCATGTATAGGTTTCACCCCTAAAATTCAGTCAGAATTGAGGTGTTGTGTATATTTTGGGAGTTACGGGCGGAAATGTGTTTTGTCACAATTCCCGCATGCAGCCGCGGCAGCCAATGCACCCGCCCGCGGCTGAGATACAGCCTTGTCACTCCGTCGAGGTTGTGTACGCAGCCCCAGGCCTCTGACAAGTACGCAGCCGCGGGACTACGGGTTGACAGAGTGACAGGCGGCCTGAGAGGCTCGGGTACCGCGTAAACAGGCTACAACATACACGGGAACTTTCTACATAGGTAATAAATGTTCCCGTGGATAGTAGACTGTCTAAAAATAAATAATATTATATAAAAATACATAAATAATCCTTACACATATTTTTTACTTAACATAATGCAAAGTACCAAGAATGTCGAAAATAAGACAATGACAGCTTCTAAAAATATATTAAAATAATTTGATATACTTTTATGAGAATTTCTAGAAATCAATATTTTTGTGACATACTAAGGAAACTAATGATGTAAAAATATTACATGAATCCACATGACTTATATTTTTAAGTAATTATCTTAGTAAATCAACTGGAACTCGAAAATAAAGAGTAAAATCAATATTATGACTTTTACTCCATTTATATAACACATAATGAGAACTTACCTGACATCAAGGTGTCCATAGAGATGTCTATTTATATAATTATTAAACTACTGGGAACATTTACTAAGGATAATTAATTAAATAATACATAAATAAGACAGATTAGTGTTATTCACACGTCCTAATGTCTATTATAAAGTGGAATAATTCCCATACCCTGTGGAATTAGATGCTACCCGTGCTATAGCACCAAGAACACATGACAGGCTACCCCTGGTTACCCTGCTAGCCTTAGTGTCCGTCCCTTTGAGCACCTACAACCCTCAGAAGGACCATATTGGGACTCCAAAAGCTATAAATAAAGAGCTCTTTTGAGGATATTGATGGGCAGAGACCCAGTAATATTCATATCCAGACGCCGTGACAAGGTGATCAAGTACTTATAAGAGATAAGTAAGTGATTTATGGCAATTTCTGATCAGTAATATCTGTCCTCAAACCTCTTTTTATCAATTAAAACTGCTGACCAGCCTTATAAACCCAGTATACAGGTTTAAACCATCAGTACACGTCTCAAACAGATACCCAAAGGATTTAATAACATACCAGTGAGTCTTATTATCCTTTCTCTGTCGTGGTAGCTTGGCTACAAGGCCCTACCACTCCATTGTGTATTTTATATACATATTATCTTTGGGTAAAATATTCTTTAAACTAAAGAGCCCAAAGTAACCAGGACTACGTGTTTTCATACTGAAATCCCTGAAGAGAGGTGTTAAAGATCCCCAATATAATTGTGGCCCCTCTATAAATATTTAATAATCAATTTATTCATATTGATTTAAAACAATAAACAATAACCAAACTACTTAACCTTGCATTAAGCTTAATCCAAATATTCTACGGATTTTTGCTGCATTTATTAAATAATATATTTATTATTTACGCTATCACCTCTGGTAGCTAAAGGATAGCAAGGGTCTTGGAATCCAGGAGGCTGACACTTCTTCTTTTGCCAAGGATCATGTTCAACTAAAGGGATGATATAAGGGAGGCCATAGGATTCTTTCAAGAGACCTCTCTCTTCTTCACAGAAAGCAATTGATTTTTCCCTTAGAGATAAGAAATTTTTGATAAAATTTAACTCATCAGGAAGAAGCCATCCATCTGGACCAAAGTTGACCACCTTCAGACGTTCTTCAGTGACCCAACCATTGGGCATAAAGGGACCAGTAAGAGATTGAGGAAGACAACAGTAAGGATCACAAGATAAGGGAGGATGCATAAGAGGAGGATTGAGGTTGAGAGGCAGGGGCTGGTTGACTGGTTTTACCTTCTTGGCAACAGGCTTTGTTAGAACCCT
This sequence comes from Puccinia polysora, assembly GCA_025617555.3. Lineage (NCBI taxonomy): Eukaryota > Fungi > Basidiomycota > Pucciniomycetes > Pucciniales > Pucciniaceae > Puccinia > Puccinia polysora. Next base: position 11,867,709 of record CM062617.1, read on the forward strand.
TGAAATGTGTTTCTCAGAGAGTATAAAGTAGAAACAGACTAGTAGGAGCCAGAAGAAATCAATCAACACCAGAAAGAACAAGGGAGAATGACAAAGAACCAGATTTGCCAATTACACACCTGGAAACTGAGACAGATAGTCAGATGGACTGATGAAGGTTGAAAATTAAAGTGCTGGCCAATAGAGGATCTAATAACAGATAAAAAGAAAGCGCTTGAGAGCAGTAGATAACCCATTAGATCAGAGTGAGAGAAAGGAGCAGACAACCAAGGGGGTTTTAAAAAGATAAAGTGCGTGATTTGTAAGTTTCTCTTTCTCACCAAATAGAGCTAGGACCCAAAGTCAGTAAGTTGGCATTTTGATGAGGAATGGATCAAGTTGCTGGGAGTTGAGAGCTGGTGGTCCTAGTTTGGTGTTGGTGTTGAGTACTGCAATGAGAGTTAGATAAAGAGAAGGAAAGGAAAACAGAGTGCAGAAGAATAAAGAATAAAAGAAAGATAGATGTAAAGGAAGGATTGGATGGGACAAGCGTATGAAGTAGAGTCTGAAAGAAAGAGCAGTAAGGATAAAAAAAAAGGTTGCTACAGTCAGGTGACAGAGTGGGAGGATGCGCACTCCAGGGAATGTGGTACTGGGATTGTGAAAGAATCAACACGCCAGGATATTTGGTGAGATAAGAGCCAGAGAGTTGTCAGGAAAAGCATGCGCTAGCCAGTTTGAACAGTGAGGAGGATGAGGCAGCCTTTGAAAGGGGATTGGCAATCATTTTGGATGAGCTTAACATCAATTTCCTTTGAGTTGTACAGGTCCCAGATGAATTTGATTTTTATATCCAGATGTTTGGTTTTAGCGGTTGACCCAAATTTACTTATCTTGTCCAGAAGACCCTTGTTGTAAATGTGGAAGATGGATGAACAGGGAGAAGACCCCAAGAGTTCACTGAATATGTGGGATAGCCACTGATTTTCTTGAAGCCCGTCAGTGAGAGCGTTCATTTTGGATTTGGTGGATGAAAAGGTGATATTGTACTGTTTCTTGCTGTTCCAGAGGATGGGGAAACCTTTCCACAGGCAGATTGAGCCGCCTTTGGAGGTGAAATAATGTAGGTCACTCCCCCAAGTTGGATTGGTGAAGAACTGGAGTTGATTTGGTAGGGAGAGGACAGGTGAGATCTTGAGCACTAGTGAAGCAGTCCCCTTGAGTTGTTTCCAACAGTGAATGACTTCCTTCCAATGAGTCAATCAAGGCCAATGATTGAACCTGGAGAGAATGGATACGGCAGCTGCTAGATCAGGGCAGGTGCGGCATGAAATGTAATTCAGCATACCAGTAAACTGTCAATAATTAATGTTAATTTTATCAAATTTTTTTATGTTTTCTTCCAAAGCTTGTGTGAGCTGCAGGTTGGGCGTAAGAGGAGTAACAACGGAGCAACAGTCTTGGACGTTGAGGATCTCCAGACCCTTGTTGATGAGACTGATTTGGGAAAGGTTGCACGAGGTATTGGTCACCTTGATTTCCATACCTAGAAACAAGTCAGGAGGATGAGCAGAGGAGTCAGTAAATCAATCTTAGAAAAGCTCCTGGAACCTTTCAACATTTCTGACAACAACAAGGTTGTCCACATGGAAGAATAGGTAAGAGGAAGCTTCATGGTTAAGAAAAAGACACGCGTTGGATTGACATTGGTGATAGTTTAAAGACTCCAGCCACTTGGTCAGAGTGTTGTGCCAGTTCAAGGGTGCTTGACAAAGGCTGTATAGGGAATTGCAAAGCTTGAGAAACTGACTTGTTTGGGAGGACTTGGCCGGAGTTTTGATAAAGATATCTTCCTTTAATGGAGCGTAAAGGAAGGCACTCTTGACGTCAAATTGCCTGATAGGAAGTTGCTTTTCTAAAGCAAAGCATAGAAGGAGAAGAAGAGAAGGAAATTTACCAGTGGGTGCAAACATATCTCCAAAATCAATGCCTGGGTTTGAAGAAACCCTTGAATGCAAAGCCAAGCCTTTGTGTCAGCTTGCTACTTGGACAGAGCAACCTGTCAAAGCAGATTTAAAACAGAAAAAAATTATAAAATTAGAAGGAGTGATAAATCCATGAATATTATTACAGAAATGGATTCCCAACCCAAAATCGAGTAGGGTCACTCACTGACCCCACCCTTGAATTCTAACTCCTTACATTTTTAAATAATTATTAAGCAAAATGACCAACAGACCAAAACACCACCATGGCACCTTCTAGCCATTTTAACATTTCACACATTACGCCATGTATAGGTTTCACACCTAAAATTCAGTCAGAATTGAGGTGTTGTGTATATTTTAGGAGTTACAGGCAGATTTGTGTTGTGTCACAATTCCCGTGCGCAGCCCCGCATTCATACAGTAAGGGTACACACGACTGAAACTCAATATGTAGGCGCATGTAAAAAGGCCCACATGCAAAATGACTGACTGGCCGCAGGCAACAGATTCCTGCATGCAGCTGTCAAGCCTGCACGCGTCAACAAAAATTTTACTAAGCCTGACAGCCAGGTACCGCAGGAACAGGCTACAAACTGCATGAAAACATCATGTATATGTAACAACTTGAATTCCGGACAGAGGGATGTCTGAAACCCAAGAATATTGAATAAAAATATGAAAATCAAAATAAAAATCAAATAAATTGTGAGAAAAAATAATGAAGGTTGTCACGTAAATGAGATTGCCAAATCTTTATGAACCACAAAACACAACAAGGAGTTAACCTAAAAATTATTAAAAATTCCCAACATGTGCAGAAGATGCCGTTGAATCTACTTATACCCACTTCTACCCATGTCAATCAAAAGAAATTAATACAAAATAAGGAAATGTGTCTGAATCATAAAAATAAAAAGTTAACATTTAAACACCTTCTGACAATTATTTCACAAAGAAATATGACATAGACAAGGCTAGCAGATTTACAGCACCAGAACTACGTGCCAAAATAGCCCTGGCCAGCCTACCAGCCTCAGAACTCAAGCACAACCCTCTCTACGTGTCCTGAGAAGGTCTTGTTACCCTCAAAAGGTATATAAACAACCCTTTGAAGTGATTTAAACCCCAGAGTAATTTTTAAGTATCAATCCAGACCCCTTGCCATCTGTGATCAAGTGTTCATTCAAGATAAAAAAGTGATATATGGCTATAGTCTGATAGTATTATTAATAATTCTGGCCCCATCATTGATTCCGTGAAGAATATCAGCAAATAACCCCAATAATTGTCCTGAGACCCTTTCAAACGTGAATCTATGCAAGCTTCTTGGAGTAAGTACTTAAACTAGTAATTTGTATCCTCCTTGCACCCAGGCATAAGTGCTGTAAGACAGCCAGTCCACCCATCCCCTTGAGTTAGTCTTTTGTGAGCAATCATTTAAGACCTCATTGTCCCAAGGTCTTTACACGGTTCAAAAGAGCCCCTTGAAGAGAGGTTGTTATCCAATAAAGATCCCCAGTTTGCACAAACTGTGGCCCCTATTAAAAAATATATATTTAAACAAATTTAATCCAACCAAACCAACCAAACTTTGAACTTTCTTTTAAATCAATTATTTAAGCATTTTACTGTAATTTTCTTGGAATTATTATTCCAACACCAATATCACTTTCTGTAGCTAAAGGACGGCAAAGTTCCTGGCATCAGGAAGCTGACACTTGGTTTCTGCAGGGGTTGATTTTGAGACAGGTTTTTTGCAGATGGCCCAAGTGGTTCTCAGGTAGCAATCTGGTATTCAATTGTAGTCTTCCCAGACTTCATGGTGTTTGATGTTGTCCAACTTGACTTTTTTGGCGGCAAAGGTTTTTGGAGTGTCAGCGGAGGAAGTGAGGTAGCTTTACTTTTCAGGTCTTATTTTGAGGGTTTTCTTGCAAAGAAATCTTTTATAAGGCGTGGAGGCAGAGGGAGGTGAGGAGTTGCTAGTGGAATCCTGCAAAAAGCCATTGATGGACGGTTTTCCAGAAGTCTCAAATTCAGGCCAGTTGAGTCATTGTCAGATAGTTCAGCAAGTTCTGAAGGTCTTGGTATGTGAGGAATGAAGGATGCAAGTTTGTCAGATCCTGAGGGTAAGCCAGATGAGAGAGAAGGGCAGGAGAATTCCAGGAAGGAGACACTTTTTGTGTCAATGATCTTTCCAGCGGAGTTCACAATCCTGAATGACAGGAGATCAGGATTGTAAACAATAAGGCAAACTTTTTTGCCAGGAGGATCCAGCTTCCATCTTGCAGATTTAGGCTGAATGAGGTAGGAGACCGGCTTACCTATTGGGCAAAAGTAGGACAGGGGAAGTGATCAATCCTTGAACATCTCATAAGGCAACTTCTTGGCCTTGAACGAGGGAATCTGGTTGAGGGTCAGAGTGGATTATGGTATGATTTTGTTCCAGAGATGGGGGGAAAAGCTGAGTTGTGGATGATGGTTCTCAGGGACTCAAGAATATTCCTGTTGAACTGTTTTGCCAGGCTGTTCTGTTAAGGGGTGTATGGATTGGAGAAAGACTGTTTGATTTGATTTTTGTTGCAGAAGTAAGTCATCTGACAGTTAAAAAACTCAGTACCACAATTGGAGTGAATGGTAGAAGGATATTACCCGAGTTTTTTGGCTTTGAGTTCAAGGCAGTTGATCAGTTTGGCAGGAATCTTGTCCTTTCCTTTCACAGGAAGGGAAGTGCAGTACCTGGAGCAGGAGTCAACAACGGTTAGAAAGTACCTGTGGCCAGAAGAGGATTTAGGCAGGGGGCCAATGGTGTCAAGGTGAATCTCCTCAAAGACTCTGTTGGCTCTTGAAGAACAATCCTTGAAGGAGGCACATGTAATCTTTGAGAGAGAGCATGATTCACATGGATTTTCTTCCTTGACAGGAATTTTCAACTTGCCACAAGTTTGATGATAACTTATGTGACCAAGAGATTTATGAAGAATTTCAGCAGCTGAGAGATGCAATGAACAGGAGAGGGCGGAATCAAGGTTCAAGTATGGGATGTGGTTAGAATAGAATCCATTGCAAAAAACTTGAGAGTCTTTTTTAACCATGAGGTGGTGAGAGTGAAAGGATATCTTAAACTTGTTGAGAATAAGTCAATGAAGTGAGAGAATGTTTTCAGAGATGTTAGGAACAAGAAACACATTGTCAATAAGAATAGACATGGATTGATTGGTAAGTTTGATAAACCCAATCCCTTTTATCTCTAGCTTGCCAATCCCACAGCTTGTGTTTACTGATCATTTGTGGTTTTTGTCTAGGAATTCAAAGAGATCTTGGTTAGCCACCATATGGTGGGAGGATCCTGAGTTGAGAAAAAAGTGCAGGGGGCTAAAGTTGGAGATGTATGACAGATAGCTGACATTATTGCTTCTGTCTTGGTTCAATGATTGAGGGAACAAGTGAGGGTAAAGCATCCAGCAATTATGCTTGGGATGGTTCACAAGAGGATTGTGCTTCTTTTGCTTGCATTTCCTGTTAAAATAAGTGTAGAGAGAAAGAGAAGAGCTTTCTTGAGACAAACCGCTGGCCATTTTTTGCTCATTGATATGAATCTGCAGATGGTCAAGAACAGCATCCGGGGTAATTTAAGATTCAACTGCAGAGTGTTTAATTGATTGTTGAATGGCATTCAAGGCAGGAGTTGGCGGCAGTTTGTCAAGTATCATATACGCTATAATATCAGGAGGAAGAACAATTCCTATCTCATGGAGTCTAGTGATCCCGGTTTTGATCTTGGTAATGAAAAGCTTTATGTTGGCCTCATCAAAGGAAACGGTGGCAAATTTTTTGTAGAATCAATCTCAATTAGCCGGTTTGGATGATACAAAATGTTTGAGAAGATTGGACCATATATCTTTAGCGTCTTCTTCATTTGCTGCAGTGATGATGTTTGAGTGGATGCCGGGAGAAAGTTTGGATATGATGATAGAGGTAAGTATGGAGTTGTTTTCTGGCTCCAGATTAGTAGGAAGGGTCATGAGATCCTTAAGCTTAGCCAGATTGAGTAGAGATTGCATTTGAATCCTCCAGATTGTGAAGTTGTCCTTGGTGAGTAAGGGAATAGCCTCAATGGTGGTTTTGAGGATGGTAGGGTTGATGGAGTCCATAGAGGCCTGGTTCTAAGTCTGAGAGATTCAACTGTTAATTGTGTTAGAAACTTTCAAATTTATTGCTCAGAGAGTATAAAGTAGAACAAGACTAGTAGGAGCCAGAAGAAATCAATCAAAAACAGAAAGAACAAGGAAGAATGAAAAAGAACCAGATTTGACAATTACACACCCAGAAGCTGAGCCAGATAGTCAGATGGACTGATGAAGGTGTAAAATGAAAGATCTGGCTAATAGAGGATCTAATAACAGATAAAAAGAAAGCTTTTGAGAGCAGTAGATGAGCCATTAGATCAGAGTGAGAGAAAGGAGCAGAAAACCAAGGGGGTTTTCCAAAGCTAGAGTGCGTGATTTGTAAGTTGCTCTTTCTCACCAAATAGAGCTAGGACCCAAAGTCAGTAAGTTGGTGTTTTGATGAGGGATGGATCAAGTTGCCGGGAGTTGAGAGCTGGTGGTCCTAGTTTGGTGTTGGTGTTGAGTACTGCAATGAGAGTTAGATAAAGAGAAGGAAAGGAAAACAGAGCACGGAAGAATAAAGAATAAAAGAAAGATAGATGTAAAGGAAGGATTGGATGGGACAAGTGTATGAAGTAGAGTCTGAAAGAAAGAGTGGTAAGGATAAAAAAAGGTTGTGACAGTCAGGTGACAGAGTGGGAGGGTGTGCGCTACAGGGAATGTGGTACTGGGACTGTGACAGAATCAACAGGATTATACTTTGTGGAAAATGAGAGAAGTTCTTGTTTCCTCCAAGAGTTGACCAGTGAGACTTGATTACAAAAACTGAGTCCAAGTTCCAAGATTTTCCATGTCCAATTTTCTGCAATATCCTTGAAGGGTGCCTTTTCCATAAAGGGAGAACCAGGAGATAATATGTTTCTCACATGTGTGGCACAAGGTAGGGTTTCAAGGATGATGGTAGAAGGTTTCCCTGGAAGTTCCCAATTGGGAGGACTTCCTTGTATCCAAATTGCCTCCACCAAAGCCCATACTCCTCCATACCAAAACCACCAAGAATAGAATTGAGATCAGGATCTAGTTTAGAATCATTACAGAGATTCAAACTGGAACAGAGAGAAGATTGATCAGACCTAAGAGTACAAGGAAAAGAAGACAAAACAGATCCAGAGAAAGAAGGAAAAGAAATATTTTTGCATTTTTCTATTTTGACATGTTTTTGATTTTTGATATTTTCCAGTTTAGATGAAAAAGATGAAAAGAATGAAGAATAAGCCTGAGGGATGAGAGTTGAACCTTGAGTTGAAGTCTGAGTCTGAAAAGAACTACAACTATTATTAGGATCAACTATTCCAATAAAAAATGAGAGGAATTGGAATTATCCTTCTGCTTCCTCTTTAAAAATGATTTAGAAGGATGAGCAGGAAAATATCTTTCCCAACAACCAGAATCCAAAGAACAGAGAGGAACTTCAATCTTTCTACCATCAGAATCAGGGAGAAGAATTCTCTCCCCAACTTGATCAGAAAACATCAGAGTAGCACCAAAGTCCATCAAGAAAGGTCCTCCCAAGATCATAGGCCCTTCCAAACAAGTGATCCAAAAATGAAAAGTTCCAACAATATTTGGACCAATCCTGACTGGAAAATCTTCAGAAATACCAACAAATTCACAAGATTGATTACCTATCCCATAGACTGCAGAATTGAAGCTGACCCTAAGACTGAGTTTGAGTTTACAGGCCATAGCATCCAAAATTAAGTTGAGCTGAGATCCAGAGTCCACAAGAGGAGAAACAGTTTTAGCTGAGTCACCAAGATAACAGGGGAGTAAAAAAAGAGGACAGGAGTAAAGATTGGAATCTGAAGAAGAACTAGTTCCACCAGAGTACTCCATCAAAGTGCCAGAGGAGACCTTTAGTTCTTCAGCACCAATCTCCACACGTCAAACAGAGGCCCATTTCTTCATTCCTTTAGCAAAAGATGGAGAGATAAATAGAAGTTCAGCCACAGATAGATCAGGAATTTTGAGATCAGAAATTTTCTTTAATACTCCTTCCACAGCATTGGGGTGGTCCTTTGAGATTCCCCTTTCAAATCAAACTTTGGGATGGGAGGAGGGAGGAAGTTCAGGTGAAGCATGAACTAAGATGGGATCAGAAGGTTGAGGTGACCTCGATGAAGGAGCAGGATCTAGGTGATCTGGAAAACTTTCCATGAGTGGCTCCTTTTCCACCTCCCTTTCTTCCACATCAGAGGAAGGAGGCCCAGGTGAGGATTGACGTTTGACTGGTTTTTGAAGAATTGAAGCTGGAAAGGAAGGGGCTTTTTGAGGTTTAAGTTTCTCATGTTGTTTCCTAGCTGGATCAGATTGATAAGTATTGCCAGAAAGACTTGAGGAAGAGATAGCTGGAGGGTACCAAGGTTGAAGAGTACCACAGGAAGATTGGAAATCAATAGAAGCAAGGGATGCTTTCATTGGAGGTGGAGGCTGATAAGAGGCCACCACATGACAAATGGGGTGAGAAAAATCAAAAGGGATCAGAGAAACATTAAGAAGAAAGAAATTGTCCCCCTTCTGCTCCACCAACTTTTCCTTTATATCCTTCTGGATTTCCAAGCATTGTCCAGTTCCATGGAATTCCCTATGACAGTAGAAACAGACCATGGTAGATTTAGGGACAGAAGTAGAGGGTTTAGGAGTAGCAAGAGAAGAAATCTTTTGATCTATTTTGCTCTGAAAAGCTCAAATTATCTTAGTTATTTCATCTAGAGTAGTAGGTTCTTGAGGAAAATTAGGATCTGCTTCAGGTGTTACATCTGCCATCATTCTATTTATAATATTGTTGTATTCTTTAAAAGAAGGAGCATGGACTGGTTCAGTGGTTCTAGGTTTTATGAAAGTTAAAGAAGTTTGACCTTTCATAACTTCAGCTACAGTACTCCTAAGGATAAGGAAAAAAGGGAGCTTGAATCAATTATCCCTGATGGTGATCATAGATCCAGATTTGAACAATTTGTCTTTAATCCTTTCCTGCACAGCCAAAAAAAAATATTGGAAGAATGGTTCTCAAACTTTTTCCACTGAATCAATGTGATTGTTTTGGATAAGATAGTTTTAGATAGGATCCCAAGACTTCCTAAAATACTGGAAGTCAGAGGCTGAAGAGACACCACCATTTGAGATCCATTGAGAGACAAGAGCATATAAGTCCTACAAAGTAAACCAAGCTAAATCTATTTTACCCCAATATGCCAACATTGCTTCCCTCAGAAGCATCCAGTCATGGGATCCAGATCCTTTGAACAAATTGATTACTTCCATAACTTCATCAGAGGAAATAAAGAATTGTAACTGATAGGCCTTATTGTATTTGCTTGCTCCATCCACTTCAGCAGCCATTTTGTAAGAGTCCAAGAACCATTTGAAATTTACCCTATTGAACCCTAAGTTCTTGTTCTGAGGTTTGATCTTGAACATCTTTGGTCAAGAAGAGGTGGCCGGGGTACCAGTAGATGCCATTTTGAATAACAGAATTCCTAGAGGATCCAAAGAGCAGATTTCCAAAGTGGCTCATGAGTGTGGCAAGAGTAGGGCTTCACAAAAAATGGCAAGTACCTTGCCCAGATGGTGCACAAATTGGGAGGACTTACTTCTAGGATACGTTGCCTCCACCAATCAGATCTGAGAAGAGAGAGAAACAGAGAAGAAAAGGAATAATATTGGATTTCAAAGTTTGATTCCAAACATTAATGATGATGGGACTGTAAATCCCAAGGTTGCTGGTTCAATCCTGGCCCAGGGTACCAAATGTAAGAATCCAAATGGTGCTAAGGCGCAGACAGTTCTGTGGAGGGGAAAGGTGCTGTTTAGGCTTCCCTCCTAAGAGCTACAATAATATTTAAATGTAACCGGAATCAAGGTCCAGGAACTTGTAAATAAGGAATCAATGTAAGGGACAAGTTTGGGAATAGTTGGTAGCAATGAAAAAAACACTATCTGAGGCAGGATGGTGAAGGGAAAGACTTGAAAAAAATAAGTTAAAGTTTTGTTCAGAGTTCAATGGAACAAGGCATTTGTAAGTAACAACACCCACAAGCTAATAAATTGGGTTGTTGTCAGAAGATTAGGAAAGATCAAATAAATCCCAACCAACCTCCAGGTTCTCAATGAACCTGCCCAACTCTCCACAATAAAGCGCTTGAAGGGTACCAGATAACTGTGGGTGGCTGAACAAAACAAAAGCAATTTGTTTGTGAAGCTCTAGAAGCAAATAAATAACTGATTTGAACAAGAATAACCAAACACTTCTCAAGGAACTCAGAGTAGCATGGCGGAATTCAACTTTTAAAGAATAAAGAGAGGTCTAACACTCCAGTTTTCAAGCTTAAAGAAACCTTTCAGTGAAAAGTGACAGGATCCAGAAAGATTATCAGGGAAGGATCAGACCAGTATGGTCAGAAAAAGGGGATAAAGAGTGGTATAACACACTCAAGAATTCCAGCAGACAGAATTCTCTTCAGCCAGCCAGGCTATGGTTGGTGATAAGGATCAGGGTCACAGATGGATGGATCAAAGATTGAGTATGGAGGCTCAAAGGATCAGGGGCAATCAAAAGATATGCCCATCAAAATTTGTAGATGAAGGGAAAAGGGGCCTTCTGGAATGATTGATGGATAAGGGGATGTAAAAAAAAAATTCAAAAATTTCCATAATCTGTGAGGTGTCCCAGATTGTTCACCACAAAAGTAAGAGAAGAAGGAAAGTAGTAAATTTTCCTGTGGGTGCGTATGTCTCACCATAATTGACTCCAGGAATCCAAAAATTCCCCATGATGCATAGCCGTGACTTATGTTTCTCCAAAGACAAAATTGTGGCTGGCTTCACTCTGTCAACCCACATTGTCCTGAGAAAGTGATCTGAATTGAATTTGCAAACTTCCAAGACCTGTTGAGATTCTATCTTGTTGAGTTTGATTTGCCTTTCATTTTACCAGTTGGACTTTCTACCAAAAGAGCCATACAAATACTTCAGTGGTTTAACTGACATGGACCATTCATGTTGCTTGTATCTTGGCGTTTCAATATTTGACTGAAATTGAGAATGAATTTGAGTTTCTTCCTCACCAGCACCAGCTTCAATAGATGAAAATGACCGTTTGTGAAAATTAACAACTGAAGACTCAAAATTGATTGTCTCCAAGTGATGAGAATGATTGACTGACCCAATTTGAACAGGCTCATGTAAGTTTGAAGTACAATACTCTAGATTCTCAACAAACTCATAACCTACTTTGATGTTGTTGGAAAACTTCTTTGGATTAGTATTAAATTCAAGGAAAGTCACATGTTTTGTATTGATGACCTTGTTCTCCAAAGTCAATATCTTTTAGGACTGTAAATCATTGTTGTACCCAATAAGTTTTCCAAAAAGACCGAGAGGTTTGGGTTTAGAGAAAGGTCTTCTGTCCGCATGAATGTAAGTAACTGGATTACCAATTGGATGAAAGTATTCAACACTGAGTTTTTTCCTTTAAAAAGCTTGTAGGGTGATCTCTTTTATTTGTGCAAGGGAACTTGATTGATTGCCAATGTGCACCCCTTGATAATTATATGGCATAGGTTTTTAGGTAATATAGAGTTGAAGAAAACAGTCTGGAGAGATTCCAGAAAAATTCAATTGAATCATTCCACCAATCCATTCTGCTGCAGGGTATAAGGATTGGAGAAAGTCTGCCTGATGTTTTTTTGATTGCATAACTCTGAGAGAGTCAAGTTCAGAAATTCCGTACCTCTATTGGAGTGTATTATAATTGGACTATATTAAAATCTTTTTGATTTGAAATTGATGAGAAACCTCAAAGTGTTAGCCACATCACTTTTTTTGATTGGAATAGCCGTGAAGAAACAAGTGCAGCTATTGACTATGGTCAGAAAATATGTATCTCCATTGGTACTTGGTGGAAATATGGGACCAACCAAGTTGCAGTGGAGCTCTTGGAAAGGTCTCTCAGCTCAAAGGTGTTTATTTTTAAATGGAGTTTTGGACATCATGCTTATTGCACAAAATTCACAAGCAGAATGCTTTTTTACTTTCAGACCTAGCTTTGATTGTATTCTTCCATAGCTAACATGAACCAGGGACTTATGTAAAATCTAATCATGAGTGAGGTGTGAAAATTTAGGATTCATTGCAACCACAATGCAAATAACCGGAATATTGTACTTGTATATAACCTTCTTTTTCCACTCATTTTTCTGAAGGACTAGCTCTTCCTTCCCAAACTCAGCCATAAAACCATCCAGTACCAGAGAGCGCATTTACAGTAAGTTTTCAGTTGAACTGGGGGAAAAAAACAAATCCAATAGAGATGTCACAAAAACTTCATCATCCGTCAATTGCACTATTCCAACTCCTTTGTATTCAAGAGAATTCCTTCCAGAGCTCGTAGAAATGTAACCAGTTACTGATCAATCTAGATGAGAGAAGAACTTTAGATCAGACACAATGTGTCTTGAAGATCCCGAATCCACTACAAAAGAGTTTTGGGAAAAAAGATAGCTTGTGTGAAAAGAGCTGACAGATGTGTTTTGTGCTATTATCTTGGATGATCCTCCTTTATTTTTATTTGGGAAGGAAGGTTTGAGATGGGGGTAAAGCTTCCAGCACCATTCTTCTGGATGAGCTGATTTAGGATTATGCCATTTATTGTTGCAGGGCTTGACATTGGAAGAGCTCAGAAAGGATACTGAATTGACATTCTCATCTCCCTTGTTTAAATTGGGTTCTTTGTTCAGGAACTTGTTATTATTAAAAATCCGTAGATGATCTAGAACTTTTTTGGGGGTGATTTTCTTTTCTGAGTGAGTTATTTGCTGAACTACTGTATCCATGTTTGACGGTAGCTTTTCCAAGATCAGGTATGCAATCATATCAGGAGGGAATTTGATTACAACGTTGTTTAATCAAGAAATCACAATTTTGGTTTTGGTAATAAATCAAAGAATATTTGTGTGAGAAAAAGGAGCACAAAGAAATTCTTTAAAAATCCTGGCACAATTAGAGGCATGATTGGAGGCAAAATATTCATTAATATCTGCCCAAATCCAGTGAGCATCTTTTTCATTATTGGGAGTTATTATGTTGGCCTGAATGATTGTGTCTAGTTTGGAAGTGAGAATGGTTCAAATCCTCACATTCTCAATGTGAGTGAGTCCAATTGGATTACCATTTGCATCAATTTTTTTCCGAGTGAGTTTATTGTAAAGGTCCTCCTGTAGATCCATCATATTGACCACTTGATTGCGCCATATTGAAAGATTTTCCAAAGTGAGTAACGGAATGGCTTCTATGGCAGTCTTGAGTATGGTTGCGTTAAGTGAGTCTGTCATGTTGGTTTCTGGTTAGTTTGATTGAAATTTATCTGGGGCTTTTGACTTTTAATTGTGAAAGAATTGAAACGTGGAATTTATCTATAATTCATAGAACCAGAAACTACATCATAAAAATCAGAATATGTAAATTACAAAGATCAGAATAAAGAAACAAACAAGCTTCACACCCAAGCTGATGGAAATGACTAAACTCTTGGAGGTTAGATGACTGAATGAATACCCTCCGTATAGACCTGATTCTTGTGTAAATAAAATAGAACAAAAGCTCAAATGTAGAATAACCAAACAATTTAAAGTCAGGGGTTTGATTGAAGAAAATGCAGATAAGAAAAGAATCAACAGTTGTACCAAATTACTTGAGTTCCTTTGACAAATGACTGGATAATCACTTGAACCTTGAGTCAAATGACTGAGAGAATCAAGAATAATTTGTAAAAGTGAATATACAATGAGAAAAGAGCCTTCAGCCTGCTCACTGACTTCCATTAAGAGTTCATGAGTGAGGTGCATATGCATGAAGAAGAAGTCCAAGGTTGCACACCGTAGTGGTTGTATAGTGCAGATGTAGCATATGTAGGCGTGCTACTCTTCTTGATAAAAAAAAATAAATGAAATGAAAGAAATATAAAAGAAATAAATGAAATAAAGAATTCAAACACAATAATTACAACACACAATTCCAACAAAATTCACATTAATAATCTGAAAAAGTAAGGTCAAATGATGAAATTGGAATAGAGGTAGTAGGTAAAAGATTTTTTTATGGGAAAGATGGCCAGCCAGTGTATCAAGAGATACATAAACCAATGGGTAACTTGATTATTTTTTCCACAATTTTGACTGACCATTTTAGGATGAATATTCTGTGTTTTCTATTTAGGCCCAGAGATGCATAAGAGGGTGCAAAAATGTGATGAGATAGGAGGAAATAGTTATGCAGATGTGCCTTGGTCTGCAAGGCATATATGAGAAGATTGTGAGTGGAATACAGCTGAATTTTTATTAATTTTGGCTCAAATGATGCTTTTTTGATTTCTTTTTTTTTACCCAAGCCATGGATTTTTCCTCTCCAATTTTTCACAAGTTCAACTGGTCCAGAGCAAATGAAGTTAGCCTTATAAGGAAAATTCAGCATCTTGATAGTAGAGGGGAGGGTGGCTCCAGTGGATTTGTCTTTGAAAGTAACTTGCAGGAAAAATTGAGGGAATCTGCTTGGAAATTCAAGAATGTCATGGAGATATCTTAGCAAAGCCCAGAAGTGCAAGATACACCAGAGCCCAAGTTGACCCAGGGTGGAATTGATATGAGTGCTTTGGAAGTGGTGAGATTGGGAAATTAGTTTCCAACACTTCCTTCTTGGGTTTTATTTTTGCATAAAATCTTCAGGGGAAAGAATGACATGTGAACCACTCTCCCAATCTAATAAGTTATGGCAGGGGAACTTTCTACATAATTTGACTCAAGTGCTGTTTTTTTGAGCTTGTATACCCCACATCTGGAGGAATCACAGGATCATCAATTTGTATTAACAAGGGCCTCCCCTTCTTTCCCCAAAGAAAAACCAAAAAGAGATGCAGGTGTGTTGGTAAATTCAAATATTGAAGTTATTTCACAATCTAAACCCTCCCAAGCCTCTGGAATTTATTTATTACCTCCAAAACCTGTGGGGAATAACTCTGAACCAACAAATCCACACCTCCAACAATGAAAAACTGCCTCAATTCCTCCCAAAAATACTTCAACAATGGCCATGGATGCAAATTCAGGAACTACTAAAGCAGCCACAGATGTACCAATTCATAGAATTTCACCTCCACCTCAATCCATTAATGACCCTCAAAGCCCACCTTCAGGGCTGGCTGACACAACAACAGCTTCACAAAATTTTCCATCCAGTTCCAATTGTGAGTTAAATCAAGTGAAATCAAGACTTAAAATTTAATCATTGAACATTGGATGTAAATTCTACTTTATTGCCACACCAACCAACTGCTGGTAATTCATGTGTTAATGGTGGGTAGTGGCTCCTATCAAAGGGTCTTTCAATAATCTAACTTCATTTTTTGGGATATTGTGAACTGTCATGCAATCAAGTCAAGCTGATCAGTTGACTATTGAGATACTTGAGTGAATTATTTGAATTTTAAACTGATTGAAATCAGCTGAAAATTTTATATTTCTTTAGCCATGGAAACAGAAAATGAGCCTGAAAATGCTGAAGAAGGTGTTTAAGAATTTAAATTATCTAAAAAAGATATAAAAATGACTAACTGGTTTGATAAACTCTTTGTTCCAGTGTAAGAATATGCATGGTAATAACAAGCACAACAACATGAAGGACTCAGAGCCAGGGGCTCCCTATCTTCCAAGAGGAAAACTAACAAGGAGAGAAAGAAAGAGTTGAAAAAACAACTCCCACCAGAGACTGATACCATGCAAACTGTGTTCCAGGCTCATGCCATATTCTTGCCTCAAATGAAGAATAGGGATTTCATCACACTACCACAACCACCCACCAATGATGAGTGTGATTTGGAAGTTCAGAATGGGAAGGGGACTGCATTTGATCAGAGAAATCTAACTGAACCAGCCTCACCTGAAAACCAAATCCAAGCCATAATCAGTCTCACCAAAACATGGCTTTGAGAGCTTGTTATGAATCAGTTTACTTTGAATGGATGAGTGGATGGAAGCATCCATTCAACAAACTTATGGATGTCTTATTTTTTTGTACACTTGATTTTGCACTTCATACTGGGGAGTAAAACAATTTTTTATGGTCCCCTGACCATTCCAACCATGCAATTGTGTCCACACTGTTGGAAAAGTACTTTCTTTATTTAAAGGGTAAGTGGAGATTGATCCAAAGGAGTGGGGAGGTTGCTTTTGAGGAAGGAAGGCCAAGCAAAGTACTTAAAAACTATGGAAAAGATTAATCCATTCAATCTCACACTTGTGGCAACTGAACTGGCAATTTATGATTTGAATTTGTAGCTAGAAGAGAGGAGGCAGAAATGGTGTTATGAAAAAAAATTTCACTCATCAAAATAAGCAAGGAATTGACACAGAACTTCACATTTGACAAGATTTCTTTTAATTTTCATTGTGGGGTGTTTCATGCTCTACAGAGGCATAACACTGCCTGTGATTTATGGTTTCTGGAAACCAGGAATCACCTTGGAGCAGTGTTATTCCCCTGTAGAGAATTTCAAAAACAGGATACCCACAAGCCACATTATGCTGCTTCTTTGTCATTCTTCACCCCAAGCTTTCACTCTGTATATCCAGTTTAGTTAATGGATGTTGATGCCTGGTTTTGAGAGACTGGAAATCAAATTGGTCCAGTTTTATGCCCCTGTACAGCAAAATAATCAAGTAATTGACACATAACTTGAAATTTGGCCAGATTTCTTTTACTTTAAATCATGGGGTTTTTCATGCTCTATGGAGGCATGAGACCGCTCCAAGGTGATGCCTGGTTTCCAGAAACCAGAGATCACAAGCAGTGTTACACCCCCGTAGAGCATTTCAAAACCAGGCTACCTGCATGACACATTATGCTGCTTCTTTTTACTTCTTCACCCCATGCTTCCACTCTGTATAGCCAGTTAGATTTATGGGTTTTGATTCCCAGTTTCAGGAAATGGGACATCAAATTTTTGCAGCGTTATGCCCCCATAAAGCAAAATATGAAAGGAATTTACACAGAAATTCACATTTGGCCAGATTTCTTTTACTTTGCATCTTGGGGTGTTTCATGCTCTATGGAGACATTACACCACTCCAAGGTGATGCCTGGTTTCCAGAAACGGGAGATCACAAGCAGTGTTACACCCCCGTAGAGCATTTCAAAACCAGGCTACCTACATGACACATTATGCTGATTCTTTTTACTTCTTCATCCCACGCTTCCACTCTGTATAGCCAGTTGAATTTATGGGTTTTGTTGCCCGGTTTCAGGAAACGGGAAATCAAATTTTTGCAGTTTTATGCCCCCATACAGAAAAATAAGAAATTAATTTGTTAATTTTTCATTCAACTAAAAGAATAAATTTCAGCAATGAAGTTAAGAATAAAAAAAAATGAAATAAAGAATGAAATGACACAATATGAGTTTACCTAAAAGCAAGACTTGGCAGATAGCCAGCAACAGTAAAATTAAAATAAAGTATAGATGAATAGACAACTCAATCCCTCCTTCAACGATCCTATAGTTCCTTACTGTATTTTATGAGATTTGTTAGTAAGGAAGAGTATGAACAGAACATAAAGGAAATAAGGAAATTTTTACCAGATGAGATATACAGAACCGTATTGTTCCAGTTTGACTTGTAGAAGATGAAATTTGAATATGGGTGTTTGATCTTGAGTCTTTGACTAAGGTAGCTAAGCTCCTTCAGAAGGCTGGTGAGGAAACAACTTGAGATTGCATCTGGAATGGTTGATAAAGTTGTGTGGTCTCTGGAATTGGAGTATCTTCACCTTTAGGTTGAAAATAAGTGCATGCGTAGATGATTCAAACTTGATTAGGCCTGATAATTTAAAACTCCCCCATAATTACTTTCTTCAGAGGCGGAATTAACAATTATATCTAAGGCCTTCAAAGATCTGATTAATATTGGATTGCTGACGGGTTTTGTAAGAAAGTCCGCAAGCATATGTTCAGTTTTGATGTAGGTTAAAAAAATGTGTTTGAGCTTGATTTCTTGTCTAATAAAGTGATATTTGATTGACATGTGCTTGGTTCTAAAATTAGAATGATTTGCTGTATTTTGAGCTAAATTTCTTGCGTTCTGATTGTCTTCAAAAATTTTGGTTGGAATTTTAAAAATGATATTGAGAGTTTGGTTAAAAATAATTTTTAGCCACATAATTTCTTTGAAAAAGTCAGATAGAGCTCAATATTCAGCTTGTGCAGAAGAGCAGGCTACAGTTGATTGTTTCTTTGATTTCCAAGAAATTAAATTTCAATTCCACTTCACAATATAGCCTGAAATTGATCTTATAGAGATTTCACAGCTACCCCAATCCGCATCAGAATAGCCAATAAATGATTGTGGTTCTTTGTTTTTTTAGATTGTAAGAGAGTGATTAAGAGTTAATTTTAGGTACTTTAAAACATGTAGGAAAGTGTTTCAGTGTTTGATTCCTGGATTATTCAGGAATTGGGATAAGGCTCCTACTGAAAATGAAAGTTCAGGTCTTTTTGTGCAGCTCAGATAATTTAGTGCTCCAATGACTGCTCAATAATTCATGTCTAGACAGTTGAATTCATTAATTTCATCATTAGTGGAAGCTGTAATTTTCAAGTTAGGTTTCATGGGTGTTTTGAGGGGCCTTAAATGATTGATTCTTGCTCTTTCTAAAATCTGCTTGACATAATGACATTGAGACAATTTAACTGAGGATTTGGATTGTTTGACTTCCATTCCCAGAAGGATTTTGGCTGGACCTAGGTCCTTAACATCAAACCTTTCTTTCATTTCCTCAACAAAAATTTCAGGTTTGAGACTGAATATTGCAATGTCATCTACGTGTATGTAGAGGTAGGTGACTTTCCTCCACAGCAGACAAGGTTCTGCATCAAATTTTCTAAAGCCTATGGAAAAGGGATACTTGGTTAGAGTTTCATGCCAAGCCAAAGGTTCTTGTTTCAAAATGTAAAATGCCTTGTCTGTCAGCTTCCTGATTCCAGGAACTTTGCCGTCCTTAAGCTACAGAAAGTGATATTGGTGTTGGAATAATAATTCCAAGAAAATTATGGTAAAATGCTCAAATAATTGATTTAAAAGCAAGTGCAAAGTTTGGTTGGTTTGGTTGGATTAAATTTGTTTAAATATATATTTTTCAAGAGGGGCCACAGTGCGTGCAAACTGGGGATCTTTATTAGATAACAACCTCTCTTCAAGGGGCTCTTTTGAACCATGTAAAGACCTTGGGACAATGAGGTCTTAAATGATTGCTCACAAAAGACTAACTCAAGGGGATGGGTGGACTGGCTGTCTTACAGAACTTATGCCTGGGTGCAAGGAGGAGACAAATTACTGGTTTAAGTACTTACTCCAAGAAGATTGCAGAAATTCATGGTTGAAAGGGTCTCAGGAAAATTATTGGGGTTATTTGCTGATATTCTTCAGGGAATCAATGATGGGGCCAGAATTATTAATAATACTATCAGACTATAGCCATATATCACTTGTTTATCTTGAATAAACACTTAATCAAGGATTGCAATGGGGTCTGGATTGATACTTAAAAATTACTGGGGTTTAAATCACTTAAAAGGGTTGTTTATATACTTTTTTGGGGTAATAAGACCTTCTCAGGGCACATAGAGAGGGTTGTGCTTGGGTGCTGAGGCTGGTAGGCTGGCCAGGGCTATTTTGGCATGTATTTCTGGTGCTTTCAATCTGCTAGCCTTGTCTATGTCATATTTCTTTGTGAAATAATTGTCAGAAGGTGTTTAAATGTTAATTTGTTATTTTTATGATTCAGACATATTTCCTTATTTTGTATTAATTTCTTTTGAGTGACATGGGTAAAAGTGGGTATTAGTAGATTCAACGGCATCTTCTGCACATGTTGGGAATTTTTAATAATTTTTAGGTTAACTCCTTGTTGTGTTTCGTGGTTCATAAAGATTTGGCAATCTCATTTACGTGACAACCTTCATTATTTTTTCTCACAATTTATTTGATTTTTATTTTGATTTTCATATTTTTATTCAATATTCTTAGGTTTCAGACATCCCTCTTTCCGGAAGTCAAGTTGTTACATATACATGATGTATGCATGCAGGTTGTAGCCTGTTCCTGCGGTACCTGGCTGTCAGGCTTAGTACAATTTTTGTTGATGCGCGCAGGCTTGACAGCTGCGTGCGGGAATCTGTTACCTGGGGCCAGTCAGTCATTTTGCATGCGGGCCTTTTGACATGCGCCTACATATTGAGTGTCAGGCGTGTGCATCCTTACTGTATGAATGCAGGGCTGCGCCCGGGAATTGTGACACAACACAAATCCACCTGTAACTCCTAAAATATACACAACACCTCAATTCTGACCGAATTTTAGGTGTAAAACCTGTAAATGGCACAATTTGTGAAATGTTAAAATGGCCAAAAGGTGCCATGGTGGTGTTGTGGTCTGTTGGTCATTTTGTTTAATAATTATTTAAAAATGTAAGGAGTTAGAATTCAAGGGTGGGGTGAGTGAGTGACCCTACTCAATTCTGGGTGGGGAATCCATTTCTGTAATAATATTCATGGATTTCTCACTACTTCTAATTTTATCATTTTATTTCTGTTTTAAATCTGCTTTGACAGGTTGCTCTGTCCAAGTAGCAAGCTGACATTGTCCAACTTGAGTATTTCTCCTGGACAATCAGTTCCTTGAGGGGAGAATATTGAGACATCTTCATTGAGAGGAGCATTTAAAAATCCCCATTTAATTTCTGTTTGATGAAATTTTAAATTTTGCATTAATGCAAAGGAAATCATCATTCTAAGTGAAGATAGCTTTCCAGTGGGAACGTAGGTACTGCAATAATCAATCCCTTCCTTTTGATTGAAAACTTGAACACAGAGTCTAGCCTTTTGTTCTAGAACATTACCTAAAGTATCTTTCTTAGTTTGGAAGACCCTGGTGCACTTCAAGGGCTTAGAAGTTGGTGATTTCTTTCTTCACAACCACACTTCATACTTGATTAAACTGGCAAGTTCTTTCTTTATTGCTTTCTTCCAATCTTCTTTGTATATGCTGTTCATAGCTTGTTTGTAATTTGTAGGATCTCTTTTGTTTTCTCTAATCTCATTCAACAAAGCTGTAGGCATACCTCTTTGACTATAATTAAGAATGTTACTAGTTGAAAATTGAAATTCAGCACTCATTAATTTTGGCAGATTTTTTGATGGTTAATTTACAATATCTGGAGGTATCTTGACGTCTGACTTTGGATAAACAGAAGTAAGTTGATTAACTTGGAACTTCTTGTGTTTTTTTTTTAGTGAAAAAGGATCAACTGCTGTTTCTGCCTTTATTCCCGGAAAACTAGTCTCAAAAAATGTAACATTTTGACTTGCAATAATCTTCTGGGTGTTTAATTTCACTAGTTTATAGGTTGAGAAGTCATTAAGAAACCCAATGAGGATAAATTTCTCACCAGTAGGATTAAGCTTATTATTGCGTCTTTGACTTGGAATTAAGCAATAAGCTTCACATCCAAATGGTCTGAGCATGTCAAAGTTGGGCATGCGTTGAAACCATCTGAAGTAGGGATTCTCAAAATTTCAAGTACTTGAAGGTGGAATATTGCTCAAATTGCAGGCGGTTTCTATAGCTTTGGCCCAGTAGCAGTGAGATAACTTAGATTGGTTGAGCATACAACTAGCCTTTACCAGAAGTATCTGATTTGATCTGTTGGCAAGACCGTTGTTTTCTGGCATATAGGCTGGAGAGAATGAATGGGAAATTACTTGGTCTGAGGTCCAGGCTTGAAAATCAGAGTTTTTGAACTCACCGCCATTATTGGATACAATAGCTTTGATTTTAAGTCCATTTTGTTTCTCTGCCCATCTTTGAAATTCTTTCAGATTTCGAAGAGTAGCAGATTTAGAGCTCAGGAATTTTACTACTTTAAAGCCAGAAAAGTGGTCAATTATGTTCAGGACATAAATAGATACGCTCAGAGATTTAACAGGGAAAGGTCCCATTAAGTCTACATGAATGGTCTCCAATCTTTCTGACACTGGTGTAAAGTGATCTTGAAATGATTTCTTCTTCATCTTACTCTCAAGAAAGATTTTGCATTTTGTTGTACTGGCCTTAGGGAAGATCTTCTTTAGAAATCTCTCACTTGGATGTCCCAATCTATCGTGCCAGTTTGGTTGTGCTATAGTGGAATAAAAATAACTGGGAGCTTTCATTTCTTTGATAGAGACATTGTCAAGTATAAGTAGATGATTGATATTTAAGGCAGAAATAGAAAAGACCTTGTCTATCATTATCAGTATCTTGTTGTTTGTTTTCTTCATAGTCATGTTGTCATTGAAGAGTTGTTCTCCAGATATTAAGGTTTGACTGAGATTAGGTACATAGAGGACATTCTTCAAGAGAAGTTGCTCTCCGTCCGTGTTGAAAAGGTAGGAGGATCCAATGAGAAAAGCTTTTAATCAAATTTCCTTGTTTCCAGTGTTGACAGGAATGTTAAATTTCTTTGTATTAAAAAGGAGTTTGGGATTGCTCACCATATTATCAGATGCGCCGGTGTCAAATACTCGTGCTTTGGAAAAAAGATAAGTGGAACTGAAACGTGCTTTAGCCGTGACTTCTGACAAATCTGATGCATCATTGATTAGTTCTGCTCTATTTGCTTGGGCTCTATTTTTGTCTCTTGTATTAGCTAGTTCAGGATGCAATTGATGACACAGATTTTGTGGATGCCAAGCATTTGGATTGTGCTGACCATTTTTGCACTTGCAATCAGAGTCCGACTTAGGTTTTCCTGTTGTTTTCACCTTTTTCTTTTTTTTCTTTTCAGTGTTTTTAAACAAGGCCATTGATTCTTCCTTTTCAATCTTTTCTTGAATGTATGGCTTTTTAGATTATTTCCTCAAATCTTCCAAGTACACCATTTCTTGGATTTTTGCCAATGTGGCATCAGGATGAGAAACCAGGTGTTCATTCAAAATGATGTTGTTGACTACGTTCCAGAGATCCTTCAAGAGTTTAGCAAGTATTGAGTAGAAAAGCATGTCATTGGGAACCACAAGTTTTACAATGGCTATTTCATTGAGCATTTTGGTGCATTCTGAGATGTATTCCTTTAGATTTCCATTAAACTCATACCTCATGAAATTCAACCAAACTTGGCCCTTATTTTTGACCAATTGTGAGGCATAACGTGCCGCAATCTTGGTCCATATGGTGTGAGGATTTTCCTCATTTTCAGGCGTAATAATTGAATCAAAGGCATTGTCTCCTAGATAATTAATTAGGGTTTTGATTGCTTCATTCCTCTTTTTATTTGAGTTTTTGAGTGCTGCGCCAGTAACGTTGGAGATATCTTGAGGGTGGAAGATGCACACATCAACAATTCTTTTTGCTTGAAGGTGAGCCTTCATTCTCATTGACCATTGTGGGAAGTTGTGATTGTTCAATTTTGGGATGTTACGGCTTGACAATTTGTCTTCAGCCGTCTCTGCCATCTTGCTTTCTTAATTCAATTTGTTGCTTGTTTTAGTCCTTTTTTTGATTTGACTGTTAATCTTTTAAGTTTTCATTCAACTAGAAGAATAAATTTCAGCAATGAAGTTCAGAATAAAAAAATGAAATCAAGAATGACATGACACAATATGAGCTTACCTAAAAGCAAGACGTGGCAGATAGCCAGCAACAGTAAAATTAAAATAAAGTATAGATGAATAGACAACTCAATCCCTCCTTCAACAATCCTATAGTTCCTTACTGTATTGTTTGAGATTTGTTAGTAAGGAAGAGTATGAACAGAACATGAAGGAAATAAGGAAAATTTTACCAGATGAGATATACGGAACTGTATGTCACAAGGGCTGCTGACATGCAAGCAGGGCTTGGCACAGAGGGGTCTCTACCCACAGTAGGCTTGGGGGAAAGTTTACTGAAAGAGGCTACAAGGAGCAGAGGAAGATTGGGTTGAAGGGTGCTGAATGAAACTTGCTGGGAAAGATCTCCTAGTAAGAAGTAGTAAACTGATTTCTTGGGGAACCATCAGGAAGAGGGAAGAGGAGGCCTGTTTAAATAGACAAGAGGTTGGAACTACAACAGAGGTACAAGTGATTGGGGCTCAGACTATACATATGATGTCATGGGAACAGTCTAAGTAACGGAGAGGGCTGATCAGGTATGCTACTACATTAGGTTAGGCTGCTTCTACATTTTGGCAAGGTTCCAGGTCTGAGCTGTCCAAGTTGGCAGAGTAAAGTTGAAGGATGTACAGTGTACATGGGGGTCATGACACTATGTACTAATTATAGAGAGTATGTAATACAATCTGCAAGAGGATGTACATAAAGATTCCCAAAGGATAAACCACACAGAGGAGGTATGGGTTAGACAGAGAGATAACCCACAGAGGTATGGGTTAGACAGAGAGGTAACCCACAGAGGTATGGGTTAGACAGAGAGATAGAGTAGAGCCTGGGAGATTGAGTATGTGCAAGCCTATGGAGTCTATCTGTGTATAGTATGAGGTTAGACTATATGTAGATATGTACTGCATGAAGATCCTGAGGTATATAGTTACTGGAGACATATTGATGTAAGTACCCTGAGCCCTGAGGTTGAAGTTCCTGAGAAAGTAGATCAGGCCTGAGGGTTAGACTGGGTTTGCTGAGGTTAGACTGAGGTTAGACTGAGCTTGGTGTCAGTATGACAGTACCCCCTGGTGAAGAGGAGGGCATCTCCTGATGACCATAAAAGGAGAGGTTGAAGAGGCCATCCAGGTTGTCCTTCAGCCATGTCTAACTTGAGTTTTCCTTCCACTTACCCACAACCATCACCACCATCCACCCCATTACCACCTTTATCTCCCTACACCACATCACCTACACCAACCTATCCAATGGAGAAGACCAACAATTACTATCCAGTCCAACAATACTACCCAAGTTGTGATAGGTGCATTAAGCTTGGAAGAATCTGCACTACCAGTATCAAACATAATTCTGCCAAATGTGAAAGTTTTAGGCAGTATGGAAGAATGTGTGATATGGATAAGCAAGGCATAAAGGCCTTGGGGCCAACCTTATGGGTCCTGGAGAAGAGTCAACCCTTTGAAGTGAAGGAGGCTCCAGATGATGATGCCATGACTCTGGGGTATTCATCCAGAATCAATGAATCTTCAGGTAAGTGTTTCTGGATTTAGTATTGGAGGTGCTGGAGTGCTGATACAAGTTTGGAATAGTCCGTTTGATGCAGGAGAGGTTGTAGAAAACGCAAGAAAAGAGGGAGGCGCTGCGTTGAAATGGCAATTTGGCCATAGATGGTACGTCGAGGTTTCTGCAGGAGGAGTGCGGTGAGGCATTTATACAATGGGGAACCCCTCACGTAGATTTGGAAGAGGAGGTGGTCGAGGTCCCTCCATAAAGAGTAAGAAACAAAGGCATTGTGGAGTCCGTCAAACCAATCAAAGGAAACCGTTGAAGCGTCAAAGGGATTCGTCGAAGCGTCAAAGCAACCCATCAAAGCGTCGAAGAGGTTCATCAAAGCGTCAAAGCAACCCATCGAAGCGTTGAAGCAACCCGTCAAAGTGTTGAACGTTGAGGTGTCAAAGCAGTCTTTCAAAGCGTCAAAGAAGACGGTCAAAGTGTCAAAGCGGATTGTCAAAGTGGGGACAACAATGAAGACGCCAAAGGGAGTTTGGAGATTGAATTGAGTGATATGGATGAAGATAGAGAAGCTACTAAAGAGACAGGCAAAGGAAAAGGTAGAGAGATCATTGTTGAAGAAGGGGGCAGGTCAGATGACTCTTTGGAGTTGGAGTATTTAAGGAACAAGATGAAGGATTTGGAGGTGAAGATGAAGGTGGTGGAAGACAGGAGGAATAGAAAGAAAGGAATTGAAAAAAGAGGTGAAACTGAGGTCTGGTTGGAGGAATTGGAAAATGGAGAAAGGTTATTGGAGATGATGGAAGGAAGAAGATTCAGGGAAGATTCTGTTTTAAATGAAGATCAAGTCAATCATTCTTTGGAGATTTATAGTAGGAATTCTAGGACTTTAAACTCAAATTTTCAGGAAGGTTTAAAGAAGGGTTGGGGTAGTGAGATAAGAAAGGAGAAGTATGGATTTTTAGAAGCTAGAAAGAAAAAGGTTTTAGAGATAAAGAAAAGACTAGCTGATATTTTGGCTTTAGCTGGACATACTTTTGAAGTAGGGACTACTATAAGGGGGCCAAATTCTTATCAAGTTTCCAAGTTAAAGTTAGTAAATATTTGGATTTCTAGAGTGAAAGAGTTGGAAGAATTGATGTGTGAAGCTATCTAAAAAGTTGTTTATATTAAATTTGTTTTATTTTATTGTTTATTTATTTATATTTTCTTTGGAGGGGAGTAATTGAATTTTTTTTTTTGTTAAGGTTGAAAAAGGGAAAGGGAGAAAGAATCTTCATTTTTTTTATCATGTTATTGATATTAATTTTTTTTTTTTTGAAAAAAGGAGAATAAGGTTTATAATGTTTTTATTTTGAGGATGTCTTTGGTTTTGAAGGGTAGAGTGTATGGAAGTCTTGAAGTAAAGTAGGGCAGTTGGTAAGATTAGAGTGAGGCTCCCAAGTAGTGCGTTTCTTGTCATTCTGGAAGCCTTTCCATTCAACTAAGTAAAATAATTTCCCTCTTTTAAGTTTGGAATCCAAAATCTGAGACACTTCCCATTCTTCTTCACCATCAATTTTGACTGGCTCAGTTGGTGGTTGGTGCCTAGAGAATAGTGATTTGTCCTGATATGGCTTGAGTAAGGAGGAGTGGAATACAGGGTGAATGGTGGACCATTGCTGAGGGAGTTGAAGCTTGAATGAACTTTTTCCAATCTGTTCTGTAATCAAAAAAGGACCTAACCATTGCTCTGAGAGCTTATGAGTTGGACGATTAGTTTTGATATTTTTAGAAGAGAGTCAAACTTTGTTTCCAACAGAAAATGAGACAGGAAAGTCACTTCTTTTTAGGTCAGCATATCTTTTGTAGGTTTTAATTGCCTTTTCCAGTTCAATACCCAATAACTTCTGATTCTGGTGAATCTGGGTTATGCAGTGGCTGGCAGGTTGATCATCTAATACATGGAGACTGTCAAAGTTGGGGTGTCATCCATAGATGGTGAAAAAAGGAGATTGCTTAGTAGAAGTGTGAGTGGAATTATTGTAAGCAAATTCAGCAAGGGGGATCCAGGTATCCCAGTTGTCTTGGTAATAACTGACATACATCCTGAGAAATTGTTCTAGGATCTGATTTACTTGTTCCATCTGTCCATCTGTTTCAGGGTGATAAGCTGTGGAAAGATTTCTTTTTATCTGTAATTTTTCACATACAATTTTCCAAAAGGAAGAAACAAATAAAGATCCTCTGTCACTGACAATGTCAGTTGGGAGGCCATGTTTAGTAAAAACATGAGAAATTAGTAGGTTAGCTAACTTCACAGAGGAGATATCAGTTTGGGTTTTAATAAAGAGTGACATTTTTGAAAAACAATCAACAACCACAAGGATTGAGTCAAATCCATTGGATAGTGGCAGTTGTGAGATGAAGTCCATAGAGAGTAAAGTCCAGGGAGAATCTGGAATTGGTAAGGGTTGGAGGAGTCCAAACGTTGAGTGGTTACTGGTTTTGTTTCTGCTGCAAAGGTAACAAGAAGAAACATAATCTTTGATAAAGGAAGTCATATTTTCCCAATGGAAATCTCTTTTGACTAGATCAGCTGTTTTGTCTTGTCCAGGGTGGCCAGAGAGAGGAGAGTCATGTCTTTGTTGAAGTATTTCAAGTTGGAGTTGTTCATCCTCCTTGGAAATTGCTATTCTATTTTGGAAAATAAGGAGTCCAGTGTCTGGTTCTATAAGATAACTCTTTACTTGTTCCTTTTTATGTAGCTTCTGAATAATCTGCTGGGTTGATTTGTTGGAGATCTGGGACTGAATTAAGGTTTCCAATTGTTTCTCAACCTGTTTTGTAGAGATAAAGAAAATTCTAGAAGGTTCAAAGTCAGTCTTTTTCAAGAGTTGTTTGACATTTGCTGGATTCTTTTCTGCATAGGGCATCCCCCCCTTGGGATAAACGTTGTCTCAAAGTGACAAGACATCAGGCACTATTGATTTCTTTACAGGTCTATAGACTATAGTGAAGTCAAATTCAGACAGAAACTCAGCCCAACGGGCTTGGCGACGAGTCAAGACTTTGGAGGTCATGAAATATTTAAGAGACAAGTGATCAGTGAGAACTTCAAAGGGAAAAGAAAGACTGAGGAAGTAAGCTCTCCAGATCTTGATGGCCCATACAATGGCCAGGAGTTCCTTATCATGGATTTCATAGTTCAGTTCAGCACTACCCAATTTTCTGCTGTCAAAAGCAATTGGGTGCTTGGATCCATCAAGGGAGACTTGGGTGAGGACAGCCCCTAGGGCGTAGTCACTGGCATCAGTCTCCAAAAAGGTTTGTAAGGAAAAATCAAAATTTCTGAGTACAGGAGCTTTAGATAAGGCTACCTTGAGGTCCTCAAACTGCTGCAGAGCCACTGGGGATAAAGGAAAGATGGGATCTGCTCAAGTTAGAGCATTGAGGAGGTGCACCTTTCTGGAATAGTTAATGATAAACCTGCAATAAAAATTAGAAAAACCCAAAAACTGCTGCAAGGCCTTTTTGTTTGTTGGTGGTGGCCAGTCCAAGATCTTCTGGACCTTGGAGTTGTCCATTTCAATGCCACTTCTGGAAATGAAATATCCTAGATAGTCCACTGAGGAGGCATGAAATTCACACTTAGAAGCTTTTGCATATAAGTTTTTCTTCCAAAGTCTGTTCAAGACTTCACACACATGAGCTGTATGTTCTGTTAAGTTTTTGGAAAAAATAAGAATGTCATCGAGGTATACCACCACACAGATGGTCAGAAGGTCTGCAAAAATGTCATTAACAAGACATTGAAAAGAGGCAGGAGCATTGGTGAGTCCAAAAGGCATTACCAAATATTCAAAACTCCCAAATTGAGTTCTGAATGCTGTAAGATGTTCATCCCTTCCTTAATTTGAAGGAGATTATAAGCACCCCTGAGGTCAATTTTGGAAAAAATGGTAGAACCAGAAAAGACTTTTAATAAGTGAGTCATGGGAGGAATGGGATACCGGTTCTTTTGAGTCACAGCGTTGAGTTTGCAATAGTCAACACACAATTGCAAACCACCATCCTTCTTTTTTACAAAGAGGACAGGTGCTCCAGTGCTGGAAGTGCTGGGGAGAATGAAACCTTTCTCTATATTTTCCGCTATATAGGCTTGTAGGGCCTCCTTCTCATGGTGACTGAGGGAGTAGATAGGCCCAACTGGAGGCATAGGGCCTTCCAGTTTGATATGATGGTCGTAAGTGCAATGAGGAGGGAGTTTATCAGCTTTGACCTTGGAAAAAACATCTAAAAAGGCATGATAAGCATCAGGAACTCTCTCCATCCCAGTTTCAATTTCATCGGTTTCCTCATCTTCATCAAAACCTTCTGCAGTAGCCTGCTTTGGGCCAGATTCAGAAGTGGAAATAATCATATGCAAAACTTGAAAGGATAGATCATCCTCCATATCCTCCAAGAATTTCAGAGAATTTCCAAAGAATATCCTGTTCACAGAAGTAGTTGTTGAACTCAAAGGAAAGTGTTGTGAGTGCATAGATTCTGAAAAGGGGACAGGAGCAGTGACCTGCAGGTTCACTGGCGGAAAGGAAGTAGTGGCCAAGGAGAGTTCAACAGAATAGGAATGATCCAAAGTTGGTTGGTTTCTTGGGGTGATCAATCCAAGTTGCCAATTTACCTCTGGGTTCCAGAAATGGAGGAAGTCAATACCCAGAATAATGTATTCTTTGGGGGGAGTATCAACAACCAAGAAATCCCATTCTAAGTTGGGAAAGAGGGCAAAGACAAATTGAAGGAAACCTTATGGGTGATTTCCTGGGAAGGTGATTCAGAAGGACTGAAGGTAAATAAGAAGATAGGAGTGGTCAGAGGTTTGGGTGACAGAGAAAACTTTGAAACCATAGATTTTGAAATAACAGATTGAGTTGCTCCAGAGTCAACAAGTACACTGTAAGCCTGGTTACTGGACAAGCAAACAAAACGTCTTTAGAAGGAGGGTTAGAGTCTTTCCTTTCCAAAGTTTGTATTCAAATATTGGGAGGGTGATGGTCAAGGAGTACCAAATTCCCATCACCTAGTCTTTTCCCTGTTTGGGTTTCATAGGATTGGGCTTCTGGACTTTCCTGCAGAGGCTAATTTTGTGAGTTCCTCCACAGTAGTTAAACAAACCCTCTCTTTCTCTCCTAGCTTTTTCTTCAGCCTTGAGGTGTCTATCCTCTCCCACATTGGGATTGGGAACATAGGTTGGAGTAGAATTAGTAGGGTTTGTCTTTGCCTTCCTCTTAAACCTACCTGGTTGGCTGGTCTGTCAAGATTTCTGAGGATTGGGAAGACTGGGTCCAGGTCTTGAGGTCTGAGGGAGAGTGAAGGACTTCTCCCGGATCCTTTCATGGTAACAAGTGTCATACTTAAGAACAATATCCATTAGGTCTTGCAAGATTTCTTGAGGTCCATCATAACCAGCTAGTTGGTCCAGTAATCTGGCTGGGAGACCCTGTCTAAAATGAAAGAAAAAGGCTTTATCACCCCATCCAGAGACCTTGGTCATAAGTGTCCTGAATTCAGTGATATAGTTAGTAGCATAACCACTGTCTTTCATCTTAAGAAGGGTTAGCTCCTTCTCAGCACGCTGGATTTCCAGACAATCCCCAAAAAGGGTATGAAGCTGTTGAGTGAATAGAAGCCAGGAGTTAAGTATGAAATCTGGCTCATGATTACCAATGTGAGCAAGATAGGGTTGGATCCATCAACTGGCATTTCCTGAAAGGTAAGAGACTGTAAAAAATACTTTCTTTCTGTCATTAGCAAAAACTCTCTCATCATTTGCAAGAATGAGTTCACAAGCTTGAAGGAAGGGTCTAAGCTTGGTTGGGTTAGTTCCATCAAATTTATCTGGGGCATTGATAGATGGAGATTTAAAGTTAGCAGAGGGTCCATGGTCAGCAGTTTTAGAAAGATGAGTCATTGCAGTGGTCATTTGCTGAAGAATGGCCAGCAGGGCAGGGTCAGTTGAAGGAACCTGAGTGGTGGAAGGAAGGTTGGTGTGTGGGGAAGGTGAAGGAACTGCTGTTAAATTAGAATTTTGACTAGGATTACCCTCTGGGGATGGTGAACCCAGGCCTCTCAAGATTCTGGAATCAAATCCTGAGTCCTCATCCTCTTCATCTTCCTCACCTTCTCCTGGGATTGGGATCATGCTTGCATCATAGGCAGGAGAGTCCAAACCATGGTAACCTGGGCTTGGAAACTGACCTGTGACTCTGTGGAGGCTAGCATTGTCAGAAGAAGGAATAATAGAAAGGGATACTTGGGGAATAGGTTCCAATAAACCTGTATCCATAGGAGTGGAAGTGGTAACCACTGGTGCAGCCAAGTTAGAAAAAGTCCTACCTGTTCCACAAGATCTAGGGGTAGAATGGTCAGTAGGTTCAGTGGCACCTCTCCCCCTGGAGCTACAGGTGACTTCTGGGCTAGAAATGTGAGAAAAGAGAGCACGTCGTGGGGGCATTCTTACTTATAAGAATAATTAGTTAACCAAAAGTTGTTCTTCACCTTGGAACAAGAATAAAATGATTAAAAAGAAAAAAAAAGAATTTTTTCTTCCTCTGATTACCTTTAGGGGACAGTAAAATACTGGTTACTATACCTTGTCTAAGTGTCAAAGTGTCAAAGTGTCAAAGCGTCAAAGTGTCAAAGCGTCAAAGTGTTGAAGTGTCAAAGTGTCAAAGTGTTGAAGCGTCAAAGCGTCAAAGCGTCAAAGTGTTGAAGTGATACTTAGAGGATGGAGAGCTGGGTCTTTTGAGTAGGTTTGACAGTAAGGTAAGGGAAGCAATGAAAATGGCCACAAATCAAATAGCCAAGTTCAAGGTTGGGACATAAATAAAGCAAACAAAAATTGCCACAACTCAATAGCAAGATTTGATGCTGTCTAAAATGGATAAGGAGTGTGGTTGGTGAAGAAGGGGTTATTGGGGAAGAAATCAGTTTAATGTCACAAGCGCTGCTGACATGCAAGCAGGGCTTTGCACAGAGGGGTCTCTACCCACAGTAGGCTTGGGGGCAAGGTTACTGAAAGAGGCTACAAGGAGCAGAGGAGGATTGGGTTGAGGGGTGCTGAATGACACTTGCTGGGAAAGATCTCCTAGTAAGAAGTAGTAAACTAATTTCTTGGGGAACCATCAGGAAGAGGGAAGAGGAGGCCTGTTTGAATAGACAAGAGGTTGGAACTACAACAGAGGTACAAGTGATTGGGGCTCAGACTATACATATGATGTCATGGGAAAAGTCTAAGTAACAGAGAGGGCTGATCAGGTATGCTACTACATTAGGTTAGGCTGCTTCTAAATTGGGGCAAGGTTCCAGGTCTGAGCTGTCTAAGTTGGGAGAGTACAGTTGAAGGATGTACAGTGTACATGGGGGTCATGACAATATGTACTAAGTAGAGAGAGTATGTAATAAAATCTGCAAGAGGATGTACATAAAGATTCCCAAGGGATAAACCACACAGAGGAGGTATGGGTTATACAGAGAGATAACCCACAGAGGTATGGGTTAGACAGAGAGGTAACCCACAGAGGTATGGGTTAGACAGAGAGATAGAGTAGAGCCTGGGAGATTGAGTATGTGCAAGCCTATGGAGTCTATCTGTGTATAGTATGAGGTTAGACTATATGTAGATATGTACTGCATGAAGATCCTGAGGTATATAGTTACTGGAGACATATTGATGTAAGTCCCCTGAGCCCTGAGGTTGAAGTTCCTGAGAAAGTAGATCAGGCCTGAGGGTTAGACCGGGTTTACTGAGGTTAGACTGAGGTTAGAATGAGTTTGGTGTCAGTATGACACCGTATTGTTCCAGTTCAACTTGTAGAAGATGAAATTTGAATATATGTACTTGATCTTGAGTCTTTGACTGAGGTAGCTAAGCTCCTTCAGAAGGCTGGTGAGAAAACAACTTGAGATTGCATCTGGAACGGTTGATAAAGTTTTGTGGTCTCTGGAATTGGAGTATCTTCACCTTTAGGTTGAAAATAAGTGCGTGCGTAGATGATTCAAACTTGATTAGGCCTGATAATTCACAATAATTGACAAAGAACTTCAAATTTGGCCAGATTTCTTTTACTTTGCATCATGGGGTGTTTCATTCTGTACAGGGGAATAACAGTCCCTGTGATGTCCGGTTTCCAGAAACCAAGCATCACCTTGGAGCCGTTTTATGCCCCCGTAGAGCATGTCAAAACCAGGCTACCTATAAGCCACATTATTCTGCTTCTTTTTCCTTTTTCACCTCATGATTTAACCCTGTATAGCCAGTTGAATATATGGATGTTGATTCCATTTTCTGGAAAAACAAAATCAACTTTGTGCAGTTTTAGGACCCAATAAAGCAAAATAAGCAAGGAATTGACACAGAAATTCACATTTGGCCAGATTTCTTTTACTTTGTATCATGGGTTGTTTTATGCTGTACGGCTTCATAGCACTCTCTGTGATGTCTAGTTTCCAGAAAACAAGAATCACCTTGGAGCGGTGTTATGCCCCCGTAGTGCATGTAAAAATCAGGCTACCTAAAAGCCACATTATTCTGCTTCTTTTTCCTTCTTCACCCCATGCTTTCACTCTGTATAGCCAGTTAAATTTATGGATTTTGATGCCCTTTTTCTAGAAAATGGAAATCAAATTTGTGCAGTTTTAGGCCCCCATACAGCAAAATAAGCAAGGAATTTACACAGAAATTCACATTTGGCCAGATTTCTTTTACTTTGCATCATGGGATGTTTCATGCTCTACAGGGGAACAACACTTGCTGTGATGTCCGGTTTCCAGAAACTGGGCATCACCTTGGAGCCATGTTATTCCCTTTTGGAGCCATGTTATCCCCTTTTGGAGAAAATCAAAACCAGACTATCTACAAGTCTTATTATTCTGCTTCTGTGTACTTCTTGATCTCAGGCCTCCACTCTTTATTTCAAGTTAAATTGATGGATGTTGATGCTGGCTTTGAGGAAACGGTAAATTGACCTTGGGAAGTTTCATTCCCACATAGAGAAAAATAAGCAAGGAAATTTATGGCACTCCAAATTTGACCAGGTTTATTTTAGTTGGCATCCTGTGGTGTTTTCCTCTCTACAGGGGCATCAAACTGCATGTGATTCCTGGTTTCCAGAAAGCAAGCATCACCCCAAAGCAATGTTATTCCCATGTAGAGAACTCCAAAATTAGACTATCTACAAGCCAAATTATGCTGTTTATTATTCCTTCTTCACCCCATGATTTCACTTTATGTGGCTAGTTAAATTTATGTTTATTGCCAGTTTCCCAAAACCAGAAATCAATCTTGGGAAATGTTATTCCCCCATAGAAAAAAAATTAGCAAGGAATTGAAACAAAACTTCCCATTAGACCAGAATTCTTTTAATTTGCATCATGGGTAGTTTCATGCTCTATGGCAGCATAACACGTCCTGTGATTTCAGGTTTCCGGCAACCAGGAATTAGTATTTATTTTTGTCTTTCTGAAATATCCTTGAGTCAAATGAAATTCCCCAGTAGGACAAACCAGACTGCTGGAAAGCTTGATTATGTCAAGAAAAATGATGAACCAGTTGAATTTTATCTTTATCTTGTATCTCCACAGGGGCATAACACCCAGATTAAAATGCCTGGTTTCTGGAAACCAGGAATGAGCAATCAGTCATTTCCCTTTAATATATGATTTGTGATACATGTTATGCCCACTCAGGACAAAATCAGCTCATCTGAAGAACTGAGATATGAGTTCTGAATTCCTGATTCCTGGTTTCCGGAAAACAAGCATCTCAGAAGATTCAATTTTCTTCAACATGTAAGCCCACATGGGATGTATTCATCCCATCAGATTGATTACAAACATAATGGAAAAATTTTTGATGCCCTGTTTCTGGAAACTGGGCATTGGCTCAGTTCCTATTGCCATCACCCATGTCTCAGCCTGCTTGGGGCCGCTGTATCTTGGGCTTGGCCTGTTTATGGGCCTGGAAGCCTGCACAGGGCAGTTTTAGGGGGTGGAGGGACTCATTTGGAGTCCCTCCACCCATGTTGGTTGTTGCAGCTGCATGAAATTCCCGGTTTCCAGAAACCAGGCATTGGCTCAGTGCATATTGCCTCCGCCCAGGGCTGCGGTTTCTTGCACTTGTCCCATTTAGTTTCCCAGTGTACTGCGCTGAGATGTTTTAGGGGGGGCGGAGGGACTCATTTGGAGTCCTTAAAACCCGTTTTTTTTTTGCGGCCGCACGTGAGGTTCCGCTGCAACCAACCTGGTTGGGCTGCAATGGGGGGAGAAAGGCCGCCTCCCCCCATTTCCGAAAGGGAGGGGACAAGTTGGCAATGCCGGTTGAAAGAAAGAAACCAGAAGTGGGGGGGATTTGATCCCCCTCCCACCATTAGCAATTTGACCAGGCCAGTTGAAAGAAAGCAACCAGTGGTGGGGGGGGATTTGATCCACCTCCCACCCTTAGCAATTTAACCAGGCCGGTTGCAACAAGGCAACCAACAGTGGGGGGGACCTGACCACCCTCCCACCATCAAGGAATGCTCTCCCCCCCTTTTACCAAGGGGGAGGAGCAATGGGCTGGAGGGGACTTGAAACCCCCCAGCCCACTTACCATTAGTGACACCCTGGGGGCATTGACCTCCAGGGGCCCTGGTGGGAGGATTTGACCACCCCCTTTGAGGAAACTGGGAGAAAGAGGGGTGGGGCAGCATGAGCCCTGGTTAAATCCCCCCCTTTGTGAGCCTGAGACTGGACCCAGGTGTGTCCTGGGTCCCAACTGGTCCATGTGAGGGGCCAGGGGCTGGTTTCATGAGGCAACCAGCCTGTATGTGAGATCATAGAAGTAACCAGGCTGGTTGTAAGGGAAAACCAGCCAGGTTTTGAAAAGCCAAAGGGCTGGTTCAGCCCTGTAAGGATGGAGAAATCAAAATAAACTGGAATAGGCTGGTTTTAAGGGTACAGGGACTGACACCATGCGGGCGGATTTAGTTCAAACCAAGTAAAAAGGATTTTAGAGCTTTTAGAGCCCCTTTTGGGGGAAATTTTTTCCTTTTCACTTGTTTTATTATGGCCCTGCAATTTCTTGCTCCTGATGAAATATTTTTTGGAGAGTTTGTATTGGATGGGGGTATCATTTCATTGCTGATGCACCTCTTCCCTTTTTGGTCCCTCAGAAATCAAAGAAAGCCAACAAAAAGCCAGAAAAGCAAAATGGGAAAAGGAAGGATGATCAGTGCGTCAAGAACCAGACTACAGAAACCAAGACTTACATATTTACCAAATCAAGTTGAGGATGTCAAGAATTATCTGACTGAAACTGATTCCTATGCTGGTCACATCCCTGTTCCTCTTTTTTAACTTATTTCTTTTCCCTGTATCAACTGAATCTTTCCATCTTATAAATGAAATCCCAAATGAACAAAGTATTGATTTTTTAAATTTATTTTATGCATTCAGGCACTCAAGCAACTGTCTTCAAATACTGATCAAATTTGGATATGGCTTTTCTGATATGAAAATATTCATTCAAATACCATTTGAGTGGTTTGACTATATTATTTTGCATATGATCATTTGAATACAGAGTAAAAGAAAGCTGATATCAAGACTCTCCATGTCAGCTCTCTGATACCAGGAACCTTGCAGTACTTTAGCTACAGAGAGTGATAAAAATGCTGGAATGATAATAATAATTATTATTCCAATAATAAACACTTAGAAGCTCAAATAAATTATTTAATAAGAGCCTTTGCAAGGTTAAATTGGTTAGGTAGTAAATGGTTTTCAATATAATATAAAAGAGGGGCAAAAGTATTATACTACTGGGGATCTTTACAGACTAGCAACCTCTCTTCAAGGGGCCTCCTTAGGCAGTTTAAGAACCTTAGAATAAAGATGGGTGCCTTAGAAAGGACTTATTCCACTAATGGCCGCGCTCAACAGCTCAAATTGCCAAGACAGGAAGGGTGACACTCACTCTGAGCACTTTACCACAAAAATCCTGGAATAATTGGAAAGGTTTCAGAGCAGATGGGGTGAATTGCTTGACTAAACTTCAATGGTTGATTGGTTAATAAAGGTAAATAATAATACTACAGACTAAGTCATAAATAACTTGCTTATCTTCATATAAGCACTTTATCAATAATGACACGGTGTCTGATTGATAATAAATAATTCCTGGTAACTGATGATGGAATAATGGATCCAAAGAGGTCTGTATAAATACCTTTCTGGGGTGATTTTGATCTTCTCAGGGCGCGTAGAGAGGGTTCTGCTCGTGGGCTGAGGCTGGCAAGCCAGTCAGGGCACAATTGGCACGTGCACTTGGTGCTGTCAATCAGCTGTCTTTAGATCTGCTGGATTTCTGTACTATTTTAGCCACAGGATCTGTTAATCTGTTATGGTGTAAATTTGATCATTCTGTACTCATCCTTCATTTGTACTATTGATATTGCTCCAAAGCGTGCAGATGTGGTTTTTACTGATTTTCCATCATCTGCTGATCATTCAAATAATTTTTAATAATTTTTATGAACACTCCTTGTAGTGTTTTGTGGTCTTCAAAGATCAGGATCAGTGATTTACGTGATAATCCTTGATCTTTTATTTATTATTAAAAAATGTTTTAAACTTAAATTTCATTAATTTCATTTGAGTTTTGATCTTTTCAGATCATTAGTAATGCATATGTCAGTTTGTTACATATACTAGGCAACCCTAACTAGTTTGTAGCTCTTCTGAGCGGTACCTGGTTGTCAGATTAGTCACGACTGATCCAGACGCGGGGATCAGTTAGTACAGATGCACGCGGGGTAGGATCAGCTGCATGCGTGGCAGAATAAGCTGCGCGCAGGTCTTTAGTACGCGGGAATCTGCTGCTACTAGTACGTAGGGATATGTAATGATGTGGGGCTGCGCGCGGGAATTGTGACATAACACCTTTCCGCATGTAACTCCTAAAATATACACAACACCTCAATTCTGAGTGATTTTTAGGTGTAAACCCTATACGTGAATATACGTGTGAAATATTAGAATGGCCAAAATGTTCCATAGTGGTGTTGTAATTTTTAGTACTTTTCTTTTTAATTATTTTAAAAATATAAGGACTTGGAATTCAAGGGTGGGGTCAGTGAGTGACCCTACCTAATTTTGGGTGAGGAATCCATTCCTGTAATAATATTCATGGATTTTCCATTCCTTATTTTGTTAATTGAGATATTCTTATCTTTCATAGTTTTGTGTTACTATTTGACAGTTTTTCTCTGTACATAGTAGCAAGCTGACATTCCCCTGCTCCAAGATATGTCTATATCTGAAAAAAATTTTTGGGTTAATGCCTCCTGTTGGCTCTGTAGTTCCTCAGGTGTATAGATCCGTCAGGGATATTATTTTCAGGCAACCATTCATCTTTATCAGCTGATTCTCCCTTGTATCTAACCAGGTAGAGTTGCATGTCTTTTCCATTGATCCTATCTTTTTTATCCTTAAGGAT
Organism: Puccinia polysora; assembly: GCA_025617555.3. Lineage (NCBI taxonomy): Eukaryota > Fungi > Basidiomycota > Pucciniomycetes > Pucciniales > Pucciniaceae > Puccinia > Puccinia polysora. Next base: position 11,906,549 of record CM062617.1, read on the forward strand.
GTTGCTAATTTTTTATTTGTCCTTTTCAGGTTCTTCTGTAACAGGTATTGCAGGTGAAGGAGTATGTTCTCCATTCCTTGGGTGGTAGTGTTTGATGAGGCTTACTGGGAAGACTGGATGTTTCCTAGAAAGCTCATCACTGAGGATTACTTCCACAGCATTTTTACCATGAAGTTTATTAATGGTTTAAGGTCCAACAAAAGCTGGTCTAAGCTTTCTATTTCCACCCAAGTTGGTAAAGTTAGTGGCAGAGATCAAGACTTGATCACCAATTTTGAAATTTGGTTCCTTATGGTTTTTATCCCACCTTTGCTGGTTATACTCCACAGCATCTTGGACACACTTAACAGCATGTTTGTTGGTTAAATCTATCATGTTTTTGAAATCAAGTGATGTAGGGTGAATATTAGTTAGCTGGTGGTTAAGGTTATCCTTGGGTAATCTAGCAATCCATCTTCTTTCCAGTATATAAGGTGCTTCCTTAGTGGTAGAGTGCTTGCTACTGTTGTAGGCCATCTCCAGTGCAGGTAAAAGGCTAACCCAATTGTGGCAATAACCGTCAGAATTCTTGTATTCTAGTCCAAAGCCACAGAATCTCCTGAGCATGTCTTCCAGGTTCTGAATCATCCTTTCAGCTAATCCATCCATCTGAGGGTGATAAGCAGTAGAGAAAGCTAAGGTGGTTCCAAGCATATCATGAAGATTCCTCCGGAACTCAGAGGTGAATTTGAGATCTCTGTCACTGATAATAATCTTGGGAACTCCAACATCAGCAATGAGTCTGTTCCAAAATAACAGGGCAACTTCCATAGCAGTGTCTTCTTTGTGATTAGGTAGGAACTTTGCTTTCTTGGAGAACCTATCCACAATGACTAAGACTGAGTTTTAGGAATAGGCTCCTCTTTGTGGTAGTCCAGTTACAAAGTCCATATGGATGATCTCCCATCTTTTCTTGGGTTCAGCAATCTTTTACAGTAGACCAAACTGTTTCCCAGTAGTCCTGTTGGATCTCTGACAAGTTTCACAACTGGTAACATACTGTATAGTGGAGTCTCTCCAATTAACCCACCAAGCAGTTTGTTTAACCTTATGCAAGGTTCTATCAGCAGATAAATGGCCAGATGAGCAGTTATCATGGCACTCAGCCAGAACATGTTTGATATAGTTGTCCTTAGTTAATACTATAACACCTGAATGTTGATGCCTATAGTATACAAGACCATCCCATATGGTGAACCTTCCGGTTTTGTATGGTTTCAGAAGAGGTTCAGGTAGGCTATTGATCAATTTAGAAGGTGCAGAAGTACTTTCCATAATATTGATCAGAGTTTTTATGCCAGAAATGTAAAATTCTTTGATTGAGTTGAACAATGATTCATTCAATTCACAAATGTGGATTCCCATTATGGGAGCTTCAATGTTTAAACTGTTAATATTAAGGATAGGTAAGATATCATTATCCTCTGGATCACAAGCAGGGTTACTTGGGTCATTGGGTAACGCATTCCTGCTTAAACTATCAGCATTCTGGTGTTTAGTCCCAGCTTGATGAACTATGGTCATCTGACCTCTGTACTGTTGTATAGCTATCTTCCATCTCAACATGTGCCTACTAGGGGTCTTCATGTTCATCAATGTCCTGAAAGCGTTGCAGTCAGTAAAAAAAGTGAATTTGGTTCCTTCTAAGTAATAATGGAGTTTCTCTAGATCCCATACTAAGGCAAAACATTCCATTTGGCTTGCACCGTACCTTTTCTCAGTGTCTTTAATTTGTCTGGATATGAAGAGTATAGTTTTTTCCGCTGGTTTGTCATCCTCTACTACTTCTTGGTGTAACGCGGCTCCTAGCCCTTCCATGCTAGCATCTATGTAGATTTTGAAAGGTTTAGAATAATCTGGCTGGATCAGTACTGGAGCTGAAGTCATTGCCATTTTGAGTTCCTCATAGTTCTTGACTCTGTCATGAGTCATTTCAAACACGGTGGTGTTTTTGCAAATCTCATACAGACATTTGGTTAGAAGAGCAAACTTTGGTAAATACTTCCTATAGTAGCTGCAGAAGCTGATAAAGGATAGGAGTTCAGTTTTATTCTGAGGCATAGGCCTATTCATTACTGCTGCTATCTTGTTTTGGTCAGCAGCTAAGGTTAGTCAAGAGACAATTTGTCCTAAGGCTTTGAGTTCCCCCTAGCCAAAGTTACAATTTTTCATTGATACTTTCAATCCCACGGCAGAGATGGTTTTGAGGACTAGCATTCATTTCTCCATGTGAGTATCCCAATGATCAGAGTAAATGATAAAATCATTAATGTATACCATCATCCATCTCTTTCTGATGAATAATCCTAGGACAATGGCCATCATCCTTTGAAAATGAGAAGGAGCATTTTTAATACCCAAAGGCATCCTAAGATACTCATAAATTTCCAAATGACAGATAATTCTCATGAATTTCCGGCTATCAGGGCTGATAGGTATTTGGTGAAAACCTTTTAGCATGTCCATGGTAGTGATGTACTTAGCCTTGGACAGGTTATGCAGAGCATGGTAAGTTCTTGGAATTGGATAATAGTCAGCTTGGGTGTAGTTTTTCAGCATTCTAAAATCTCCAACCATTCTTGACTTATCATTGTGCCAAGCTATAATTACTGGGGTAGTAATATCCACTTGTTCATTGTGGCCTACTTTCCTTAGGACTTGTAAGTCAACCAACTCTTGAATATGGGTTTCCAGAGCAGCTCTAGATTTTGTACTAGAAGGGTAAGAAGGTCTCCTGAGGTTAGGTGGGTAAGGAGGCTTAATAGCTAGAGTTAGGATCATATCATGTCCTTTGATGTTACCAATGGGGTGATCCTTGGTACAGCAAGCATTCTGGTTTTCAAAGCATACTTGTAGGATATCCCATTTCTTTTATTCATTGAGAAGGGAATTCATAGCATATTGAGAGAAGTATTCCTGATTGAAACTCTCCAGGTGTTTTTCATAAGTTGAATCAGAAGTTTGAGCATTGACATAGCATATTTGGAACTTCTTATTCCAGTCTCCACCTATAGTGAAGTATCTACCCTTGCTTTGGAATACATCTATACCATATAAGCAAAGAGAATCATTTCCAAGGATAAAATAATCACATACTCTGTTTTGGAGCACTAAAAATTCAATTTTCAGTTTGAGTGACCCTTTAGAGTGAGGGAGTATGATATCAGAATACCATATTCCAACAGCCTTGAGAGCAGAATTACAACTGCTAAACTTAGCCTGAGGTACTGGTAGTAGATTCAGTTTCCAGCTTGGGTCTTGTTTCTCCAGATAAGTTGAAGCAACGCAAGAGAAAAAGGCTCCACTGTCTAGGAGTAACTTAACAGGGGAACCTTGGATTAAATCAGTGGCATAGCATGTTTTGCCTGAAGTTTAACTTTTACTGGCAGAAGTTTTTAGAGTCAAGGCCTTAGCCTCAGAGATGTGGTGAATCTTCATGTTTGGATTCCATTTTTGAGGTACGTTAGAATCCTCATTGATGGAATTTATGTCCAGAGAAGACTCAATACTACCTTCAATAACATTGATGGGGTTAGTAATCATTAGATCACAATCAGAGAGTGATCCATCAGTATCATCAAGGTGAGGGTCAGGATTGTCATACTCTTCTCCTTCAATAAGATTAATCCTTTTCCTAGGTAGAGGAAAATCAGGTTTTACGTGTCCTGTTTGGTTACAGTTCCAACATACTTTCTCTTTTGATTCTGGAGTCCTCTTGACTTCCAAGGTAGGTGGATTAGTAGCAGGGGATTCTTTAGTTTTGGCAGTATATTCTTCCTTGTTCCTAGTATTTTTTTCCCTGGGGATTCTATTGACCCTTTTATCAAGACCATTCATACCAATAGTCTCTTCTAATAAACCTATTAAGGTGGAAAGATCTGAATCCATAGGCATCCTGCACCTTACACTGTGGTTGATTTTTCCAGGACATAAGTTGAGGAGTCTTTCATTGACTTCTTGTTCATCAGCATCACGATAAAAACAGTCTAACCTCTTTTTCTGGTCTAAGCACCACTTATGAGGTTTGTCCTTGGATGGATCAAACTGGGAAGTTTCAAAAGTTTTCATCATCTTTCTTTTACAAATACTGGTACCAAACTGCACTTTGATCAATTCTTTCCAAGAATTCCAGGATAAAGATCCAACTTCTTCTCTTTTATTGATAAACCAATCAAGAGCTACTCTTTCAAATAGTCTGGGAAATCTTACCAAAGCTATTGCATCAGGGAGCTCATCAGAAGAAAGAGTATAGTCAATAAATTTAATGAAAATGACATGGTTTTATTCTCCTTCTCCAGAGAATTTAGGCCATTCAGTGATGGGAGGAAGTAGTTTCAAAGCCTGCTCCATTTCAGGAGTAGGACTGGGTCTGAAATACTCATTCCTAGTTATCTTGGTTCTGGGAGGAACACTAGGAGTACTGGTGAACCTAGCAGGCCTACTTTCTTCTAGGTCAATGACTGGAGGGTTAGTAGAATTGATCTCAAGATCTCTGAGATCATTCTTAATCATACCTAACTCTAAATCAAGTTTGTTGCTTAATAAGTCACTTTTGTTAGTCAGATGAGCTGAAGGAGCAGGACTGGTTTTCTTAACTTCTTCCTTAAGCTGGTCTATGGTTGCAAGAATATCTTCCTGAAGAATTGATTGGTTGTCATCAATATGTTTCATCAGGTCCAACTTAAAAGCTCTTATACTATCCTTGATTTGTTGTATTTCCAACTCATCAATTCTCATAATCTGAGACTGAGTGTCAATTAATCTGAAAATACTTGAACTCAATTTTTCCAATTTTTGATAAACTTTGTCAAAGCATTGGCTAATAATAGTAAAATTATGAGAAACATTTACAGAAAAGCTATTAAGAGATTCTACATCTAATTGTGGTACACCTTTTTCCACTTCTGGTCTAAGGATATTATGTTGTCCCAATCCTTTGGGTTCCTTAACTTCTGATGGGCTGAGGACCTCTTCTTTTTGGGGTGCTTTCCCTTTAAGGAAGCTAACTGATCCCAAGTATTCCAGTTCTGCACGTAGCCTTCTACTTCTTTCTTTGTGATCAACCTTTGCATAGAAATCTGAGATTCCTTTGCCTGAGAAATGGCTTTTCTGATACCTGGTTGATCCTCCTGGGTCTGAGCCAACCTGAATTGTTCCCAATAGCTCACGTGCTCTTTCACTAATAGTTTGAGTCTTTCCTCCTTGGTTGAGTCCAGCTGGGGTGGCGTAGGAGGACCTGTACCCTCCTGGGATAACATGGTGGGCGTTTGATGGTTCTCCAACGGTCTGTTGTTTGAGTTGGCGGCCGCAGTTGTTGCCGTTGTCATCCTGCGTGACTCTATGGTCACGGGTTCGAGTCCCCTCATCACGCTCGCAACTGGAGTCCTTGCGCGCATGGGTTCCTCTGGACAGAGATCCATATCATGGGGCTCTACCTGGTGCTCGGGTGTTGCGCCTGTTTTGATACATAGCACCAAAAAAAATGTGTAAGTCTTTTGTTGAAACTTTGAAAAAAGAATTTAAAAATATAAAAATAATTTTTTTTGTGTGTTTTATATTTTTAATAATTTTTTTTATAAATATTTTAACTTACTTAGAGTTAAATTCAAGGGTAACAACACTTGGTTGGGATCACAACTATCCTTGGAGGGTATTCCAAGGGCGTCTGAGTGAGTTCCAATCAGATCCTGGGATAAATCCAAGGGTAAGTCCAATGGTACACTGTCTGGGACGTCCTCTAGGAGGTCCTGGTCAATGAGATCACCAAAAAAAAAATCCACTGAGATGGATAAAAACAAAAAATATAAGTTTAATCTTTTTTTGTATTTTTACGTGTTAAAATGATGTTTTTAGAAAAAATAATCACTTTTATTATTTTTGGATTTTTCTTTATCTTCAGGGTTATTTATTTTATAAATGTAAAGCTTCCTTTGATAAATCTTCCACTCCTTTTTTTGCCTTAATAAAGAATTGAAATTGATAATTCTTTCAAGCTCAAGTTCTTTGTCCTTTATAACCTGCTGTTTATAATAAAGCAGTTTCTCCTGTTGTTTCTCAGGATTTATAATAACAGGGAAAAAATTACGGAGTTTTTCTTCTTTTTTCTTTTTAAGAAGGTTCAAATAATAATTGATCAATTCTCCGTTGGTCTTAAGATCCACTAGAGAAAAAAATGATCAAAAATGTATGGTATAAGTATGTTAACTTATTTTTTTAGAAAAAATCAATAGACTGGTCCAAGGAATAAATAATTAAGAATTAATTATTTAAGGGTATTTCCCGGCCAGACTCCCAGTTGTCAGATCTGTGATACCAGGAACCTTGCAGTCCTTTAGCTACAGAGAGTGATAAAAATGCTGGAATGATAATAATAATTATTATTCCAATAATAAACACTTAGAAGCTCAAATAAATTATTTAATAAGAGCATTTGCAAGGTTTAATTGGTTTGGTAGTAAATGGTTATCAATATAATATAAAAGAGGGGCCACAGTATTATACTACTGGGGATCTTTACAGGCTAGCAACCTCTCTTCAAGGGGCCTCCTTAGGCAGTTTAAAAACCTTGGAATAAAGATGGGTGCCTTAAAAAGGACTTATTCCACTAATTGCCGGGCTTAAAAGCTCAAATGGCCAAGACAGGAAGGGTAAAACTCACTCTGAGCACTTTACCACGAAAATCCTGGAATAATTGGAAGGGTTTCAGAGCAGATGGGGTGGATGGCTTGACTAAACTTCAATGGTTGATTGGTTAATAAAGGTAAATAATACTACTACAGACTAAGTCATAAATCACTTGCTTATCTTCATATAAGCACTTGATCAATAATGACACGGTGTTTTATTGATAATAAATAATTCCTGGTAACTGACAATGGAATAATGGATCCAAAGAGGTCTGTATAAATACCTTTCTGGGGTGATTTTGATCTTCTCAGGGCACGTAGAGAGGGTTCTGCTCGTGGGCTGAGGCTGGCAAGCCATTCAGAGCACAATTGGCACGTGCACTTGGTGCTGTCAATCAGCTGTCTTTAGATCTGCTGGATTTCTGTACTATTTTAGCCACAGGATCTGTTAATCTGTAATGGCGCAAATTTGATCATTCTGTACTCATCCTTCATTTTTAATATCTATATTGCTTTAAAGCGTGCAGATGTGAATTTTTACTTTTTTCTATAATCTGCCGAACATGTAGATAATTTTTAATAATCTTTATGAACACTCCTTGTAGTGTTTTGTGGTCTTCAAAGATCAGGATCAGTGATTTACGTGATAATCCTTGATCTTTGATTTATTATTAAAAAATGTTTTAAACTTAATTTTCATTAATTTTATTTAAGTTTTGATCTTTTTAGATCATTAGTAATGCATATTTAAGTTTGTTACATATACTAGGAAACCCTAACTAGGTTGTAGCTCTTCTGAGCGGTACCTGGTTGTCAGATTAGTCACAACTGATCCAGACGCGGGGATCAGTTAGTACAGATGCGCGCGGGGTAGGATACGCTGCGTGCGTGGCAGAATCATTTGCGCGCGGGTCTTTAGTACGCGGGAATCTGCTGCTACTAGTAACGTAGGGATATGTAATGATGTGGGGCTGCGCCCGGGAATTGTGACATAACACATTTCCGCATTTAACTCCTAAAAATATACACAACACCTCAATTCTGAGTGATTTTTAGGTGTAAACCCTATACGTTACAATACGTGTGAAATATTAGAATGGCCAAAAATTGCCATACTGGTGGTCGTAAATTTTAGTACTTTTCTTTTAATTATTTTTAAAAATATAAGGACTTGGAATTCAAGGGTGGGTCAGTGAGTTACCCTACCTAATTTTTGGGTGAGGAATTCATTCCTGTAATAATATTTATGGATTTCACACTCCTTATTTTGTTAATTGAGACATTCTTATTTTTCATAGTTTTTGTTGTTACTATTTGACAGTTTTGCTCTGTACATAGTAGCAGGCTGACACTCCATGGCAACTTAAAAGGAGGCCATTCCCCATGGATTTTCCAGGTTATTGCCTCTCATCTCACTTCTTTCATCAGAGAATGTTTTTTGATACTTTTCACTATTTTCCCCCAACCCCCAGGAAAAAGACGGTTTTTTGTTTCATTTTCATCTCTTGTCCTTTCCCAGGGGATGATTTTCTGAGGAGAATTTCACTCAGGGATTTTATCCAGGAAGGGTGCCCTGTATTGCTTCTCTGTTGAGGAAGTAGCATTAATGTTGCACAAGCTCACTTCATGGTTCACATCATTTATCCCCTAGGATGATCTTTCATTTCTCTCTATGTCTGTTGGATGGGATGCTTGTTAGAGGGAGGTTTTATGCAGGGATTTTCTCCAGGGCTCCCTGATTGCCTTCCTGATGATGACCAGCCTGGATTTTGTGCAAGCACTTCATGGTTCACCATGGCATCCCATACTTGGATTCAAGCTGATCATTTTCCCTGTGGATTGTAGAGATGTGAAATCTGCTCCAAGGAGGCCCAGGAAGGTTTTAGGCAGGCAAAAAAAGCTAGTGGAGGCAATTGACTCTTGCCAACCAATCTCACAACCCATTTTCAACATACCCACTCTTCCTTTCCTTCCTCCACATCCAACTCAGAGCCAACATGTCTTCACCCTTACTTTTACCAGTCAGGATTATAGTTTCAGCTCTGAAATTCAGCAGAAGAAAATTGAGGCAATTGCCAATATCACTCACTGCCTGGTATCAGCCTCTCCATCAACCAAACTGACCCACTTTAAAATTGATTATGATGTCCAGATAGGCACTCAATTCAAACACAACCAGTTTCCTTGAGCAGTTCAAACACCATATTAACCCAGGCCCTCCCATGGTTGTTTGCCCTCACCAACAAATAGAATGAATTTGGATTGGTTTGAAAATTCACCAAGTGGTTGGAAATGACAACCACATGATATGAGGAAATCAGACTCTTGACCACAAACATTTTCCAACTTGGATGTTTGTATAGAAATCAAAAAATTCCTCTTTTCTTGGTGGTATCATGAAAGCACTTGGTTGGTGTAAGGGGTATGATGAAGTGGAAAAATTTGGCCAATTAATTCTATTATTGATTTTCTTGATTACAATTGATACTAATTTAAATTAAATTATATTGATTAGGAACATATTCCTTTTACCTCAAAGACTCTTAAGCCAGAAAGATACAAACAGTGGAAGGCTCTCCTGGACAAGATGCCTTTTGTTCAACAAATCATGTCCAAAAAATACAAATTGTTGTCCCCTGGAATTCTTTTCACTTGCAATCAAGCAGATGAAACAGGCCAAAATTCCTTTTTTTGGTTCTCAAGAATATGGAGACCCCCAGGACACCAAGCCTTTTGCTGGAAACATCATGGCACCTGCAGGGGATTT
>CM062617.1:11916080-12002097 GCA_025617555.3 Puccinia polysora
TTTCATGCTCTATGGCAGCATAACACGTCCTGTGATTTCAGGTTTCCGGCAACCAGGAATTAGTATTTATTTTTGTCTTTCTGAAATATCCTTGAGTCAAATGAAATTCCCCAGTAGGACAAACCAGACTGCTGGGAAAGCTTGATTATGTCAAGAAAAATGATGAACCAGTTGAATTTTATCTTTATCTTGTATCTCCACAGGGGCATAACACCCAGATTAAAATGCCTGGTTTCTGGAAACCAGGAATGAGCAATCAGTCATTTCCCTTTAATATATGATTTGTGATACATGTTATGCCCACTCAGGACAAAATCAGCTCATCTGAAGAACTGAGATATGAGTTCTGAATTCCTGATTCCTGGTTTCCGGAAAACAAGCATCTCAGAAGATTCAATTTTCTTCAACATGTAAGCCCACATGGGATGTATTCATCCCATCAGATTGATTACAAACATAATGGAAAAATTTTTGATGCCCTGTTTCTGGAAACTGGGCATTGGCTCAGTTCCTATTGCCATCACCCATGTCTCAGCCTGCTTGGGGCCGCTGTATCTTGGGCTTGGCCTGTTTATGGGCCTGGAAGCCTGCACAGGGCAGTTTTAGGGGGGTGGAGGGACTCATTTGGAGTCCCTCCACCCATGTTGGTTGTTGCAGCTGCATGAAATTCCCGGTTTCCAGAAACCAGGCATTGGCTCAGTGCATATTGCCTCCGCCCAGGGCTGCGGTTTCTTGCACTTGTCCCATTTAGTTTCCCAGTGTACTGCGCTGAGATGTTTTAGGGGGGGCGGAGGGACTCATTTGGAGTCCTTAAAACCCGTTTTTTTTTTGCGGCCGCACGTGAGGTTCCGCTGCAACCAACCTGGTTGGGCTGCCATGGGGGGAGAAAGGCCGCCTCCCCCCATTTCCGAAAGGGAGGGGACAAGTTGGCAATGCCGGTTGAAAGAAAGAAACCAGAAGTGGGGGGGATTTGATCCCCCTCCCACCATTAGCAATTTGACCAGGCCAGTTGAAAGAAAGCAACCAGTGGTGGGGGGGGATTTGATCCACCTCCCACCCTTAGCAATTTAACCAGGCCGGTTGCAACAAGGCAACCAACAGTGGGGGGGACCTGACCACCCTCCCACCATCAAGGAATGCTCTCCCCCCCTTTTACCAAGGGGGAGGAGCAATGGGCTGGAGGGGACTTGAAACCCCCCAGCCCACTACCATTAGTGACACCCTGGGGGCATTGACCTCCAGGGGCCCTGGTGGGAGGATTTGACCACCCCCTTTGAGGAAACTGGGAGAGAAAGAGGGGGGTGGGGCAGCATGAGCCCTGGTTAAATCCCCCCCTTTGTGAGCCTGAGACTGGACCCAGGTGTGTCCTGGGTCCCAACTGGTCCATGTGAGGGGCCAGGGGCTGGTTTCATGAGGCAACCAGCCTGTATGTGAGATCATAGAAGTAACCAGGCTGGTTGTAAGGGAAAACCAGCCAGGTTTTGAAAAGCCAAAGGGCTGGTTCAGCCCTGTAAGGATGGAGAAATCAAAATAAACTGGAATAGGCTGGTTTTAAGGGTACAGGGACTGACACCATGCGGGCGGATTTAGTTCAAACCAAGTAAAAAGGATTTTAGAGCTTTTAGAGCCCCTTTTGGGGGAAATTTTTTCCTTTTCACTTGTTTTATTATGGCCCTGCAATTTCTTGCTCCTGATGAAATATTTTTTGGAGAGTTTGTATTGGATGGGGGTATCATTTCATTGCTGATGCACCTCTTCCCTTTTTGGTCCCTCAGAAATCAAAGAAAGCCAACAAAAAGCCAGAAAAGCAAAATGGGAAAAGGAAGGATGATCAGTGCGTCAAGAACCAGACTACAGAAACCAAGACTTACATATTTACCAAATCAAGTTGAGGATGTCAAGAATTATCTGACTGAAACTGATTCCTATGCTGGTCACATCCCTGTTCCTCTTTTTTAACTTATTTCTTTTCCCTGTATCAACTGAATCTTTCCATCTTATAAATGAAATCCCAAATGAACAAAGTATTGATTTTTTAAATTTATTTTATGCATTCAGGCACTCAAGCAACTGTCTTCAAATACTGATCAAATTTGGATATGGCTTTTCTGATATGAAAATATTCATTCAAATACCATTTGAGTGGTTTGACTATATTATTTTGCATATGATCATTTGAATACAGAGTAAAAGAAAGCTGATATCAAGACTCTCCATGTCAGCTCTCTGATACCAGGAACCTTGCAGTACTTTAGCTACAGAGAGTGATAAAAATGCTGGAATGATAATAATAATTATTATTCCAATAATAAACACTTAGAAGCTCAAATAAATTATTTAATAAGAGCCTTTGCAAGGTTAAATTGGTTAGGTAGTAAATGGTTTTCAATATAATATAAAAGAGGGGCAAAAGTATTATACTACTGGGGATCTTTACAGACTAGCAACCTCTCTTCAAGGGGCCTCCTTAGGCAGTTTAAGAACCTTAGAATAAAGATGGGTGCCTTAGAAAGGACTTATTCCACTAATGGCCGCGCTCAACAGCTCAAATTGCCAAGACAGGAAGGGTGACACTCACTCTGAGCACTTTACCACAAAAATCCTGGAATAATTGGAAAGGTTTCAGAGCAGATGGGGTGAATTGCTTGACTAAACTTCAATGGTTGATGGTTAATAAAGGTAAATAATAATACTACAGACTAAGTCATAAATAACTTGCTTATCTTCATATAAGCACTTTATCAATAATGACACGGTGTCTGATTGATAATAAATAATTCCTGGTAACTGATGATGGAATAATGGATCCAAAGAGGTCTGTATAAATACCTTTCTGGGGTGATTTTGATCTTCTCAGGGCGCGTAGAGAGGGTTCTGCTCGTGGGCTGAGGCTGGCAAGCCAGTCAGGGCACAATTGGCACGTGCACTTGGTGCTGTCAATCAGCTGTCTTTAGATCTGCTGGATTTCTGTACTATTTTAGCCACAGGATCTGTTAATCTGTTATGGTGTAAATTTGATCATTCTGTACTCATCCTTCATTTGTACTATTGATATTGCTCCAAAGCGTGCAGATGTGGTTTTTACTGATTTTCCATCATCTGCTGATCATTCAAATAATTTTTAATAATTTTTATGAACACTCCTTGTAGTGTTTTGTGGTCTTCAAAGATCAGGATCAGTGATTTACGTGATAATCCTTGATCTTTTATTTATTATTAAAAAATGTTTTAAACTTAAATTTCATTAATTTCATTTGAGTTTTGATCTTTTCAGATCATTAGTAATGCATATGTCAGTTTGTTACATATACTAGGCAACCCTAACTAGTTTGTAGCTCTTCTGAGCGGTACCTGGTTGTCAGATTAGTCACGACTGATCCAGACGCGGGGATCAGTTAGTACAGATGCACGCGGGGTAGGATCAGCTGCATGCGTGGCAGAATAAGCTGCGCGCAGGTCTTTAGTACGCGGGAATCTGCTGCTACTAGTACGTAGGGATATGTAATGATGTGGGGCTGCGCGCGGGAATTGTGACATAACACCTTTCCGCATGTAACTCCTAAAATATACACAACACCTCAATTCTGAGTGATTTTTAGGTGTAAACCCTATACGTGAATATACGTGTGAAATATTAGAATGGCCAAAATGTTCCATAGTGGTGTTGTAATTTTTAGTACTTTTCTTTTTAATTATTTTAAAAATATAAGGACTTGGAATTCAAGGGTGGGGTCAGTGAGTGACCCTACCTAATTTTGGGTGAGGAATCCATTCCTGTAATAATATTCATGGATTTTCCATTCCTTATTTTGTTAATTGAGATATTCTTATCTTTCATAGTTTTGTGTTACTATTTGACAGTTTTTCTCTGTACATAGTAGCAAGCTGACATTCCCCTGCTCCAAGATATGTCTATATCTGAAAAAAATTTTTGGGTTAATGCCTCCTGTTGGCTCTGTAGTTCCTCAGGTGTATAGATCCGTCAGGGATATTATTTTCAGGCAACCATTCATCTTTATCAGCTGATTCTCCCTTGTATCTAACCAGGTAGAGTTGCATGTCTTTTCCATTGATCCTATCTTTTTTATCCTTAAGGATGTTGCTAATTTTTTATTTGTCCTTTTCAGGTTCTTCTGTAACAGGTATTGCAGGTGAAGGAGTATGTTCTCCATTCCTTGGGTGGTAGTGTTTGATGAGGCTTACTGGGAAGACTGGATGTTTCCTAGAAAGCTCATCACTGAGGATTACTTCCACAGCATTTTTACCATGAAGTTTATTAATGGTTTAAGGTCCAACAAAAGCTGGTCTAAGCTTTCTATTTCCACCCAAGTTGGTAAAGTTAGTGGCAGAGATCAAGACTTGATCACCAATTTTGAAATTTGGTTCCTTATGGTTTTTATCCCACCTTTGCTGGTTATACTCCACAGCATCTTGGACACACTTAACAGCATGTTTGTTGGTTAAATCTATCATGTTTTTGAAATCAAGTGATGTAGGGTGAATATTAGTTAGCTGGTGGTTAAGGTTATCCTTGGGTAATCTAGCAATCCATCTTCTTTCCAGTATATAAGGTGCTTCCTTAGTGGTAGAGTGCTTGCTACTGTTGTAGGCCATCTCCAGTGCAGGTAAAAGGCTAACCCAATTGTGGCAATAACCGTCAGAATTCTTGTATTCTAGTCCAAAGCCACAGAATCTCCTGAGCATGTCTTCCAGGTTCTGAATCATCCTTTCAGCTAATCCATCCATCTGAGGGTGATAAGCAGTAGAGAAAGCTAAGGTGGTTCCAAGCATATCATGAAGATTCCTCCGGAACTCAGAGGTGAATTTGAGATCTCTGTCACTGATAATAATCTTGGGAACTCCAACATCAGCAATGAGTCTGTTCCAAAATAACAGGGCAACTTCCATAGCAGTGTCTTCTTTGTGATTAGGTAGGAACTTTGCTTTCTTGGAGAACCTATCCACAATGACTAAGACTGAGTTTTAGGAATAGGCTCCTCTTTGTGGTAGTCCAGTTACAAAGTCCATATGGATGATCTCCCATCTTTTCTTGGGTTCAGCAATCTTTTACAGTAGACCAAACTGTTTCCCAGTAGTCCTGTTGGATCTCTGACAAGTTTCACAACTGGTAACATACTGTATAGTGGAGTCTCTCCAATTAACCCACCAAGCAGTTTGTTTAACCTTATGCAAGGTTCTATCAGCAGATAAATGGCCAGATGAGCAGTTATCATGGCACTCAGCCAGAACATGTTTGATATAGTTGTCCTTAGTTAATACTATAACACCTGAATGTTGATGCCTATAGTATACAAGACCATCCCATATGGTGAACCTTCCGGTTTTGTATGGTTTCAGAAGAGGTTCAGGTAGGCTATTGATCAATTTAGAAGGTGCAGAAGTACTTTCCATAATATTGATCAGAGTTTTTATGCCAGAAATGTAAAATTCTTTGATTGAGTTGAACAATGATTCATTCAATTCACAAATGTGGATTCCCATTATGGGAGCTTCAATGTTTAAACTGTTAATATTAAGGATAGGTAAGATATCATTATCCTCTGGATCACAAGCAGGGTTACTTGGGTCATTGGGTAACGCATTCCTGCTTAAACTATCAGCATTCTGGTGTTTAGTCCCAGCTTGATGAACTATGGTCATCTGACCTCTGTACTGTTGTATAGCTATCTTCCATCTCAACATGTGCCTACTAGGGGTCTTCATGTTCATCAATGTCCTGAAAGCGTTGCAGTCAGTAAAAAAAGTGAATTTGGTTCCTTCTAAGTAATAATGGAGTTTCTCTAGATCCCATACTAAGGCAAAACATTCCATTTGGCTTGCACCGTACCTTTTCTCAGTGTCTTTAATTTGTCTGGATATGAAGAGTATAGTTTTTTCCGCTGGTTTGTCATCCTCTACTACTTCTTGGTGTAACGCGGCTCCTAGCCCTTCCATGCTAGCATCTATGTAGATTTTGAAAGGTTTAGAATAATCTGGCTGGATCAGTACTGGAGCTGAAGTCATTGCCATTTTGAGTTCCTCATAGTTCTTGACTCTGTCATGAGTCATTTCAAACACGGTGGTGTTTTTGCAAATCTCATACAGACATTTGGTTAGAAGAGCAAACTTTGGTAAATACTTCCTATAGTAGCTGCAGAAGCTGATAAAGGATAGGAGTTCAGTTTTATTCTGAGGCATAGGCCTATTCATTACTGCTGCTATCTTGTTTTGGTCAGCAGCTAAGGTTAGTCAAGAGACAATTTGTCCTAAGGCTTTGAGTTCCCCCTAGCCAAAGTTACAATTTTTCATTGATACTTTCAATCCCACGGCAGAGATGGTTTTGAGGACTAGCATTCATTTCTCCATGTGAGTATCCCAATGATCAGAGTAAATGATAAAATCATTAATGTATACCATCATCCATCTCTTTCTGATGAATAATCCTAGGACAATGGCCATCATCCTTTGAAAATGAGAAGGAGCATTTTTAATACCCAAAGGCATCCTAAGATACTCATAAATTTCCAAATGACAGATAATTCTCATGAATTTCCGGCTATCAGGGCTGATAGGTATTTGGTGAAAACCTTTTAGCATGTCCATGGTAGTGATGTACTTAGCCTTGGACAGGTTATGCAGAGCATGGTAAGTTCTTGGAATTGGATAATAGTCAGCTTGGGTGTAGTTTTTCAGCATTCTAAAATCTCCAACCATTCTTGACTTATCATTGTGCCAAGCTATAATTACTGGGGTAGTAATATCCACTTGTTCATTGTGGCCTACTTTCCTTAGGACTTGTAAGTCAACCAACTCTTGAATATGGGTTTCCAGAGCAGCTCTAGATTTTGTACTAGAAGGGTAAGAAGGTCTCCTGAGGTTAGGTGGGTAAGGAGGCTTAATAGCTAGAGTTAGGATCATATCATGTCCTTTGATGTTACCAATGGGGTGATCCTTGGTACAGCAAGCATTCTGGTTTTCAAAGCATACTTGTAGGATATCCCATTTCTTTTATTCATTGAGAAGGGAATTCATAGCATATTGAGAGAAGTATTCCTGATTGAAACTCTCCAGGTGTTTTTCATAAGTTGAATCAGAAGTTTGAGCATTGACATAGCATATTTGGAACTTCTTATTCCAGTCTCCACCTATAGTGAAGTATCTACCCTTGCTTTGGAATACATCTATACCATATAAGCAAAGAGAATCATTTCCAAGGATAAAATAATCACATACTCTGTTTTGGAGCACTAAAAATTCAATTTTCAGTTTGAGTGACCCTTTAGAGTGAGGGAGTATGATATCAGAATACCATATTCCAACAGCCTTGAGAGCAGAATTACAACTGCTAAACTTAGCCTGAGGTACTGGTAGTAGATTCAGTTTCCAGCTTGGGTCTTGTTTCTCCAGATAAGTTGAAGCAACGCAAGAGAAAAAGGCTCCACTGTCTAGGAGTAACTTAACAGGGGAACCTTGGATTAAATCAGTGGCATAGCATGTTTTGCCTGAAGTTTAACTTTTACTGGCAGAAGTTTTTAGAGTCAAGGCCTTAGCCTCAGAGATGTGGTGAATCTTCATGTTTGGATTCCATTTTTGAGGTACGTTAGAATCCTCATTGATGGAATTTATGTCCAGAGAAGACTCAATACTACCTTCAATAACATTGATGGGGTTAGTAATCATTAGATCACAATCAGAGAGTGATCCATCAGTATCATCAAGGTGAGGGTCAGGATTGTCATACTCTTCTCCTTCAATAAGATTAATCCTTTTCCTAGGTAGAGGAAAATCAGGTTTTACGTGTCCTGTTTGGTTACAGTTCCAACATACTTTCTCTTTTGATTCTGGAGTCCTCTTGACTTCCAAGGTAGGTGGATTAGTAGCAGGGGATTCTTTAGTTTTGGCAGTATATTCTTCCTTGTTCCTAGTATTTTTTTCCCTGGGGATTCTATTGACCCTTTTATCAAGACCATTCATACCAATAGTCTCTTCTAATAAACCTATTAAGGTGGAAAGATCTGAATCCATAGGCATCCTGCACCTTACACTGTGGTTGATTTTTCCAGGACATAAGTTGAGGAGTCTTTCATTGACTTCTTGTTCATCAGCATCACGATAAAAACAGTCTAACCTCTTTTTCTGGTCTAAGCACCACTTATGAGGTTTGTCCTTGGATGGATCAAACTGGGAAGTTTCAAAAGTTTTCATCATCTTTCTTTTACAAATACTGGTACCAAACTGCACTTTGATCAATTCTTTCCAAGAATTCCAGGATAAAGATCCAACTTCTTCTCTTTTATTGATAAACCAATCAAGAGCTACTCTTTCAAATAGTCTGGGAAATCTTACCAAAGCTATTGCATCAGGGAGCTCATCAGAAGAAAGAGTATAGTCAATAAATTTAATGAAAATGACATGGTTTTATTCTCCTTCTCCAGAGAATTTAGGCCATTCAGTGATGGGAGGAAGTAGTTTCAAAGCCTGCTCCATTTCAGGAGTAGGACTGGGTCTGAAATACTCATTCCTAGTTATCTTGGTTCTGGGAGGAACACTAGGAGTACTGGTGAACCTAGCAGGCCTACTTTCTTCTAGGTCAATGACTGGAGGGTTAGTAGAATTGATCTCAAGATCTCTGAGATCATTCTTAATCATACCTAACTCTAAATCAAGTTTGTTGCTTAATAAGTCACTTTTGTTAGTCAGATGAGCTGAAGGAGCAGGACTGGTTTTCTTAACTTCTTCCTTAAGCTGGTCTATGGTTGCAAGAATATCTTCCTGAAGAATTGATTGGTTGTCATCAATATGTTTCATCAGGTCCAACTTAAAAGCTCTTATACTATCCTTGATTTGTTGTATTTCCAACTCATCAATTCTCATAATCTGAGACTGAGTGTCAATTAATCTGAAAATACTTGAACTCAATTTTTCCAATTTTTGATAAACTTTGTCAAAGCATTGGCTAATAATAGTAAAATTATGAGAAACATTTACAGAAAAGCTATTAAGAGATTCTACATCTAATTGTGGTACACCTTTTTCCACTTCTGGTCTAAGGATATTATGTTGTCCCAATCCTTTGGGTTCCTTAACTTCTGATGGGCTGAGGACCTCTTCTTTTTGGGGTGCTTTCCCTTTAAGGAAGCTAACTGATCCCAAGTATTCCAGTTCTGCACGTAGCCTTCTACTTCTTTCTTTGTGATCAACCTTTGCATAGAAATCTGAGATTCCTTTGCCTGAGAAATGGCTTTTCTGATACCTGGTTGATCCTCCTGGGTCTGAGCCAACCTGAATTGTTCCCAATAGCTCACGTGCTCTTTCACTAATAGTTTGAGTCTTTCCTCCTTGGTTGAGTCCAGCTGGGGTGGCGTAGGAGGACCTGTACCCTCCTGGGATAACATGGTGGGCGTTTGATGGTTCTCCAACGGTCTGTTGTTTGAGTTGGCGGCCGCAGTTGTTGCCGTTGTCATCCTGCGTGACTCTATGGTCACGGGTTCGAGTCCCCTCATCACGCTCGCAACTGGAGTCCTTGCGCGCATGGGTTCCTCTGGACAGAGATCCATATCATGGGGCTCTACCTGGTGCTCGGGTGTTGCGCCTGTTTTGATACATAGCACCAAAAAAAATGTGTAAGTCTTTTGTTGAAACTTTGAAAAAAGAATTTAAAAATATAAAAATAATTTTTTTTGTGTGTTTTATATTTTTAATAATTTTTTTATAAATATTTTAACTTACTTAGAGTTAAATTCAAGGGTAACAACACTTGGTTGGGATCACAACTATCCTTGGAGGGTATTCCAAGGGCGTCTGAGTGAGTTCCAATCAGATCCTGGGATAAATCCAAGGGTAAGTCCAATGGTACACTGTCTGGGACGTCCTCTAGGAGGTCCTGGTCAATGAGATCACCAAAAAAAAAATCCACTGAGATGGATAAAAACAAAAAATATAAGTTTAATCTTTTTTTGTATTTTTACGTGTTAAAATGATGTTTTTAGAAAAAATAATCACTTTTATTATTTTTGGATTTTTCTTTATCTTCAGGGTTATTTATTTTATAAATGTAAAGCTTCCTTTGATAAATCTTCCACTCCTTTTTTTGCCTTAATAAAGAATTGAAATTGATAATTCTTTCAAGCTCAAGTTCTTTGTCCTTTATAACCTGCTGTTTATAATAAAGCAGTTTCTCCTGTTGTTTCTCAGGATTTATAATAACAGGGAAAAAATTACGGAGTTTTTCTTCTTTTTTCTTTTTAAGAAGGTTCAAATAATAATTGATCAATTCTCCGTTGGTCTTAAGATCCACTAGAGAAAAAAATGATCAAAAATGTATGGTATAAGTATGTTAACTTATTTTTTTAGAAAAAATCAATAGACTGGTCCAAGGAATAAATAATTAAGAATTAATTATTTAAGGGTATTTCCCGGCCAGACTCCCAGTTGTCAGATCTGTGATACCAGGAACCTTGCAGTCCTTTAGCTACAGAGAGTGATAAAAATGCTGGAATGATAATAATAATTATTATTCCAATAATAAACACTTAGAAGCTCAAATAAATTATTTAATAAGAGCATTTGCAAGGTTTAATTGGTTTGGTAGTAAATGGTTATCAATATAATATAAAAGAGGGGCCACAGTATTATACTACTGGGGATCTTTACAGGCTAGCAACCTCTCTTCAAGGGGCCTCCTTAGGCAGTTTAAAAACCTTGGAATAAAGATGGGTGCCTTAAAAAGGACTTATTCCACTAATTGCCGGGCTTAAAAGCTCAAATGGCCAAGACAGGAAGGGTAAAACTCACTCTGAGCACTTTACCACGAAAATCCTGGAATAATTGGAAGGGTTTCAGAGCAGATGGGGTGGATGGCTTGACTAAACTTCAATGGTTGATTGGTTAATAAAGGTAAATAATACTACTACAGACTAAGTCATAAATCACTTGCTTATCTTCATATAAGCACTTGATCAATAATGACACGGTGTTTTATTGATAATAAATAATTCCTGGTAACTGACAATGGAATAATGGATCCAAAGAGGTCTGTATAAATACCTTTCTGGGGTGATTTTGATCTTCTCAGGGCACGTAGAGAGGGTTCTGCTCGTGGGCTGAGGCTGGCAAGCCATTCAGAGCACAATTGGCACGTGCACTTGGTGCTGTCAATCAGCTGTCTTTAGATCTGCTGGATTTCTGTACTATTTTAGCCACAGGATCTGTTAATCTGTAATGGCGCAAATTTGATCATTCTGTACTCATCCTTCATTTTTAATATCTATATTGCTTTAAAGCGTGCAGATGTGAATTTTTACTTTTTTCTATAATCTGCCGAACATGTAGATAATTTTTAATAATCTTTATGAACACTCCTTGTAGTGTTTTGTGGTCTTCAAAGATCAGGATCAGTGATTTACGTGATAATCCTTGATCTTTGATTTATTATTAAAAAATGTTTTAAACTTAATTTTCATTAATTTTATTTAAGTTTTGATCTTTTTAGATCATTAGTAATGCATATTTAAGTTTGTTACATATACTAGGAAACCCTAACTAGGTTGTAGCTCTTCTGAGCGGTACCTGGTTGTCAGATTAGTCACAACTGATCCAGACGCGGGGATCAGTTAGTACAGATGCGCGCGGGGTAGGATACGCTGCGTGCGTGGCAGAATCATTTGCGCGCGGGTCTTTAGTACGCGGGAATCTGCTGCTACTAGTACGTAGGGATATGTAATGATGTGGGGCTGCGCCCGGGAATTGTGACATAACACATTTCCGCATTTAACTCCTAAAATATACACAACACCTCAATTCTGAGTGATTTTTAGGTGTAAACCCTATACGTTACAATACGTGTGAAATATTAGAATGGCCAAAAATTGCCATACTGGTGTCGTAAATTTTAGTACTTTTCTTTTTAATTATTTTAAAAATATAAGGACTTGGAATTCAAGGGTGGGGTCAGTGAGTTACCCTACCTAATTTTGGGTGAGGAATTCATTCCTGTAATAATATTTATGGATTTCACACTCCTTATTTTGTTAATTGAGACATTCTTATTTTTCATAGTTTTGTGTTACTATTTGACAGTTTTGCTCTGTACATAGTAGCAGGCTGACACTCCATGGCAACTTAAAAGGAGGCCATTCCCCATGGATTTTCCAGGTTATTGCCTCTCATCTCACTTCTTTCATCAGAGAATGTTTTTTGATACTTTTCACTATTTTCCCCCAACCCCCAGGAAAAAGACGGTTTTTTGTTTCATTTTCATCTCTTGTCCTTTCCCAGGGGATGATTTTCTGAGGAGAATTTCACTCAGGGATTTTATCCAGGAAGGGTGCCCTGTATTGCTTCTCTGTTGAGGAAGTAGCATTAATGTTGCACAAGCTCACTTCATGGTTCACATCATTATCCCCTAGGATGATCTTTCATTTCTCTCTTATGTCTGTTGGATGGGATTCTTGTTAGAGGGAGGTTTTATGCAGGGATTTTCTCCAGGGCTCCCTTGGTTGCCTTCCTGATGATGACCAGCCTGGATTTTGTGCAAGCACTTCATGGTTCACCATGGCATCCCATACTTGGATTCAAGCTGATCATTTTCCCTGTGGATTGTAGAGATGTGAAATCTGCTCCAAGGAGGCCCAGGAAGGTTTTAGGCAGGCAAAAAAAGCTAGTGGAGCAATTGACTCTTGCCAACCAATCTCACAACCCATTTTCAACATACCCACTCTTCCTTTCCTTCCTCCACATCCAACTCAGAGCCAACATGTCTTCACCCTTACTTTTACCAGTCAGGATTATAGTTTCAGCTCTGAAATTCAGCAGAAGAAAATTGAGGCATTGGCCAATATCACTCACTGCCCTGGTATCAGCCTCTCCATCAACCAAACTGACCACTTTAAAATGATATGATGTCCAGATAGGCACTCAATTTCAAACACAACCAGTTTCCTTGAGCAGTTCAAACACCATATTAACCCAGGCCCTCCCATGGTTGTTGCCCTCACCAACAAATAGAATGAATTTGGATTGGTTTGAAAATTCACCAAGTGGTTGGAAATGACAACCACATGATATGAGGAAATCAGACTCTTGACCACAAACATTTTCCAACTTGGATGTTTGTATAGAAATCAAAAAAATTCCTCTTTTCTTGGTGGTATCATGAAAGCACTTGGTTGGTGTAAGGGGTATGATGAAGTGGAAAAATTTGGCAATTAATTCTATTATTGATTTTCTTGATTACAATTGATACTAATTTAAATTAAATTATTTTGATTAGGAACATATTCCTTTTACCTCAAAGACTCTTAAGCCAGAAAGATACAAACAGTGGAAGGCTCTCCTGGACAAGATGCCTTTTGTTCAACAAATCATGTCCAAAAATACAAATTGTTGTCCCCTGGAATCTTTTCACTTGCAATCAAGCAGATGAAACAGGCCAAAATTCCTTTTTTTGGTTCTCAAGAATATGGAGACCCCCAGGACACCAAGCCTTTTGCTGGAAACATCATGGCCACCTGCAGGGATTTTTGAAATCAATCTCATATTGATGACAAAATCATTGATATCAAATATGGTGGCTTTTGTGGTATCCATGAGGCAACTGGTGAACCAGCTCACTTCATTCAAGGATTTGACATCAAACAAGGCCAGTTTGTTTTTCCAGGTATTTCTATGGTCATTGAATTTGACATTCATGATGGATGGATTTATCTATTTTGGGCTTCCAACCTATTATTCCACCAAACTTTTCAATCAATCATTCTTCATGATAAGTAATGAAATGAAACACCTCATGATAAGCCTTCAAATTTTTCATGATAAGCCTTCAAATTTTTCATGACAAGCCTTAAAATTTTTCATGATAAGCCTCTATGGTTTCATGATAGTAAAACAACTGCTTCATGATAAGCAATAGATTGTTTCATGATAAGTGAATAAAATATTTCTTGCAATTTCCTGAAACATTTCTCATGGGATAAGTTTGAATTTTTCAAGATAAGCACTCAATTTTTTACATCTTAATAAGAAACATGTGCCACTGAGAGGAGGAAAACAAAATTTTTTTACCTGAAACCTATTTCACAGGAATGTTTGCATATAAAGAGAAACTTTTCTCCTCCATCATCCATTCTTCCACTCATCAAGAAATTAGACCAAAATGGCCTGCAAAAATATCTGACTTATTGTTTGCATGTGTGAAAAATTCTCCAGAAAAACTCATATGACTCCCAATGGGATAAATCAAGGCATAGAATTTACCCCTTCTGGATATGCTAAGGATAAGAAAATCACCACAAGTTCTTTTTCCACTCTAATTGCTCCACAAGAACTTCCCCCCAAAATCACCAAAACAATAGGTATTTGTTAGATAATAAAAATGAAAAAATGGCCCAATCTCAAGATGATATCACTTCAATTTCACCTCCAGCTGCTGTTCCCATATTTGAAACTCAAGACTTTTTCCTATTACCTTAGATACAAAACCAACATCATATCATCCTTCAAATGGTAATAACAGCCATCATAAATATGCATCATCAAATTAGTGCAGAGGCATCAAGTTTCCTGCTTTTTTCTTTCAATATTCAAAATAAAAAAATTTTCAAAATAATCTTAAAAACCATCAGCCAAATAACAGCTCAAAGATTCCCTGGAGCATTTTTACCATCTTCAAGCATCTCAACCTGGATGCTTTACTTGAGATATATGTCTGTTGTCCAGAGTGCGTTGACTTGTTTAAACAAGAAAAAAAAATCACAGATCCTAATATCAAATGAACACAATATTTAAAAAGATTTGACCCAGATACACTTTGCTCATCCACCTTGGGATCAATGAAAACCTCCATTAACTCCATGCCTAGCAGAAAAAATTTACAAGAGTCGCAATTCTCTGCAAGCAAACATTTCATTTACCAACCATTTAAACAATGGCTGGCAAGATTTTCAAATCAACCAGGTTTTGAGGAAGAACTTCTCAAACATCCCCAAAACAAAACCTCTGAGATAATGAAAGATATCTGGGATGGGATTGTTTTTCAAAAATTCAAGGGCCCAAATGAAACTTCTCCCTTTTTTTCAAAGCCTGGGAACTTGGCATTCACCCTATATGTTGACTGGTTTAATGCTTTTGGAAATTCTAGTTGTCATGCCTCTCTTGGAACCATTGCCATGTTATGTCTGAATTTTCCCCCTGAAATAAGTCTGAAAGCAGCAAAAAATCACCTAGTAGGAATCATACCTGGCCCCAAGGATCCTACTGGTCCTCAAGTGAATCATATACTCACCCCCCTAGTCAGAGAACTTCAGAAACTTTTGAATGGTTTCAACTTCTCCAAGACCTATATTAAGCCTTCAGGAGTTACCATCAGAGCTGCTATACTCACTTTCATATCAGATTTTTTGGCAATGTGCAAGATCATAGGATTTACCAGTCATTCAGGAAAAAGTTTTTGCAACTTCTGTACCATTTAAAAGTCTGAGATAAATGACATTGAGCCTTCCAATTGGGGCCCAAGAAATTTATCAGAGCACAAAATTCAAGTAAATACATGGTTGCATGCAACTCAATCACACAGATATCATCTCTACAAATATAATGGTGTCTGTTACTCAATATTGGGATAACTCCCTTATTGGGATGCCACAAAAACTTCCAACCTCGACATCATGCACAACATGATTCTTGGATCCTTGAAAGATCATGCTGTTGCCAAATTGAAACTTGCAGAATCCTCTTGGAAAAATATACAGAAAAAGGCACCAGAATAATCAGATGATGAATAAAATGATGATGAAGAGGAAAGTGGAGACAATGAAGATCTTGGTGGGAAAAAAATTGATTCTAGAGAATTGTGTTACTTGAAAATAGATGCCCAGCAAGATTTTAAAAATACAAAAAAATCCAAAGGCAAAGGGGGAGAACAACCTCTGTCACTAACTAATAAACAATTGATGGGGGCATCTTCTTCATTCTCTTATTTAGATTATGTACCTGTTCCATTTTTGTATCCAAGCACTAGTGATATCCCTGATCAAAGCACTCCAATTTTATCAAAATTCAAGTTTGATTCTGCCCTGCTGAAAAATCTTCAACAATTCATCAAGATTACTCTGATCCCATCTGATTAGACAAGATTACCAAAAATCCTTGGAGAAGAAAGTCATGGAAGTCTCAATGCTGCAGAGTGGTCTGTTCTTTATAAATTATAAATTCCCAATTTCATTATTGACATTCATTTTGAAGAATTTCCATTCCCATAAACAGTTGTTGGAAATACCTTCCATTTAGTGACCTGCTTGCAAATTGCCACTTGTTGGAATACCAGCTCCCAAAATGGTTTTGATTTCACCAGGAACTGGGAAAAATAGTTCCAACTTTTTAGGAAGCTCTTTCCAGAGCAAAATCAAAATCCAAATCATCATCTTTCATCCCATATAACTGAGATTTTACAAAGCTGGGGGCCTGGCCCCACATGTGCTACCTGGGCTTATGAGCGCTTGAATGGGCTATTTTCCAAGTTCAAATGCAAAAATCTTTTGGGTGTGTGGATTCCTTTCAACAAAAGATATAAAGAACCACAATTCTGGCTATAATTTACATTAAAATCAGATGAAATACTACTTAATATATTTCAAAGTTTCTGCAGAATTTCAAATTTAAAGTCCCTGATTTACTCACCAGGTCCACCACTGGAGATAAATCAACTTTCAAGAATTCTTTAATCATCCACAAGGTAAAATTCAATCCCAAAACTAAATTCTGTCCATGAAAATCCAGAATCTTATTAAAAATTCCTCAATTATCTTGGGAATTCCATCTCTTCTACAAATCGGCAAGATTTCAATCAAATCAATGTTGCCAATGAACCAAACACTGTTACTCTCTAACCATGGTGGAACTATCAGAATTATCTCCATTGCAATAAAATGGCATTATCAACAACAGAATCAAATTCTGGAAACAGTACTGTGCCATATAATCTGGGTAAATTCTCCTTCTGGGGTCAGATAAAAACCATATTCAGTGTGGCAGATCCATATGGGAGCATACCAGGTCTCTTCTTGGAAGTGACTCCATTTCAAATTGACAGGAATTTTCTAGTTGATTAAAAGAACCTCAATGTTTTAAAATTTAAGAATGGGATTGAACAAAAAATAATTTCTTTTGATGCTGTTGATGACCAGTGTGCATATTTCTCTCCAAATAGAATAATACTAGTCCCAAAATCATATCTTCCTGAAAGTGAAATTTAAAAATTATGGAATATGCAAAGTTTTATGAATTGTTTCAATTTTTTTTTCTTTGACTTCTTTTGGAGTGAATTCCGATTAAAATTATGAAGCATTGCCTGTAGATAGAACAGAAATTCCATGAGAGAAGGAATTTTATGAATGATGAGGATAGATTTTGTTGAAAAAAATTCTCTTATTTCATTTAAGAAAATTAGTAGAGATTGTGCTAATAGGTGGAAAGGTGGAAACTTGTGGAAAATAATGGAAAAATCAGGGAGAAATGAGGGAGAAATCAGGGAGGAAAAAATTGGAAACCACATGGAATCTGGGAGGAAGTAAAATAGAAACCTTGGAGAATACAAAATGCAATCATAATTAATACAAGAAGAAAAGAAGAAGAAAGCTAGGATATCAAAAGAGGAAATATAATGGAATGAAATCAGAAAAAAATGTGAATAATGTGAGAAATTTTGAAGCAACTGATAGTAAACTGGGGGTAAGCTATGTTTCAAAATGATTGAAATATTCTAGAAATCAATTGGATGCAACCATCTCATCCAAAGGATGTGATGTCACTGGCTGACCAGATCCACCTGATTTTTCCTGGTGAATAATTCAAGGGTGGGGTCATTGAGTGAGCCTAACTAATTTTGGGTGGGGAATCCATTTCTGACATAATTTTAATTGATTTCCCACTCCTTCTGATTTAATTAATTATTTTGTTATTATTTTATTTATTTTTTCTAATTTTGACAGCTTGCTCTTTATTAAGTTGCAATCTGAAAAAATAAATTATGAGATTTAATATTATACAACTCACCTGGTCATCTGATTATTCATTTAATTTAATTTCTGCATTAGATGAGAAAAAGATAGCATTAAGGTAAATTTAACTGAATGAAGATGGAAATTGTTGAAGGTTTTTTGAAAGGATTTATGTGGAACCTTCTATGCTGAAATTCCTCCTAACAGATAGCAGTTCCAAGTGAATATTCTCAGAAATATTCATTGGTAGCCTTAAATTTTCACAAATCTACCATTGGTTAAGTAACAATTCTGAAATGAAATCCAGATATTTTTTTTTTGATTTTTAAGCCTTTCTTTCTTCTTATTTATTTTATTTGTTTACTGAAGTACATTGAAATATAGAAAAAATTAATAAGCCATTGTATGAATCAATTTGAGTCTATTAAATGATATCAAAAATTAACTAATCAATTAAAATTTACAAGCCTTCTATTTTGCATTAAGGATATTTAAAAATTCAAAATTCAAGATGAAAGGATTGGGAATATTCAATTAAAATTTAATTTATATTTTAATGCACAGGAAACAGTCAAAATAAAATATGTAAGAATAAATTAATATTATATATTTGAAAAAATTTGGATTTTCAAAGAAATTCTGGAAAAATGTGATGGAAATGTGGAAAATTGGATTTGGATGCTTGTGATTTTAGTATTTTTAAAGAAAGGAAAAATACATTCCCAAAAATTTGATAGATTCTGATTTCACTAAGGAATGCATGATATGTTATGGTTCACAGATTAATATTGTGACCTATTAAAATTGATCAAGAGGAAGAAATTCAAGATGAGAAATAATTTGAAAAGGGAAAAATAAATTAATGTCTCTTAAAAATTTTGAAAGATTTTATTTCATATTCTGTAGTCTAAATGTTTCACTGATATGAATTTATTCCTTTGTTTTATATGATTCATACAAGTAACCATAAAATTAAATTGAGAATTTTGGAAAATGGTGCAATTTTTTCATTTTGAGGACTGGCTACTGGCTTAAAAGTAACTTGATTTCATTTGGTATTGATTTCAAAAAAAAAGCTGAATAAATCAATTTGACAAAATTTAGAACTGAAATTTACTTGGGGAAAAAATTAAATTTTTGGATGAATTCAATTTTAAAATTTGAAGATTTTGGATTTGAAAATTAGGTAATGGTTTGAATAATTATTAAAAATCCCAAAAAAACACAGGCTGCCTTATTTTTAATGCAATTTTCAATTTGATAATCAAACAGAATGTTTTAGAGATTTTATAATTATTTTCAGACTGGGGAGGATAAAATTGGAATCATGGTGAAACTAGAAAAAAATTGGATCAAACCATTCACTCCAGAATACATTCCTAGGCCCTCAAAGCTTTCCTATCTTCCACTAATAGATTTCCTAATTCATCTGCATAAAGCATCTTGATTGCTTTCACTCTGTAATCTCTTCTATTTACTTTATAATTTTTCTTTTTATGATCTCTGTTTTTGTATAAATTATCTTTTCTGCATGGCCCTCTTAATTTAAAAATACTCTGGATACAAATGTTGTTTTTTCTCCAGCAGGAGGTCTCCCAGATTTTCAGTTTGAAATTCATATACCAAAATTGCTCTTTTTTTTTTTTAAAAAAAAAAAAAAAAAGGAATGCAAAAATAATTCAAAATGATAAAGGGTATTTTTATCATGATATAGATCTCAATGGTACAATAAATTTTTGCCAGATGAGGATGTAAAAAAGAAGATTCTTCAGGTGTGGGAATAATTCAAATCAATTTTACAATGTCCCTGAGGATTTGGGATTGATAATTGCAAGGGATGGTACACTGAACTGTATAATGATGAGGTAAATGTTTTTAGACTAGTTTTAAATAAGTAGTATCTAAATGACTAGTGTTTGATAAGATAATATCCAAAAAAGATCCCAATCTTTAATTCAATTTCAAAGTAAAATCAATGATTCAAAAAACACATTTTCTTCCCAAATTATTATTTAAAGGGCAATGTTAAATTTGCAACCCTGTGGTTGCAAATGGGCGCAAAACATGGTTCACAACCCATCTGAGTTGCAAATGGCCATTGGCGACCCATTTGAGTCACAAACAGTTGTTTGCAAACTTTTGTTATTATATGTATATATATTAATTTTTTTATTAATTTTTTTATTAATTTTTTTATTAATTTTTTTATTAATTTTTTTATCTATTATCTCTTTGTTTGATTTCAATAAAAAATAGAAAATAAAAAATCAAATAAAAAATCAATTAATCAATTAATCAATTAAATTAAAAATATAAATATAAATATAAATAAATAAAATGGAATTAATAAATAAATAAAAAATAAAATAACTAATTCAATTAAAAATATAAGTATAAAAAAATATAAATAAATAAATAAAATAAAATTAAGTAAATAAAAAAAATAAAAATATATATAAAAATTAATCAATTAATTGAATTAAAAATAAAAATATATGAAATATATATATATGCATAAAATTAAATAAATAAAATCTACATTTTTTTCATTCACAACCCATAATGGGTTGCGTGGCGCCATTTGCAACCCAAAATGGGTTGCATGGTGCCCAAAATGGGTTGCAAACGGCCATTCACAGCCCACCTGAGTCGCCAATGGCTTCTTTCAACTCAAATGAGCCACAAATGGCCATTTGCAACCAGAAATGGGTTGTGAATTGCGCCATGCAACCCATTTTGGGTTGTGAACAGGTTGCAGGGGGTTGCAAATTTAACAAGGCCCTTATTTAAATCAATACAAATTTTTGATACAAAATTCCTAAAACTCTTCCTTTTTTATATATTATGGTTGTTTTTTACTAAAAAAACCTTCTGGTAGTTTTGGTGAATTCCCTGACTGCATAGAAGGCACCAAAAAAAATTTACATAAAAAAAAAATTCATTAAATTATAAAGATTCTAATTTAAATCAAATGAATTACACACTAGAAAATATAAGAATATTACTAAAAAATGACTATTTAAAGTTTCAATCAGTATTGCCAGAAATATTTAATCACAAATCCTGTTGCAACACCTGCTGGAAGGGGCAGCCCCTTTCTTGTGGCAACCCCTTTTTCAAGGGTCCTTGTTAAGTATCAGGTACAAAATAATTGAAACTGTTTTTCAAAAGGAAATCCTATTGAGTTTTTTGAGTCTGGATGGCTTCATCAGGCATTAGCTACTCTATTTTAAAGCCTATATCATATTATCATAAATAACTTTATAATTTACCACTTCTTACTTTGTTGACCTCTAGAAACACTGTTACCAGTATCCAGTTATTCCTCACTTCCATAACCTCTAGTGGCTAGAAGGGCTTAGGTCCCCAGCATCTAGTATGCTGACATCACTCAATTCCAAATTCAAACCATAAAAGAATTCTCAGTAAAGTGATCATGGTTTCAAATGATGTTCAGGACACCTTTTCTTATGTATTAAGTATCTGCCATGAGGTTCTCCATTATTTCAATGAATAGTTTAAATTTACCTTCATTCTATTGAAAACCCAAGCAAAAAAAAAAATTGAACACCAATTTTTCTCACACAGCTTTTGAAGAGCATGCCTTATTCCATTTTCAATTGGCAATTCTCAGAGATGCTCACACCACAAACCAGCAGTGGTAAAGTAGAGGACTAGAGCCTTGTCTCATTTTGTTACTTTTTGTGTGCTAAGATTTTTTATGATTCTTTTGCTATCAAATTGAAAAAGAATTAAAAGCATTATGGATTATGAGAATGAGGAAGTTTTCAGCATTCAAATTTTTCCAAACTTGACCATCACTGATGGAAAAACTGTTAAAACAGCAGAGATTTCCTTGAGAGATATTTGTTTTGATCTTTGGGTATTTTTCAATGCTTTCAAGATATTTTAAGAGGTGTGTTGCTGGAATTCAAGGTCAACAACATCAATGAAATGCTTTGTTGAAGGCCCTTTCAAGGCCAGAAAAGCACACCCTCTGTTCTCAGCATTGTCAACTCAACCATCAATAGATATAGTTAGGTTCTTGAGATCTCTGAGTTTCTCAATCAACTCCAATTCATTCCTTGCATAAACAGCTGGGAAGATGTTGTCCATGACCAGTTTTTGACATGGTAATATTCATGGACACCTTCCCAGCTCCTCATGGTCTTGTCAGGAGTAAGCATTTTCAAAGATTGTGCATGGTAATTTTCAGTTAATCAAAATATTGTGAACTGCTTCATGAAGCTACTGTGTTTTTTTATACTACGTTTTCTTTGAAATATTTTTCAAATTATTGCAGTTTTAATGAGGGGTAGATTTTTAATGTTGAATCATTCATGCTGATTTCAGCTTGGGCAGAAGGACTAGATTTTTTAGATTTCTCCAATTTTGTCTTTTCATTGGCTGATATCAAAAGCAAGTGCCTTGATTTCTCTTTGGAGGTAAATTTATCAAATGCCTCTTGGATGTGAGCTTGGAGAAGGTGTGGCCTGGCTTGAGGTAAAACAACTGAGCAGTGCTGAAATTTTGCACTGCATCTTCTTGATTCATTAGCACAAGCCCCAGACATGTGAAAGGAGGGCTGAGAGGAGAAATCGGCTGGCATGTTGACAAAGCTGATGGGCACAAGGACTCTGGCAATCAACCAGCATGGGCCACCAATGTCCCCACTTTGATCCCATTGCTACATCTCTTGCCCATCCATGATTCTTTGATCGATGACTCCCTGCAACAGTTGGAGTTGTCTCCTCACCTGAGCATCACACACAGCAGTGCTCCAACTTGCGCGCCAAAAGCGTCGCACCGCTAACCAGAGTCTAGGCGCCCCTATAGCAGCCCCGCTTAAAGCCTGCGATGTCAAACTTGGGCGTGCCCAGACGTGCTTTGCAGTCCATATTTTACATATTTATACTTATTACAACACATGGTGGCCGCGTATAATTGTGCACATACCAATCAATAAGTTAGCTTCCATCATTCTTGCCGCGATCCATCGATCACTCCATCAATATGGAAACTATGGAAGTTGTGCAAGCGGGACACCGGCCACTCTCTTTCTCTCCACAACCAAATAGTCTTACGGTCATTTGTCTCAATCTGGTATTTGATCGGTTAATCGCATTACTCATCGGGGTTGATCACGCGAAAGAATCCACGTATGTTGGAGTAGAAAAGCAGTTGTTGAAACTTTTAGAATTCTTCCAAAAGGCTCAGATATCACTCCAAGACTCCTCTCCGATACCATCCATCGCTCCGCATTTTATCAAGAGATTGATTGAACGCTACATTGAATACGTATCTCTTGATGTAGCAAACTATGGACCAAACCAACTGCCACTTTTACTTTACGTGTCGATCTGCTACATTTACTCAGATATCAGAGTTTTCGGTTTCAGGTCGCAGGGTCGACCATTTGACGAAGAAAACCAATCGTTACCTTGCTATCATCAACTTACCTTAGATAACATCATCGAACTGCAACTTATTCAAGATTATCTTCAACCGTTTCAGGCCATCACTTTGCTGAATTTAACAGGTGACTCGAAGTTCACCGACTCAGACCTCCTCGGTCTTCACAACTTGATAGGGCGAACAGTTAGATCCATCGTACTTGACCACACTTCAGTTACTGATCACGGTATCGGACACCTAGCGCGGATTAATTCGAAGAAGAATTTGACCCCTGATGACGAGTGCCGATCCGATCCGCTTTTAGCGACTCAGGAATCATTTTCGCTGTTGAGAATGATCAGTCTTAGGGGCTTGAATCTTATCACTGATCGGTCGGCCCAAAAATTATGTTGGTTTCCGAATCTTATTTCGATTGGTAAGCTCGAGCCAAACTGTTACAGCTTGTGGACTTAGTAAAAGGGACGAGAAGATTTCATCCAATGGTTATTTTTTTTTTTGGCTAACTAAAAAATCGCCTCTCGTTTTGAAATTTCATTTACTCCGACTAAATTTTGGGATTAGATCTCAGTGGGACTTCTTGCACTGACGCCACACTACTTATCATGAACAAATCGAGAGCACAGGAGTATCGGTTTCGACGGCCTCGAACGCAGCTAGAACTTGATTTATTTTCCACTGATTTGAAACCGCATCAAAGATTAAGCAAACTTTTCCAAAGTGATTGTGACCGGCCATGTGATAATCAAAATTTCTTCTTTCAAATTAATCGAAGCGATAGATCGTATCGTGAATCGAATACTTTTACCCACCAATCAAACGTTGTCCCGTTTGGATTGGTTCGAAACGTTTTTGACTCTAGATCATCATCGAGGGCGTCATCGATGATCTTGCGGGATTCAAAACCTCCTAGTTCTTCCGTCTCACTAGATGATTCAAATGAAAACAGGTTCATCCCAAAAATCAGGACGAAAAGACTCCACCAGCATATCATCGACGATTTATTTGAAGTCAGAAAAGTGATGAAAAGAAGCTCAGGCTAGGATTCAACAACTAATCAAGACTGAAGCGGTCATTATTTTTTCTCGTTGCCTGTGCAAAGAAATATTTGGAAAATGGGTGGTGCTTTGGGAAATCACTCGAGAAAAAATGACACTCATCATTAACCTCAGATCACCACTGTAAGATTGAGCAATAGGACACGAATATTGGTTGCCTTCAAGTGAATAATTCAGTTACAAAAACTTTGCACAAGGTATGAGGCAAGTTCACCCAAACTTAATCATCACATCTGCCTTCTTTGTCTGGATCTTTGATTTTGGATTCATATCTAGGTATGTGATATCACTTGCAAGAGCAGGCATAGTCAGGGAAGATGTGCATGCTGAATATAACTATGAACTGTATATTGGGTTTACCTACTGATTTGATTAACATTGACCCAATCTAGGTGGAAGAATAAGGAATATTTCTTTAATTCAATACACAGAAGATTGCTAAATGCCACCAAAAGCACGCCTGGAATTGCATTTGAAGCATTCAGGGTTTTGATCACCACCATCAGGCACTATCTTGAAACTCAACTAGACTTGTTTATCCCATTGGCTGTTGTACACAATCTTTCCATCACTCATCATGGAACAGACAACTCTCATATTGAGACACCAGAGCCAACAATCAACTTATGTTAGCATGAGCTTAATCAAGACTCCTTCAATCACACAAAGTTAGATATTTTATGCTAAGTCTCTAAATTACTCAATGCTTGGTATGACTCAATGGCTGAGGAGGTTTGGCTTAAAATTGAGGTGTTTGAAATTATTCTGGAATGGGATCTCATTGGAGAAGGCATTGATATATTATCCAAGGATTCATTGATTGATGAAATTATCTCTTTATCATTATCTTGTATCAAAACAAGAAGTTTTCTGTAGAGAAGCAACTCTAATGTGTCATTTTCTTCTTAATTTGATGATTGAAGTGCTTGACCAGGATTATTTTTAACCTTGATTGTTTTTTTTTTCTCTTTGATCAGGAGGATGGGAGAGTCTTTTTTCTTGTTGTCTGTTCACTTCAATAAAAACAACAATAATAATCAACATTAGGGCATATCAGAGTTAGCAAACCCGCCATTAGAAACCCGCCATTTTTTTTTACCAAACCCACCATTTTTAATGGTGGTTTTCTGAAATACACATACCCCCTAACTGATGTATCTCAAAATGGCAGATTTAATGAAAATGGCAGATTTCAAACATCAAACCTGCCATTAAACCCTGAATTTATGCATCATCATCCATCCACCATCCATCACATCCAAAACACCCATCCATGTCAGCAAATCCATACCAATCCCATCTCCATCACATCACAAACATCTCATCTCCATTGCTTCACATCTCTATTGCTTCACATTTCTATTGCTTCACATCTCCATCTTCACACAAATCCCATCATTGTCTCATCAACCCACATTAGATTACCATCTTTCACAACATGTCCCATCAAACTTCCCGGCAGCAAGTTGAGAATGCAAAAAAGCTGACTGAACTTTTGTTAGTATTTGACTGCCATTCAGACTCCAATTCAGACTCCAATTTGGAGTCAACTTTATTGGTTTTGAATGCTATATTAAAAAAGTTATACATGGTTCCAAGAAGACCAACTCTCCACAACCCTATGTATGAAAGGCAAAAGCTTCATCTCCTCCCCAACTTAATCTTCCAGCAACTGTTTCAAACTCTATTGCCTTCATTCATAAAAATTTTGGAGATGATTGAAGACCACCACATCTTCCAGAAAAATTCTTGGAATCCTCAACGCAATCCAGCTATTCAACTGGCTGTTGCTCTTTGTAGATTGGGATCAAATGGAAATGGGGCAGCAATTGATCAATTAGAAAACCTATTCTCAGTTGGTTATGGAACCATGGACTCATACACCAAAAGAGTCATGGTTGCTATCCTATCTTTCCGTTGCTCAGTCCTTTGTTGGCCAACCAAAAAAGAACACAAGGAGATATCTCAAGTAATGGAGACTGAAGGCTTTCCTGGTTGCATTGGGTTTGTTAATGGAACCACCATCCCCTTGAGTCACAAACCTAGGCTAGATGTCAATCACTATTTTGATTGTAAAAAGAGGCAATTGACTCATTTCCTTTCCAAATACTTTGAAAATACACTGACCAAATTTTTTTTGTTGGTTTTTATAGATAATCTGTGGCACTACAACTTTTTTTTGATAAAAACAAGAAGTTCATATCCCTCCATGCTGGCCTTCCAGGTTCTTGTCATGATTCATATGTTTTCAATTGGATGCAGATTTCCCAACAACCAGAGAGCTAATTTGACCAAGATCAATACTTTGTGACCAATTCAGCTTATGCTAGTGGGAAATATGTGGTTCCAGCCTACCGGAATGTTTTTTCCAACAATCAAGGAAAAACCAATATCAAATATCATCTTTCCTAATCACAAGTTTGGATTGTGCATGCCATAGGAGTCCTGAAAGGAAAATTGGCAAGCTTAAGGGAAATGCAAAAACAGCTTCAAAACCCCAAAGACATGAAGTTCCTCATCAACTGGATGATCAATTGTTCAATCCTTCACAATCTTTTGGCTGACATCAAAGATGAATGGGAAAAAATATTTGAGGATGATATTCCTGATCTGCCTCAATTTGTCCCTGTCTCATCTTGTCCCTCATCTTCTTCTATGAGAGAATGGATTCTTCCTCTCACCCTTGCTCACTTTGATGAGTAATGTTTAATTTCAAATTAGGTAAAAAATCCCTTAACCAAATTTTTTTGGTTTTGGTTGTTCACCCAAGATTCCAAGGCTGAGTCAGGTTTTTTTTTTCTCATTTGGTGGGGTGGACTTAGGAAAAACAGACTCAAAAATTCCAAAACCCCCACCTCAACCCACCAAACTGAGAATTAATGTCAAGACTCTTTATTTCAAAACTTATTAAGACTCTTGTAGCAGTATAACTGACAACAGTTTTTAGTCAGAACAAAGGAGCATAAGTGACAAGAAATGGACATAGAAAGAGATAGGGCTCAGGGTGTAAGAAACAAAGATTGTTACCTGCAGTTGACATCCAGCAGGTGGTCTCAAGTTAATGGTTTCAGGCAGGAGGTTGGGTTGGACTTCAGTGATGATCTCCGCTGAGGGTAGTCTTTGCTCCTCCTGGATGCTGCAACTGATGTTGAGGGGTGGTCACTGGTTGATTTTGGTTTGATCTTGGGAATGGCCAACGGGGGGTGAGGATTCAACAAGTGAGGAGAGGTACGCTGGGAGTTCTCCAGGGGAGTTGGGCTCTGCTTGAGGATTAGGCGGGTGGTGGTGTCTTATACCCATTGCACATAGCTGTTGGTGCGCGGAGCGCATGCTGGGATTGTGGAGTCTCTAACTGACACTCCTCCTAGATTCTGACGAGGTCAGATGTAGCTGAAGTCTTGCTTGGATCACCTTCACGTAGCCAAGGGGCTTGGTCAAAATATTGGCAATCATGTCTTCTGAGGGTGTGTGCTCAATTGAGATGAGTGCCTTCTGTACCAGGTCTCTGATATACTGGAAGCAAATCTCAATGTGCCTTGAATTAGGATTGAGCTGTGCTTCTTTACTTATAAAGTTGGCTCCCTGATTTTTGTTATTAATTTTAGGTTTGTTGATTGCAATCCCAA
Source organism: Puccinia polysora (assembly GCA_025617555.3). Taxonomy (NCBI): domain Eukaryota; kingdom Fungi; phylum Basidiomycota; class Pucciniomycetes; order Pucciniales; family Pucciniaceae; genus Puccinia; species Puccinia polysora. The sequence continues at coordinate 11,944,170 of CM062617.1, forward strand.
GGCTCTGGATGAGTGTTGACAGCCATCTCACTTGTTTGGCACAGAGGTTCATTGCCATGAATTCGGCCTTGGTGGTTGACTGGGCAACAATGGGCTGTTTTTTGGTGGTCCAGCTGATTGGATTTCCATACAGGGTGACAACATAGCCGGTGGTGGATTTTTGAGATAAGGTGGTGCGTCCGTAGTTGGAATCTGCCCACCCACACAGTTGATCCTTACGGTTGGTTGTCTTTGTGAAAATTATGCCAACATTCTTTGTTCCCTTGAGGTAGCGGAACAGATGCTTCACCATCTTCCAATGCGCCTGTGAGGGTTTGTTCGCGTGTTGGGAGAGTGAGTGGACCGTATATTGAATGTTGGGTCTTGTGTGCGTTGCTAGGTGTATGAGATGTCCCAGCGCCTTCTGCCTTGTCTTTACGTCAAAGCTGGGTGAACCCTGGTTGATCACATCAATTATGTTCATTGGAGCGGGGGCTTTAACCTTGTTCACATTTTTGAATCCAAATTTGGCAAGTGCTTTCTTGGTGAAGTCCCGTTGATGTAGTTTTACCAATCCATTGCTGCCCCAGTCTAGAGTGTATCCTAAGTGCTGTACCGGACGTTCTTGGATTTTTATTTTGTAGTGACCCCCCAGTGAATCCAGGAACCTCATGATTTCCTTGCAATTTTCCCCTACCACCATGCCATTGTCAACATGAATGTGGAGGCGTAGTATCTTTGATACATTCAAGAAGATTGACTCATCTCCTGCCGAGGGAGTCAGGCCCAGAGTTGACAGTGTGTTTGCCAGGTGAGCCCGCCAGCATCTTGGTGCCTGTTTAGTCCCGTACAGCAATTTGTTGAGGCGCCAAACCCAATCCTCCTTTCCAGGAACCTCAAACCCGGCTACTTGTGCAACATGAACCACCACGTCAATCTCACCGTACAGGAATGCTGTTTCCACATCAAACTGGAAGACACTCCAGTTGTTTTGGACCGCAGCCAAGAGGAGCACCTTGAGGGATTTGCTTCTTCCTATAGATGAGTAGGTGTCCAGATAATGGCGTGGGTACTCCTGATGGTTGCCAAAGCATACCCATCTGGATTTCCGATGCATCACCTCACCAAATTTGTTCTTTTTTCAAACCAGCCGCCACATTCCGCCAATGACTTTGTTGTTGGATGTTTGAGGTACCAGTGTTCCAGTCTTGCGCATAAGGAGTGAATCGTTTTCTTCCTTCATGGACTCAATCCACAGTGGCTTCTTGTGCGGATCCAACATTGCCTTTTTGACAGAGACAACTTTGCTCATCATCAGCTCATCTTTCACCTGACCCTGAGGCAAATTTTCCAGCTGACTGCGTTGCGAGTAAGGGAGGATAGCCGCGGGATCAATGTTGGATGGGATGTCCTTTGATGCTTTGCCGTAGTAGGGGACATATGTGTACCCCTTCCCGGGCGCACGTTCTGCTAGGGTTGACCCGCCCGTTGTTGCTTGGCGTGTGGCATCATTGGCTGTGGGACCAGCTCGGGGCATTGCGTCCTTGGCTAAGTGCTCAGCTTGAGACGTTGCATCCTTGGTTGTGGGCACATTGTCCAAGGGGAGCTCCCCCTCCAAGGTGAGGTCCATCAGCGTCTGAGAGGTAATATCCAAACAAGTGCTCGTGCTTGGGCGGGGTCCTCTGGTTCTGGTGGTGGAAAGACTCATTGTGACCTCAGATGTTGGAGGGAGACCACCGGAGATTTTGGGAGACAATGTATATGGCAGGCTCTGGGGAAGAGTGGATGGGGGTTTTTTGAGCAACAACGGGTTGTAGGAGAAAACCACCCGGGTAGGGGTGAAGTCCCTGCTCACCGTGATTTGCCGCCTGCTGGGATCAATAAATCTCCCTGCATTGGAGTACAGTTTGTAACCAAGGAAGAGCAGAGGTTTTGACCGGACATCCAACTTGGAGCATTGATGGGTGTGCACGTGCACCTTCAGTCCAAAAGGTATGAGCATTAGTATTTCCCTCACAGGCTCAATGGTGGAGCTAGTATTGAGAAGCATGCTGACCGGTGACTTCCAGTTAAGGGTCGCAGAGGGCAGTATATTTATGAGCATTGAGGAGTACCTTGCAGCTTCATCCCAGTAGGTGATTGGCACCAAGGATTGGGCCAGAATACACCTCATCTTGGTAAGGATCGTTTGGTTGAATTGCTTGGCTAATCCGTTGGTCTGGGGAGAGTTAGCGGGGCCTTGTTCCAATACAACACCATTGAGAGACAGAAATTCAGAGAGCTTGGTTGACATAAACTCACCACCCCGGTTGCAGTGCAGGATGGCCGGTGTAACATCCAGTTGGTTCTTTATCTTGTTGATATAGCTGATGATCTTGTCCGCCAATTCTGATTTGTGTTGTATTACGTAGACTTGATTAAATTGGGAGAAGTTGTCAATTATGGCCAGAATATACAAGGACAACTGTTTGCATGGTGGGCTGATCTGAAGGATGTCTAGATGCAGCCAATGAAACGGCTTGGACTAAGTGGGAAGGGGGTTGGAGTGTGGTTGATGCCACATCTTTCATTGGGAACAAATCTTGCATTTAGCAGATGATGGAAATGGGGTTGGAAGTGGTAGGTTATGCAGGGATAGGAATTTCTTCAGGTACCCATCAGACGGGTGGCCAAGGGTAACGTGCCAGTCAAGATTGGTGCTGCTGAGGAAACTTTGGCTAGGTTGATACTGGGTACGGGATTGTGCTGAGCCATGTAGAGGTTGCCGATATGTGGGAACTGGTAGACTATCTGATTCCCAAGCTTAACTAGGACCGTGCGGTGCTTGTGTACCACCTTCAAGCCATGGTCTTCAAGCTGTGTCGCCGATATGAGGTTGCGGGGGCCGTTGGGTGCGTAGAAAACGGGGTGGATGGTGGTGCCTCCAATTTTCAACTTACCGACATGGGTGATGATTATGGTCCTGCCATAAGTATTGAGTTGTTTGTGAATTGGCTGGGGGTCCTGGAGTAGCGATAGATTGCAGACTGTTGACATTGAGGCTCCAGAGTCGTAGATCAGCTCTTTTGGCAAGTTACCCAAGTCGTTGATGCTGTACATTGCATCTACTTGGATCAGGAAGCCGTAGTCTTCTGAATCAGTTTCTCGCTTGATAGCCATTTCAGCATTGTCCTCATGAGGTCTGCCGTTGGAGGCAACATTGCACTCTTCCACGGCGTTCACTGAGCAGGAGCTCTTGAGTCGCTGGATATCTTGTTCCAGCTGTTTGATTTGAGTGGTTATTCCCTGTTGATCTTGATCTTGGGGGTTTTTCCTGGTAGGCACTGCAGATTGAGGATTGATTTGTTGCTGCCCTCCGTCCTTAGTTGGAGCACAATTGAGGGGACAATAGGGTCTGTTGTCTTTAGTGTTAGTGTAGTAGGATGATTTGGAGTAGTTGGAGACATGCCTAGAGTCTTCTAGGAGGACCCTGGCGGCCACGTTTTCCACCGTAAATGGTTGTAAGTTTTAGAGAGTCAAAACTAAGCTGGACATCATCTTGTCAAGGCGTAGGCTCTTAATGAATAGAATTGCGGCCAGCCCTGTTGATAAATTCATGATTTGTTTGCTGGGAGGCAGGCCTTTGATCATCTCTCATAGATTGATGTACGCGTTCTTGAATGCTGACGTATGTTCTCGCAGACTCTTTCTGGGTTCATAGGTTAGGTTGACCATTTGGATAAGGGCGTCTCCAATTAAAATGAGAGAGTTCTCTCCACACTCAGCGGCTAATGCATGGTAGGCCTTGGTGAAGTCGGACTTGCTAGACTTGATCCACAATTGAAGGTCCTTTAACGGATGTTCTAAGTAAGCTGAGGGCAAGCGCGTTTTTCCTATGATATGTTTTTGACCCAGTGTTGGACTTGATCCATTCTTTGTTTAGGATTTCCTCATGTCCCTTGCCAATTATTATGTCCTCAAAGGTACTCTTCCAGTCGTGCCAGTTGTTGCGGTTTAGTTTTACAATTTTTGCCTTAGTGGAGTAGTCTTTGTCTGAGTCGTCTGAGTAGGGAATATCAATTGGGTGACCTGCGTGACTAGCCATTGATTGATTGAATCCTATTTGTCTGATTATCTGCTCAAGAGTTGTAAGTGCTAAGAGTTGCCTCTTGCTACCATGAGAATTAATTTTGAGACTCTTTATTTCAAAACTTATTAAGACTCTTGTAGCAGTAGAACTGACAACAGTTTTTAGTTAGAAAAAAGGAGCTTAAGTGAAAAGAAATGGACATAGAAAGAGATAGGGCTCAGGGTGTAAGAAACAAAGATTGTTACCTGCAGTTGACATCCAGCAGGTGGTCTCAAGTTAACGGTTGAAGGCAGGAGGTTGGGTTGGACTACAGCAATGATCTCCACTGAGGGTAGTCTTTGCTCCTCCTGGATGCTGCAACTGATGTTGAGCGGTGGTCTCTGGTTGATTTGGGTTTGATCTTAGGAATGGCCAACGGGGGGGGGGGGGGTGAGGATTCAATGAGTGAGGAGAGGTATGCTGGGAGTTCTCCAGGGGAGTCGGGCTCTGCTTGAGGATTAGGCGGGTGGTGGTGTCTTATACCCATTGCACATAGCTGTTGGTGCGCGGAGCGCACGCTGGGCTTGTGGAGTCTCTAACTGACACAAACCACCAGTAAAACCACCCATCTCACCCCACCAAACCACTGGGTGGTCCACTCCTTCCTCCTCCTCACCCACCTCCCCTCCTCCTTTGGTTGGAACCCCTGGTAAGCTTCCCCCCTCCACCTCATCCTCCCCATCATCCAATGCTCATCCTCATCCTCTCCATCATCCAATTCTCATCCTTTGATTCATCCACCTTTATCCCCCTTCAGGCCCCCACCCCTTTGGTTGATGCCCCAGGCAAGCTCCCCCCTCCCTCTTCCTCATTCTGCTTTTCCCTCCTTCTCACCCCCTCTCACTCTCTCCCACTCACTCACCAACACCCCCCCTCTCGCCCCTCCCTCAGTCTCCCTCCCATCTCTCTTGGCCCCCCCCCTTGCTCCTTGCTCCTCCTCCTCCTTGCCGGCCCGCCCTTGCCCTCCCTTGCTTGGCCCTTGACTTTCCGCCCCCCCTTGCTCCTCCTCCTCCTTGCTGCCCCCCCTTTCCCTCCCTTTTTTTCCTTTGACTTGCTGCCCCCCCTTGCTCCTTGCCATCCCACCCTTGCCCTCCCTTGCTCGGCCCTTGGATTGCTGTCCTCCCCCCTTGCTCCTCCTTGCCTGCCCGCCCTCACCCCCCCTTTGGCTTGCCGCCCCCCCCCCCTTGCTCCTCCTTTCTGGCCCACCCTTGCCCCCCCTTCAGCTTGCCACCTTTGGCTTGCTGCACCCCCCCTTTCTCCTCCCTGCCAGCCCCCCCTTGCCCCCCCTTTGGCTTGCCGCCCCCCCTTGCTCCTCCTTGCCCCCCTTTGGCTTGCCGCCCCCCCCCTTGCTCATCCTTTCCACCGGCCCCCCCTTGCCCCCCCTTGTCTCCCTAGGCTTGCCAGCCCCGCCCCATGCCTTTCTCTCATCCTCTGCCCAACCCAAGGCCCGCCCCAAAGCCCAGCCCCATTGGCTTGCACCCTGGTATTCTTTTTTTTTGGTAATAAGCCCTGAGCAATTAGCTCATGCCCAAACCCAGTAATTTTTTATTTATTTTATTTTATTTTATTTTATTTTTTTATTTTTTTTATTTTTTATTTTATTTTTTTTATTTTTTATTTTATTTTTTTTATTTTTTATTTTTATTTTTATTATTTATTGTTATTTTTTTATTTTTTATTTTTTTATTTCATTTTCATTTTCATTTATTTTTATTTATTTATTTTATTTATTTTATTTAATTTTTTATTTTTTATTTTATTTTATTTTATTTTATTTTATTTTATTTTATTTTATTTTATTTTATTTATTTATTTATTTATTTTTTTTTGGTGATCACATGACTGACATGGTTTTTTTTGTAACCCTTCTTTGACCCCTTTTCCTTCAATTCCATCCCTTCTACCACCGCACTCACAATTTCATACTCCAAATTTAATCCCTTCTTGATCCTCACCCCAAGTCAAGAATTTGCCTGGGAGGGAACAAGATGGAAGTAGATGAGGTGAAAAACATAAAGAGAGGTGGCAAGCAGAGGGCTTTGAAGCAAAAGAGGGATCAAATGAGGGCATCAGAAATCTCTTTGGAACTTGCAGAGGGGGGCATCCATGAAAAGGTTGTATGGTCAGGACAGAAACTACAACCTTTGGGTCTGTATCCTGCCATCACTGCCAAAAAGAAAAAGAACTATTGAAAACCCTCACCCACTGAGTTCAAACATTCCAAGCAGACAATCAAGAAAGTCCATTTCTTCAGCCATGGAAAATTAATTGTTCTTGATGACTCTGATCACAACAGTCTTGTTGCAATAATCAAATTTGTCCCATTGGAGAAACTTTCTGACCACAACAAGATGGACATCAGCTTTGTGAAAACTTTCCTTCACCAGTCAAAAAAAATTGTCAACACAGTTGGTCCCTCAAGATCTTGGGGTGGGAAAATGTGGGAAATTGAATGGAAAAAATTGGTGGACGCCTTTGAGTTACTTGGAAGCTATGTGAAGCAATCATCTATTCAATCTTGCCCTCATGATTATGCTTTTCTCAATCTTAAGGCAGAAAAAATTCTCTTGAATTTTAGGAAAAATGTTTTGCAATTTGGCCAGAATTCCCTTTGAATCAAACAGTGAAATAATGAAGGACAAACCCATCCCCTCCTTCTCATCACTAAATGATTTTGGCCTTCTTTACAAAGATTTCATCCATTTGAATAAAAAAGGACAAATGGAGTCCAACTTATCAACCACCAAGTTGATTCCCTTGGCTTTTTCACAGTTAGTGATACCAAAGCCAGCGGAGATTGACATGGAGTGGGCCTTTTTGTACTTGGCTCAATAATTCTTCAATTGCTACCTCATCTGTTTGGATGACAGTTCCAGCCTACCTTTTGTTTTATTCTTGAGTTCATTGGCCATCAGGAGATAACCATTGACCTTAGAGGATGGAGGTCCGCCAACACATTTTTCATTTTCAGATCCAAAGCAAGCATTGTAGTTGGACAGAATTTTGAGCTAGTTTACCAGGATGATGTGATCAGCTCTCTTAAGCTGACTTGAGCCTTTGGAAGCTGATGGGGGAGGATTGTTGGATTTTGAGTTCCTGGGGGATGTTTGCTTTGGTCCATTGCTTTTTTTAGTGGAATTGGGGGGGGGGAATTGCTGAGGGGCCATTATGATAGTGATGAGGCAAAGAGGATAGCAAGAGATGAGAGTGATGAAGTGAAAAGAGGGATAAATCAATAAGAGTTAGGATTTTATGAAATCAATAAAGTGATGAGAGTGAGGGAGCAATGAGGATAGTGATGCAATAAGAGTTAGCTTTAGCTGTATGTGATGAAAGCAATAAAGTGAATGAGATTTGATGAAGCAAAGAGGATAGCAAGAGATGAGAGTGATGAAGTGACAAGAGGGATAAATTGATGAGAGCTAGGATGTGATGAAAAAAACAAAGCAACAAGGGTGAGGGATTGATGAGGATAGTGATGCAATTAGAGTTAGCCTTAGCTGGTTGTGACAAAAGCAATAAAGTGAATGAGATTGAGCTGGATTTGATGAAAGCAATAAAGTGATGAGAGTGATGAAGTGATGAGGATAGTGATGAAGAGATGAAGAGCAATGAATCAAATTTTGTTACAATGAGGTTGGAGGTAGAATTTTTCTGGGGTCAGAGGCGGAAAACCAGGGGTGTATAAAGTGGACAGGTGGTGGAAGCCTTTATGTACTTTACTTCAAAAAACCCACTTATTTACAGGTAACTCTGACACGTCTCATGTGAAACAAGTGGGGTTTTTTGATTTTTAATGGCGGGCTTGAAATGGCCTATTTGGTTTGAACCCCGCCATGAAAAAATGGTGGGTTTTCTTAACTCTGATACAACCTATTTTTTCTATTTTTTTCAGAATAATAATTGATAAATAAATGTTTTTATTCACATTCATTTTGTTTTTGTGTTGGTTTGAATTGAACCAGTGTTGTAAAAATTTCTGGGCCCTCAGAATGGAGAACTTTTTTGGGAGCTAGAAATTATGTAATCAAAAATAAAAATCTCTCATCTAATTTGAATTTGGTTGAAATGCAAGTAATATAGGTTGTATAAAAGTTGAAATTCTTGAAAATTTTGAATGGCTGGTTCCAAGAAAAACATCCATATCTCAAAAGAAAAAATGAAATGAAAAAAATCCTCATCAAAAAAAGGGGGTATGCCTAAAATCAGCTGTGTGAATATTTTCAAATTTCAAATTTGATATTGCCAGGTTTTTGTCTTGTATCTGAAATACAGAAATATGGTGAGATTTGGTGTTGAAGGTAGTTTTGACATTGGACTTGATTTTGAGGCCATGAGATCTGAGTGTGTGTGTGTGTGTGTGTGTGTGTGTGTGTGTGTGTGTGTGTGTGTGTGTGTGTGTGTGTGTGTTTGTGTGTGTATATTTATTATTTATTATTTATTATTTATTATTTATTATTTATTATTTATTATTTATTATTTATTATTTATTATTTATTATTTATTATTTATTATTTATTATTTATTATTTATTATTTATTATTTATTATTTATTATTTATTATTTATTATTTATTATTTATTATTTATTATTTATTATTTATTATTTATTATTTATTATTTATTATTTATTATTTATTATTTATTATTTATTATTTATTATTTATTATTTATTATTTATTATTTATTATTTATTATTTATTATTTATTATTTATTATTTATTATTTATTATTTATTATTTATTATTTATTATTTATTATTTATTATTTATTATTTATTATTTATTATTTATTATTTATTATTTATTATTTATTATTTATTATTTATTATTTATTATTTATTATTTATTATTTATTATTTATTATTTATTATTTATTATTTATTATTTATTATTTATTATTTATTATTTATTATTTATTATTTATTATTTATTATTTATTATTTATTATTTATTATTTATTATTTATTATTTATTATTTATTATTTATTATTTATTATTTATTATTTATTATTTATTATTTATTATTTATTATTTATTATTTATTATTTATTATTTATTATTTATTATTTATTATTTATTATTTATTATTTATTATTTATTATTTATTATTTATTATTTATTATTTATTATTTATTATTTATTATTTATTATTTATTATTTATTATTTATTATTTATTATTTATTATTTATTATTTATTATTTATTATTTATTATTTATTATTTATTATTTATTATTTATTATTTATTATTTATTATTTATTATTTATTATTTATTATTTATTATTTATTATTTATTATTTATTATTTATTATTTATTATTTATTATTTATTATTTATTATTTATTATTTATTATTTATTATTTATTATTTATTATTTATTATTTATTATTTATTATTTATTATTTATTATTTATTATTTATTATTTATTATTTATTATTTATTATTTATTATTTATTATTTATTATTTATTATTTATTATTTATTATTTATTATTTATTATTTATTATTTATTATTTATTATTTATTGTTTATTATTTATTATTTACTATTTAATATTTAATATTTAATATTTAATATTTAATATTTAATATTTAATATTTAATATTTATTATTTATTATGTATTATGTATTATGTATTATTTATTATTTATCATTTATAATTTATCATTTATTATTTATTATATATAATTTATAATTTATTATCATTTATGATTTATTGTTTATTGTTTATTGATTATTGTTTATTGATTATTGTTTATTACTTATTACTTATTATTTATTATTTATTATTTATTATTTATTATTTATTATTTATTATTTATTATTTATTATTTATTATTTATTATTTATTATTTATTATTTATTATTTATTATTTATTATTTATTATTTATTATTTATTATTTATTATTTATTATTTATTATTTATTATTTATTATTTATTATTTATTATTTATTATTTATTATTTATTATTTATTATTTATTATTTATCATTCATTATTTATCATGTACTATTTATTATATATAATTTATAATTTATAATTTATAATTTATAATTTATTATTCATTATTAATTATTGATGATTTAGTGGAGGCTACACAACTTGATTTTAGTTTCTTAGCGCGCCGTACAACTCAAATGGGACGTGTAGCAACCCACAAAGCCCATTACAGGCGTTTAGCATGCCACACGTCCCATTTGAGCTGTTGTAAGACTCCAAACGGTGCTAAGACGTAGGCAGTTCTGTGGAGGGGAAAGGTGCTTTTTAGACTGCCCTCCTAAGAGTTACAATAATATTTAAATGTAACTGGAATTGAGATCCAGGAACTTGTAAATAAGGAATCAATGTAAGGTATGAGTTTGGTAATTGTTGGTAGCAATGGAATCAACACTATCTGAGGCAAGATGGTGGAGGGAAAGTCTTGAACAAAATAAGTCAAAGTTCTGTTCAGAGTTCAATGGAACAAGGCAGTTGCAAGTAACAAGGCCCACAAGCTAATAACTCCAGTCATGAGCAGAAGATTAGGAAAGATCAACTCAATCCTAACAAACCTCCAGGTTCTCAATGAACCTGCCCAACTCTCTGCAATCAAGCCCTTGAAGGGTACCACATAACCGTGGGTGGCAGAACAAAACAAAAGCAATTTGTTTGTGAAGCTCTAGAAGCAGAGCAATAGCAGATCTGAACAATAATAACTCAACACTTCTCAAGGCACTCAAGAGTAGTGTGGCGGAATTCAACTTTAAAGGATAAAGGGAGGTATAAAAATCCAGGATTTAAGCTTAATAAGACCTATTCAATCAATTGTGATTGGCTCCAGAAAGATGATCAGGAAGGATCAAGACCAGTATGGTCAGAAAAAGGGATAAAGGAGTTGTATAACACACTCAAGAATTCCAACAGACAGAATCCTCTTCAACCAGCAAGGCTATGGTTGGTGATAAGGATCAGTGTCACAGATGGAAGGATCAAAAATTTGAGTATGGAGACTCTAAAGATCAAGGGGCAATCATGGATATACCCACAATGAGGATCAGGATAAAATTTAATATGATTAGGGGGGGACGTAAACTCACACTCCCATGGATGATTGGAAAATGCAGGGGAGAGCCCCTCCTTTCATAGAAAAGAGGTCTGTAGAATATTTACAAGAGAGATTTATAAATAGAGCAGAAAAAAAGTTTTTTTTTTTTGATTGTCATGAGAAAACAAAAGAAAAAAGAAAAAAGCAAACACTCAGAAAAAAGAAGAGTTGAATCAAGACCCTGGTCTGTGCTAATGATAGGCACGGGAAGGAGAGTAGCTAGTTAGGGGCCTGGGCAACAGTTGTGACCTGCGTGGGCAACGGACAAGCCACGCAGGAGACCGGTGAGCTGGAGGTGGATCAAGGCGGTGATGCAAAGGTCCCAACAACCGCAAGCAACGCTTGCAGTCATCTGCCAATGGATTGGGATTGGGGATTGGAGCAAGGAAGTATTGAAGAGAAATAGGAACCCCCACAGAACCTCATTTTCCAAGTTGGGTTTGATTGTTGTTGGGTGTGATCCTTGGGAGCAAGTTCAAATGAGTAGGATTGATTGGCAATGAGGATGACTTGGAGTAGTGGATTGATGAGGATGATCACCAAAAACCGCAAGAAGCCCTTGCGGTCATTGGTTGGTGGCAGCAGTCAATAAGAATGGGTTGAAGATGTAATGTTTTTCATCCTCTAGCTTGGATAGCTAATTGTTGTTTGACCATTGGTCTTGATGGTGATTATTATGATGATGATGATGACAATTGGGGTCAATGGCTGCAAGTGCATTTGGCAAAAAAAGAAAAAAAAGAGTGGACTGAGGGATGAGGAGCAAACAAGGAGGACTTGAACACTGGGCACAGGGGTCTAGGCACTGAGATATCTTCCTAGAAAACTAGGGGAAGGGAAGGCTGAGAACTGGAAACTGAACTAGAAAGTCATTCTGGAAAAAAAGTTTTTTTTTTTTAAGAAGTTGTATTGATGGATAAGGGAATGTAAAAAAATTCAAAAATTTTCATAATCCATGAGGTTTCCCAGATTGGCCACCACAAGGCCCATTTGAGCCATGTAGCAAGCCAAACGGCCCATTTGAGCCATGTAGCAAGCCACACAGCCCCTTTGAGATGTGTAGCATGCCACATGGCTCATTTGAGTTGTGTAGGGTGCCACACAGCTCAAAGAGCCATCTACAGAGCTGTGTACATGGCTCTTAAGCCGTTGTAAGACTCCAAACGGTGCTAGGCCATGGCAGTTCTGTGGATTGGAAAGGTGCTGTTTAGGCTGCCCTCCTGAGTGTTACAAAAATATTTAAATGTAACCAGGATCAAGGTCCAGAACCTGGTAAATGAGGAATCAAGTATTAAAGGATAAAGATGATAGTAGTTTGGTAGCAATGGAACAGCACTATCTGAGCCAAGATCATGTGGGAAAAACTTGGAAATAAGAAGCTAAAGTTTGTTCAAAGTTCAAAGAACAAAGCTGTTGCATTTAAACAACGCCCACAATCTAATAACTCTGGGCATCAGCAGAAAATTGGGGATAATCAACTCAAACTCAACCAACCTCCAGGTTCTCAATGAACCTGCCCAACTCTCTGCAATCAAGCGCTTGAAGGGTACCAGATAACTGAGGGTGGCTGTACAAGACAAAGCACTATGTTTAAGAAGCTCTAAAATCAAAAAAGTAAACTGATTTGAAGCAAGGATAACCTCAAAACTTCTCAAGGAACTCAAGAGTAGGCTGGCAGAATGCAAATCCAAAAAAATAAGGGAGGTATAAAACTCCAGGTCTTAAGTTTAATAAGACTTCTTCAATCAATTGTGATTGGATCCAGAAAGATGATCAAGGAGGGATAAAGACCAGTATGGTCAGAGAAAGGGATCAAGGAGTGGTATAACACACTCAACAATTCCAACAGAAAGAATTCTCTTCAACTTGCAAGGCTATTGGTTGGTGATAAGGATCAGGCCACAGAGGGGAAAAGACTAAGAATCAATGGATCATGGGACAATCATAGATATACCCAGGATGAGGATGAGGATCAGATTTCAATGATAACGGGGGGACATATGCACACACTCCCCTCCATATTTTGAAAAAGGCAGGGGAGAGCCCCTCCTTTTATGGGCCATGGGTCACTGTAGACTATTTACAAGAGATACAACAAATAGAGCGGAAAACAAGTTTTTTTTTTTGGATCTAAATGGAGGCTATAGAAAATTTCATAAAAATTTTACTTTTTCCATACTGGTCCAGAGGTGTCCCAGATTGGGCACCACATCTCTCCCCAACTTACAGACTGTCCCTAGTCTGCATCTGAGTATCTTTGATGATATATATAAAATAAGAAACTGAGGAATTGAAACAAAAAAATGCCCGTTTGATCTTGAGAGTGATTGAAAAGGGAGCTTGATCCATCCAAACAAAAGGTCCTGGAAGTGGCTGAGATAAAAGAATGAAGAAGGCGTCCCAGGTGCTCTCATATGTGGCATACAGTAGAGTTTCAAAACAAAACGCAGCAGATGACCCCTGGTGGTGCACAATTGGGAGGACTTACTTCTGGAACAAGTTGCCTCCACAACAATGAAATTTCTTGAACTGATCAGCAGAGAACCTTCTGGGATTATGAGTACCATCCAGCTCCTCCAAAACATATGATCCACCTCTGACTTGATGGAACACTTGATAAGGACCATTCCGGCAGTTAGAGAAAAGCTTTCCCCACTGAGTTTCCAAGGATTGATTATAAGCTAAGACTAGATCCCCAGGATTCAAGGGATCCCTGATTTGATTGGAGTGCTTATCTTCCCAATACTGGAATGATTTTCCTCTTTACTCCATCATCTTCTGATAAGCTCTGTCATGAACATCTTCACTTTGCTCCAGTTGCTTGGATCTAGCCGCTAATAGATCAGTGTTGGAAGAAACCTTTTCCAAAGAAATACCTAAGAAATATTCCATCTCTGGATCAAGAGGAAGGACAGCCCTTTGTCCAAAGATAATTTCATAAGGTGAGTAGACAGTGGTTTGTTTAGTTGAAATTTGATCTGAGAAGAGGACCAGAGGAAGAAATTTGCAACAATTCTTTCCACTTTCACCAGCCAGCTTGACAAGGGCAGCCTTCAAAGGAGCATGGCCTCTTTCCACCATGCCTTGAACTTCAGTATAATAAGGAGTGGTCACCCTACATTGACCAGGAAGCAATCACATCATTTCAGCCAGTTCTCCGCAAAACTCAGAGCCACCATCACTTGAATAAGATTGATCCAAGCCATAACGCATTGTCCAAGTCTCATAGAGATAGGCTGCTACTGATTCAGAGCTGAGGTTCTTAAGGAATTTTGCTTCAACCCATCCAGAAAAATCATGTCTAGCCACTATGAGGTACTTAGCTCCACCAGCCTTAATATGAACCACATCCATAGCAATCCTTCCAAAGACAGTGGACTCTCCAGTGGGATAAAGAATTTCGGCTGGGCGCCTAAGATCACATTTCTGACATACTTCACAACTCTTGCACCATTGAGAGACTGATTTCTTCAAGGATGGCCACCAGAATTGTTTGGATATTTGATGATAATTTTTGGTTTCCCCACAATGACCAAGGCCTTCATGGAGACTTTCAAGGATTAAATCTTGTTTAGAAGGGATGGTTACAACAATATAGCACAAGGGTTGCCTCTTTTCATAAGCCTAGTACCTTGGACAAAGAAATTGGAGGAATTCCTTTTGAGTGATCAAAAATCTTTAGCAGAGAGATCAGGAGGCCTTTGGGGAGTGTAGAGATACTGCTCTAATTTAAGCCAGAAGCCTTTTTGGAAGCCAGAATAATCTTGAGAGGAAAAGGTGAAGACAGGAAAAATTAAGGGTTCCTCCTTGTCAAAATCCATTCCAACATCCAATTCTTCATCTCCAAGAGGGTTTCAAGATAAACCATCAGGCATGGTGAAAGATTTTGCAGGCCTATGAAAAATATCAAAAGAGAACAACTGGATGAAAGCCACCTAACGAGTCATTGGAGCGTTTGGAAGACTGGGGCATTGATCATTTTGATAATGAATTGTGCATCAACTTGTAAATCAAATTTTTGAACCCAGATAACAGTTTGGACCTTCTTCAACATTTGGGGCATACCACAAAGTTCCAGTTTTGGCTGGGAGTACCTGGATTCCACCTCTGAAAAAAGAAGAGATTCATACAGAGCAGGACAATCCAAACCCTTTTCATCTTCCTGAGTAAGGACAGCCCCAAAAGATTGATAACTAGAGTCCACAGCCAGCTTGATCTTGCCAGCCCTAGGTCCATAAATGATCTTCTTCAAGACAATGTCTTTTCCAACAATTGTTTTGAGCATCTGAAATGATTGTTCACAAGCTTGGTTCCAAAAGCATTCAGCATCCTTCCTGGTTAAGCAATGCAAGGGAATGAAAATTTTGGAGAGAGAAGGGATAAAGATCCAAAAATAGATAACAACACCTAAGAAACCTCTGACTTCAGTTGGATTGATGGGAGTAGGCCAAGAGAGAATTTTGTTGACTTTGGATGGAGCCATCATTCTTCCTTCCTTGCAGACCACATGACCAACAATTTCCAAAGCAGGGACACAGGCAGCCAATTTGGATCCAGAGAGAGTGAGACAAGACTCCTTGATTCAAAACAGGATCCTTTCCAGAGTGGTTGCATATTCCCCAATAAATCAATGTATTCCTGAATGCCAGGGTAAGAGCTCATTGTTATAATCAGAAACTGGACCTTTAATCCCGCCATTGTCAATAAAGATAACAGCATGATCAGGGATTTCATCCTGGAGGATCCAAACCATCTGAGCCTGATAGACTGCAACCAAATTGGTGGCACCTTGAGGTAATTGAGTAAGTTGAAAAAACCAAGAGGAGTATCAAAAGTAGTGAGAGGACAAGAAATAGGATGTAAGGATTGTTGGTCATAGCCACCAATAATGTCACCTAGACCATAGCAAGCTCTACCAGAGAAGAATTTGACAAATTTTTAAGTAGCAGGGGGAATACCAGAGTCTTTAATTGTAAACTTATTTAGAGGCTGGAGATCATGAACTATTCTAAGTTTACCATTAATCTTGAGAACACAGAAAACAGGACTGGAATAGCTAGAAGTTTATTGTTCATATAAACCATTTTGGACTCATTTGTGGACCAACTTGATGAATTTTTCAACTTTAGCAGCAGGGATTGGGATTGTCTTCTTTTGCCATGGATCATGTTCTACTACAGGGATAATGTAAGGGAGGCCATAGGATTCTTTCAAGAGACCTCTCTCTTCTTCACAGAAAGCAATAGATTTTCCCCTGAAGTCAAAGAAGATGATAAACCAGTGGAAAAACCTATACTCTTCATATCTAGACAAATCAAAGCTACTGAAAAAATGTATGGTGCAAGCCAAATGGAATGCCTGGCCTTAGTATGGGCCCTAGAGAAACTCCATTATTACTTAGAAGGCACCAACTTCACTGTTATTACTGACTGCAACGCTTTCAGAACCTTGATGAAAATGAAGACCCCTAGCAGGCATATGTTGAGATGGCAGATAGCTATACAACAGTACAGGGGACAGATGACCATGGTTCATCAAGCTGGGACTAAACATCAGAATGCTGATAGTTTAAGCAGGAATGTGTTACCCAATGACCCAAGTAACCCTGCCTATGATCCAGAGGATAATAACATCTTCCCTATCCTTAATATTAACAGGTTAAAAATTGAAGCTCCTATAATGGGAATCCACGTTTGTGAACTGAATGAATCATTGTTCAACTCTATCAAAGAAGCTTACAGTTCTGACATCAAGAACCTGATCACTATTATGGAAAGTACTTCTCCACCTCCTAAATTGATCAATAGCCTACCTGAACCTCTTTTGAAACCATACAAAGCCAAAAGGTTCATCATATGGGATGGTCTGGTATACTATAGGCATCACCATTCAAGTGTCATAGTCTTAACTAAAGATGACCATATCAAACATGTTCTGGCTGAGTGCCATGATAACTGCTCATCTGGTCATTTGTCTGCTGATAGAAACTTGTATAAGTTTAAAAAAACTGCTTGGTGGTTTAATTGGAGAGACTCCACTATACAGTACGTTACCAGTTGTGAAACTTGTTAGAAGTCCAACAGGACTACTGGGAAACGGTTTGGACTACTGCAAAAGATTGCTGAACCCAAGAAAAGATGGGAGATCATCAATATGGACTTTGTAACTGGACTACCAACAGGAGGAGCCTATTCCTACAACTCAGTCTTGGTCATTGTGGATAGTTTCTCCAAGAAAGCAAAGTTCTTACCTAATCACAAGGAAGACACTGCTATGGAAGTTGCCCTATTATTTTGGAACAGACTCATTGCTGATGTTGGAGTTCCCAAGATTATTATCAGTGACAGAGATCCTAAATTCACCTGAGAGTTCTGGAGGAACCTACATGATATTCTTGGGACCACCTTAGCTTTCTCTACTGCTTATCACCCACAGATGGATGAATTAGCTGAGAGGATGATTCAGACCATGGAAGACATGCTCAGGAGATTCTGTGGCTTTGGACTAGAGTACAAGAATTCTGAAGGTTATTGCCACAATTGGGTTAGCCTTTTACCTGCACTGGAGATGGCCTACAACAGTAGCAAGCACTCTACCACTAAGGAAGCACCGTACATACTGGAAAGAGGATGGATTCCTAGATTACCCAAGGATAACCTTAACCACCAGCTAACCAATATTCACCCTACATCACTTGATTTCAAAAAGATGATAGATGAATCCAACAAACATGCTGTGAAGTGTGTCCAAGATGCTGTGGAGTATAACCAGCAAAGATGGGATAAAACCCATAAGGAACCTGATTTCAAGATTGGTGATCAAGTCTTGATCTCTACCACTAAGTTTACCAACTTGGGTGGAAATAAAAAGCTTAGACCAGCTTTTGTTTGACCTTACACCATTAATAAACTTCATGGTAAGAATGCTGTGGAAGTAATCCTCAGTGATGAGCTTTCTAGGAAACATCCAGTCTTCCCAGCAAGCCTCATCAAACACTGCCACCCAAGGAATGGAGAACATACTCCTTCACCTGCAATACCTGTTACAGAAGAACCTGAAAAGTACAAAGGTAAAATTAGCAAGATCCTTAAGGATAAGAAAGATAGGATCAATGGAAAAGACGTCAGACTCTACCTGGTTAGATACAAGGGAGAATCAGCTGATAAAGATGAATGGTTTCCTGAACATAATATCCCTGATGGACCTATACACCTGAGGAACTACAGAGCCAACAGGAGGCATTAGCCCAATTTTTTTTTCAGATATAGACATATCTTGGAGCGGGGGAATGTCAGCTTGCTACTATATACAGAGCAAAACTGTCAAATAGTAACACAAAATATGAAAAATAAGAATACCTCAATTAACAAAGTAAGGAGTGAGAAATTGATACACATTATTAATGGAATGGATTCCTCACCCAAAATTAGGTAGGGTCACTCACTGACCCCACCCTTGAATTCCAAGTCCTTATATTTTTAAAATAATTAAAAGGAAAAGTACTGAAAACTATGACACCTGTATGGCACTTTTTTGCCATTCTAACATTTCACATGTATTGTCATGTATAGGTTTTACACCTAAAATTCACTCAGAATTGAGGTGTTGTGTATATTTTAGGAGTTACACGCGGAAATGTGTTATGTCACAGTTCCCGCGCGCAGCCCCACATAATTACATAACCCTACGTACTAGCAGCAGCAGGATGCCGCGTACTAGAGACCCGCGCGCAGCTGATTCTGCCACGCATGCAGCGGATCCGACCCCACGCGCATCTGTACTACTGATCCCTGCTCCTGGATCAGTTGTGACTAATCTGACAACCAGGTAGCGCTCAGAAGAGCTACACCTTAGTTAGGCTTGCCTAGTATATGTAACAAATGGACGTATGCATTACTAATGATCTAAAAAGATCAAAACTTAAATAAAATTAATGAAAATTAAGTTTTAAACATTTTTTAATAATAAATCAAAGATCAAGGACTACCAGATAAACCACGGATCTTGATCTTTGAAGACCACAAAACACTACAAGAAGTGTTCATAAAAATTATTAAAAATTATCTAAATGATCAGCAGATGAGGGAAAATCAGTAAACATCCACATCTGCGCGCTTTAAAGCAATATAAATAGTACAAATGAAGGATGAGTACAGAATGATCAAATTTACACCATAACAGATTAACAGATCCTGTGGCTAAAATAGTACAGACACCCAGCAGATATAAGGAAAGCTGATTGACAGGACCAATTGGACGTGCTAATCCTGCCCTGAATGGCTTGCCAGCCTCAGCCCACAAGAAGAACCCTCTCTACGTGCCCTGAGAAGACCATAATCACCCCAAAAAGGTATTTATACAGACCTCTTTGGATCTAAAAAGTTAATCAGTTTACCAGGAATTATTTATTATCAATCAGAAACTGTGTCATTGAAAATCAAGTGCTTATATGAAGATAAGCAAGTGATTTATGACTTAGTCTGCAGTAGTATTATTTTACCTTTATAACCAATCAACCATTGAAGTTTAGTCAAGCAATCTACCCCATCTGCTCTGAAACCCTTCCAATTATTCCAGGAATTTTGTGGTAAATTGCTCAGAGTGAGTGTTACCCTTCCTGTCTAGGCCGCTTGTGCTGTTAAGCCCGGCCATCAGTGGAATAAGTCCTTTCTGAGGCACCCATATTCATTCCAAGGTTCTTAAAAACTGCCTAAAGAGGCCCCTTGAAGAGAGGTTGCTAGTCTGTAAAGATCCCCAGTAGTATAATACTGTGGCCCCTCTTTTATATTATATTGAAAACCATTTACTGCCAAACCAATTAAACCTTGCAACTGCTCTTATTTTAGCTTCTAAGCATTTATTATTGGAATAATAATTATTATTATCATTACAGCATTTTTATCACTCTCTGTAGCTAAAGGACTGCAAGGTTGCTGGTATCAGAGAGCTGACATCCCACCATTGTCCCTTCTGCACATCCCCACTTGATTAGGGTTGGGACTGCCTCCCAAAAGGGCACAAAAAACAGTTCTTGCATTATTTCAATTAAAAAAAAAACAATTGAGGACAATGTCAAATTGGTGGGGGGTTGTCAATGAAAGTGGTGGATTTCAAAGGGAGGTGGGGTATGGTTGGGTGGAGTTATGAAGGGGGAGGACAGGGGCAGAAAGATTAGAGTGGGGTTTGACAGAATTTTGCTTGTCAATTATTTTTTCCAGTCAACAACTATTGAACCCTATCAAGCATGCAATGGTGGCTTGATTGGAAAAATCCTCAAAAATTCTTTTTATCAAGCCAAATTATTTGGATGGTGGTAGACGCTGTGGTGGCATTTTATAGACACAGATTGGTAACCAGTTGCGCCCTATGCGCTCAGCAATGAGTGCAGACAGTGTGGTAGACCAAAACTTATCTGTAGCCATCAGACCAAATTTTATAGTATAAATATAATACCAATCATAAAAGTAACCTCAGAAATGGATTCTACACCAAAAATAACCTATATTCACCCAGTCAAACAACCCCACTATCACTTAATGGTTTGGAAGATACAGCCAAAATCAATTGTGAACAGCTCATATCACAACCAGGTGTCAAAAACCAGTGGAAGTCCATATGGGTATACTTGAAATATCTAAACAAATACCAGTAACATCCCACTACCACACCTCAACCAAAAAATACTACCAATCACCTCACCTGTATACTCAAAACCATAAGCAGGATCCTGTAGTACCAAACAACCCCAGCTACCACACAGAAATTTATGCAGTCAGAACCATGTGTAACCAAACAACCAGAGGTAAAAGTCACCACAGGCATACCTAGCAATATATGCATGTAGTCTGGACCATGTGTAACCAAACAACCAGCAGTACAAATCACCACAGGACTACCCAGCAATATATGCAGGCTGTCTTGACCATATGTAACCAAAAAACTGCCAGTAAAAGGAATCTGTAAGCCTGCTAGATGCCAAGGACCTCACTCTTTCTAGCAACTAGAGGTGATAGAACATTTGGAGTAAAAACAGGATAAAAATGCCAGGTATATGATTTGGCTAAAAGGATTAAATTTATTTATATATTCATAGAATAAATTGAAATGGAGGGGCCAAGAGCATTTTGGGGTTGTTGAGCCCTCTGGAACACAGTTATATTTCTGTTTTGGACAATATAGGAGTAATTTTGGTGCCTGTGGAGTTTACAAGGATTCCTTTCAAGAAGGTTGTGTGTAAGTTCAATTTTCAAGGATTCAGGGTGCTGGAAGTTTGTACTGGGCTAGGTTGAATGGTTGTTTGATGATTTTGGCCAAAAGCTAGGGATTCAAGAGTCTTGTTCTATAATTTTATTGGAAAGTGGTCCAGGATCACACACCTATTTCTCATAAGGGTTTGATGGCTTGAAGACGCCAATATATGAAGCAATAATGACTATATGACTGGATTAATGCGTTAGAAATGGCTGGGGGGAGGGCCTTTTGTTATATTGTTTGGGTCCCCTCATGGTACATTCTTTTTACAAGCCAAAAGGGGGTGACCCACGATAGTTCTGAGGCCCGGGGACCATCAGTGTGTTTTTGTGGACCTTCTCTAGCCACTAAAGTAGTATGGAAAGCCCTATGTAATCATACTTGGGGCTTGATACATGTTTCTGTGCCCTTAATGACCTCACTGCATTGGCCAAAGAGGTGGTATTCAATTAATATTTTGAAATTTAAGCCATGGCTTCCTGAATCCAGGGGCTTGAACAAATTCTCTGGGGAACTTATTCTGAAGGATAGTTTTAAGTCTGGGGCTCTTCTTTCCATATTGGTGAGTTTTAAAGTCACTCAATGAGGTAGTACACCCCTAGTTGTGACTATTTAAAAACAGTTTTGTTACCAGGGAAACACAAGTGTTTTGTATGAATTTTTAGTATCTTGTGAGCCATCTAGCACAAAGTTATGCCTCTGTTTATCCTTAGTAAAACTTATCAGGGTGTTAAAGTAACCAATGTTTACCCTTTTGGTTCCAAATCTTCAATGAAGATCTTATTACAGGGGCCCTGAAAACCTTTAGTATAGTTCCAAAAAGGGTGCTGGGCCCAATTTTTCCAGATTTTTGGTTGGTTTTTTTATAATTATGGCCAGAAATTAGCTTAGGAAAATGAGCAGTATTTAAAGCAAAAGAAATAAGGGACACCTGGTGTCAATAATTGCTAATGGGCGCTCACAATGGGGCAATATGTTGGATGATATCAGTGATGAATTCAATTGGGTGATGAATGAATGATGAAAAACAGCAGGGAGAAGAGCTCCTTAAGTACAAAAGATTGGCCTCTTTTGAGCCAATGATACAAAAAGCCAAAAGGAAAATTTTCCGCCCAAAAAGAGCACTACAGGCTCTACTGGCCTTGTTACTTGGTTTGGGCTACATCAGCCCGCATGGCATCAGTCCCTGTACCCTTATGAACAGCCTATTCTGGTCACTTCTGGTGTTTCCACCATTATGGGGCTGAACCAGCCCCTTTAATTTTCAATCCCCTGGCCGGTTGTCTGTTACAACCGGCCCTGTTACCTCACATGCTGGCTGGTTGCCTCATGCAACCAGCCCCTGGCCATACAAATGGCCAGGAGGGACCCACTACACATCTGGGTATGGTCTCAGACTCACCTGGGGGGGGGGGGGGTTACCGGAGGACATGCCGTCCCCCCCTCTTTCTCACAAATCCCTGGAGGGGGTGGTCAAATCCACCTACCAGAGGCCCTGGAGGTCAATACCCCCAGGGTGTTGTCATAGGTAAGTGGGCTGGGGGTGTCAGCTCTCTGATACCAGGAACCTTGCAGTCCTTTAGCTACAGAGAGTGATAAAAATGCTGGAATGATAATAATAATTATTATTCCAATAATAAACGCTTAGAAGCTCAAATAAATTTTTTAATAAGAGAAGTTGCAAGGTTTAATTGTTTTGGCAGTAAATGGTTTTCAATATAATATAAAAGAGGGGCCACAGTATTATAATACTGGGGATCTTTACAGACTAGCAACCTCTCTTCAAGGGGCCTCCTTAAGCAGTTTAAGAACCTTGGAATAAATATGGGTGCCTTAGAAAGGACTCATTCCACTAATGGCCGGGCTTAACAGCACAAGTAGCCTAGACAGGAAGGGTAACACTCACTCTGAGAACTTCACCACAAAAATCCTGGAATAATTGGAAGGGTTTCAGAGCAGATGGGGTAGATTTCTTGATCAAACTTCAATGGTTGATTGGTTAATCAAGGTAAATAATACTATTACAGACTAAGTCATAAATCACTTGCTTATTTTCATATAAGCACTTGATTAAAATTGAAATTGTGTCTGATTGATAATAAATAATTCCTGGTAAACTGATTAACTTATGGAATAATGGATCCAAAGAGGTCTGTATAAATACCTTTTTGGGGTGATTTTGGTCTTCTCAGGGCACGTAGAGAGGGTTCTTCTTGTGGGCTGAGGCTGGCAAGCCATTCAGGGCAAGATTAGCACGTCCACTTGGTGCTGTCAATCAGCTGTCCTTAGATCTGCTGGATTTCTGTACTATTTTAGCCACAGGAACTGTTAATCTGTTATGGCGTAAATTTGATCATTCTGTACTCATCCTTCACCTTTACTATTGATATTGTTTCAAAGCGCGCAGATGTGGATGTTTACTAATTGTCCATCATCTGCTGATCAGGTAGGTAATTTTTAATAATTTTTATGAACACTTCTTGAAGTGTTTTGTGGTCTTCAAAGATCAAGATCAGTGATTTAGGTGGTAGTCCTTGATCTTTGATTTATTATTAAAAAAATGTTTAAAACTTAATTTTCATTAATTTTATTCAAGTTTTGATTGTAACCTTATTTAGCAGCTGGAGATCATGAACTATTATAAGTTTACCGTTACTTTTAAGGACACAGAAAACAGGACTGGAATAGCTAGAAGTTGACTGTTCATATAAACCAGTTTGGACTTGTTCCCGGACCAACTTGATGAACCTTTTGACTTTGGCAGCAGGGATTGGGATTTTTTCTTTTGCCAGGGATCATGTTCTACTACAGGAATGATATAAGGCAGACCATAGGACTCTTTCAAGAGACCTCTCTGTTCTTCAAAGAAAGCAATAGCTTTTTCCCTAAGAGCCAAGACATTCTTGATCAAATTCAACTCATCAGGAAGAAGCCATCCATCTGGACAAAATTTGACCACTTTCAGACATTCCTCAGTGACACAACCAGAGGGGATGAATGGACCACTGAGAGATTGAGGTAAGCCACAGTAAGGATTGAGGGATAGAGGGGGGCCCATAAGAGGAGGGTTGAGGTTGAGAGGCATTGGTTGGTTGACTGGTTGAAACTTTTTTGCAACTGGTTTATACTTGGTGGCAAAAGAGAGGAATCCTTTCTTCCTCATTGAACAGTGAGACCTGACTACAAAAACTGAGGCCAAGTTCTGTCAGCTGGCTACTATTCAGAACCAACTGACTAAAGCCTAAAAACAAATAAAATATAAATTAATAATAAACAAATACGGAAATAATAAAATAAAATAAAATGAAGGAATAAAACCTTAAGTTGTAAGAAATCCAAGAATATTATAAAAAATGGATTCATGGAGCCAATTCAGGTAGGGTCACCCACTGGAACCACCCCCAAAATCCCACTCCTTCAGGTAGAACCATGGTTCACCTGTGCACCCTCCCATCACATCCGCAGGTATAGGTTTCTGACCAAAAATTTGGTCAGAAACCCATAATTGTGTTTAGTTTAGGAGTTATGGACGAAAACTGGTTTTGTCCATAACCCCGCGCGCAGCCACAGGTCATTTTTTGGCAGCTAGGCGCGCAGCTCTTAGGAGCCACGGCACAACCAGCCCCGCGAGTAGTTGAGCAACTACCTCGCGCAGGACCAAAGAGGTCGCAGACAGGCAGTGGCCCCGCAAGTAGTCGCCCGACTACCTTGCACAGGCTCTAGGCGGCAGCTACCGACCAGCCTTGCAGGTAGTCAAGCGACCAGCCTCGCGGGTAGTTGAGCTACTACCACGCAAGGTAGTCGCCACTTACCAGCCCGCGGGTAGCCAAGCGACCACCTTGCACGGCTGCCGCTACCTATTGCCAGCCCCGCAAGTAGTTGACCAACTACCCTGCGCGGGCCCCTAGTGACCGACCAAGCCACCGCGCAAAGTGACTGGCCGGCTCACTGGCCAGCCCTCCCCTCTCCCAAAACGGAAACCGGGCTGTGGGGTACCTCCAATACACCCCATAGCCCTTTTCCACATCACATGGGGGCCAGAGAGCGCCACCATGTGGTGAGGAATAGTATGAAAGGGGATAAACAACCCAAAAATCCGGAAAAATGGGCCCTGCACCCTTTTTGGAACTACACCAAAGGGTTGTCAGGGCCTCTGTAAAAGGGCCTGTACGGAAGATTTGTACCTAAAAAAGTATCTGTGAGTTACTGCAACACCCTGAGAGTGTGTACTGAGCATAAACAGGGGCCTAGCTTCGTGCTAGATGGATCACAAGACACCAGGAATACATAAAACACTCTCCATACCCCTTATAATTAAAACTGTACGTAACTAGTCACAACTAGGGGTGTACTTTCCAATTAAGGAACTGTAAGACACCCCAATATGAGAAGAAGAGCCTCAGACTCAAAATTTCCTTGCAGAATAAGGTCCCCATAGCCTGTGTTCAAGCCCCTGGCCTCAGGAAGCCATGGCTTATATTTATAAATATTAATTGAATACAACCTCTTTGGTCAATACAGTGAGGTCATTAAGGGCACAGAAACGTGTATCAAGCCCAAAGCATGATGCCATAGGGCTTCCTGTAACTCTGTAGTGACTAGAGCAGGTCCACACAAACACACTGATGGCTCCCTGGCCTCAGCACTAGCCTGGGTCACCCTCCTTTGGCTGGTAAAAGTACTGTACCAAGAGGGGACCCAAACGATATAAATAAAGGACCTTCCCACAACTATTTCTACCACATTCATCCAGTTATATAGTCATTATTTCTTCAGATATTTCCTTCCTCAAGCCATAAAACCCTTATAAGAAATAAGTGTGTGATCCTGGACCACTTTCTGATAAAATTGTAGACCATAATTCTTGAATCCTTGTTTTTTGGCCAAATTGAACAACCAACCATTCAGCCTGCCCCAGTAACAACTTCCAGCACCCTGAATCCTTGAATATTGGCCCATTCATCAAGAATAAATCCAGATGTAGACCTAGTAAGTGATCCTGCTGACTTATACCCCTTTTTGTAGGTTTTGCATAACCTATGCCCCAAGGAAATTACACACACCCTTCTTGAAAGTAATCCTTGTAAGCCCCACAGGCACCACAATTTCTCCTATATTGTCCTTAAAAGACATATACCTGTGTTCCGGAGGGCTCAAAAACCCCATTAAGGTCTTGGCCCCTCCAATTAAATTTATGTTATAAATATATAAATAAATTTAACCCTTTCAGCCAAATCATATACCTGGCATTTTATCTTATTTTTGATCCAAACTTTCTATCACCTCTAGTAGCTAGAAGGAGTGAGGTCCTTGGCATCTAGTAGGCTGACAAGTTCCAACATCTTCCAAGTTTGATTTTCCGCCTTGTCCTTGAAAGGTATCTTTTCCATAAAAGAGGATCCAAAAGCTAACGCATTGCTCACATGTGTGGCACAGGGTAGAGTCTTGAAAATGACTGTAGTAGATGCCCCTGATGGTGCACAATTGGTAGGACTTACTTCTACCCCACATTGCCTCCACTTAAGGCCATACTCCTTCATACCAAAACCACCAAAAAAAGAATGGAGATTGGGATCTAGTTTAGACTCATTGTGGAGATTCAAAAACGGAGAAGAGGATAATTGATCAGGCTGAAGGGAAAAAGGAAAAGAAGATACAACAGACCCAGAGAGAGAAGAAATATTTTTGGAATTTTTGGATTTTTTATGTTTATGAATTTTGATCTTATTTGGATGAGGAAGAGATGATGAGGAAAAAAAAATCTGAGGTTGAAGTTGATCCATAAGTTGAAGTCTGAGGCTGAGAGGAACTACAACTATCAGTAGGATCAACTAATCCAATAAAAAATGAGGCTGAGAGGAATGAGAGTTGTCCTTCTGCTTTCCCTTTAGAACTGTTTTGGGAGAACAACCAGGAAAATCTTGTTCCCAAAGACCAGAATCCAAGGAACAAAGCGGAACTTCAATTTTTCTGCCATCAGCATCAGGGAGAAGGATTCTCTCCCCAACTTGATCAGAAAAAATCAGGGTAGCACCAAAATCCATTAAGAACGGTTGGCCCAAGATCATAGGACCTTCCAAACAAGTGATCCAGAAGTGACAAGTTCCAACAATATTTTGACCAATTTGAAAAGGAACATCCTCAGCAATACCAACTAGTTCACATGACTGATTCCCTATACCATAAACCGCAGAAGTAAAGCTGACCCTTGGGCTAAGCTTGAGTTTGCAGGCCATAGCATCTGAGATTAAGTTGAGCTGAGAACCCAAATCCACAAGAAGAGAAACTGTTTTAGCCAATTCACCAAGATAGCAGGGAAGAAATCCAAGAGGTAAGGAATAAAGATTGGAATCTGAAGGGGGATCTGTTCCACCAGAGTCCTTGCTCAAAGTGCCAGAAGAGACCTTCAATTTGTCCGGACCAATTTCCACATGTCAACAAGAAACCCATTTCTTCATTCCTTCAGCCACAGATGGAGAGATAGACAGCAGTTCAGCCACAGAAAGATCAGGGATTTTGAGATCAGAAATTTTCTTTAATACTCCTTCCACAGCATTAGGGTAGTCCTTGGAAATGCCCCTCTCAAATCAAACTTTGGGCTGGGTGGAGGGAGGAAGATCAGGTGAGGCAGGTACTGGAAGAGGATCAGAGGATTGAGGGGGTTGACAAGATTGAAGAGGAGGAGAAGGATCAGAGTGGTCCTGGAACCTTTTGGTGAGTGGTTCCCTTTCTAATTCCATGTCTTCCACATCAGAGGAAGGAGGCTCAGGCAAAGATTGAAGTTTGACAGGTTTTCAAAGGATTGAAGATGGAACAGGAGGGGACTTGTGAGGTTTGGATTCCTAATGTTGTTTCCTAGCTGGATCAGATTGATAAGAACCAGAGAAGCTGGAAGAAGTGATAGATGGAGGATACCAAGGTTGAAGAGTTCCACAGGATGATCAAAAATCCAAGGAGACCAGAGATGCCTTCTTGGGAGTTGGTGGTTGGTAAGAAGCCACCACATGACAGATTGGACAAGATGAGTCAAAAGGGATCAAAGCACCATTAGGAAGAAAGAAATTATTTCCCTTCTGCTCTACTAATTTCTCCTCCTTTTCCTTCTGGATTTCAGGACATCTACCAGTACCATGGCCTTCTCTATGACAGTAATAGCAGACTAAGGTGGATTCAGGAACAGAATTAGCAGGTTTAGGGGCAGCTAAAGAGGATATTTTCTAATCTATTTTATTCTCAAAGGCCTGAAGTAGCTTAGTAATGTCATCTATGGTAGCAGTATCCTTATTGGCCTGAGGGCTTGATTTAGGTCTGCAATTTGCTTCCATCTTGTTCATGATTTTTGTTGGATTCTTGGAAGGAAGGAGCATATACTGGTTCAGTTATCCTGGGCTTTTCAAAGGTTAAAGCAGTTTGACCTTTCATGACTTTGTCCACCACATTCCTAAGGACCAGAAAGACAGGGAGTTTGAATCAATTATCCCTAGTAGTGATCATGGATCCAGACTTGACCAATTCATCCCTAATTGTTTCCTGCACTACTGGCAAAAAAGATTGGAAAAATCAAACTCAAATTTTGTACACAGTGTCAATGTGATTGTTCCTGATAAGATAAGACTGAATAGGATCCCAAGACTTTCTGAAAGACTGATAATCAGAGGCTGAAGAGACACCACCATTGGAGATCCATTGAGAAACCAGAGCATCCAAGTCCTGTAAGGTAAACCTGGAAATATCTATTTTTCCCCAATAAGCCAACATAGCCTCCTTCAAGAGCCTCCATTTATGAGTTTTGAATCCATCAAACAATTCAATCACTTCCATAAATTCATCAAAGGAGATAAAAAATTGTAACTGATAGGCCATATCATGTTCACTTGCACCATCCACTTCAGCAGCCATTTCATAGGAGTCCAAAAATTATTCCACGTTTGTTCCATTGAAGCCTAGGTTCTTGTTCTGGGGTTTGATCTTGACCATCATGGCCCAAACAGTGGTGGAGGGAACAGATTCCATTTTGAAGACAGAGTTCCTAAGGGGATCCAAAAAGCAGAGTTCCAAGGTGGCTCACAAGCGTGGCAAGGGTAGAGTTTCACAAAAATGACAAGAATCCTGCCAAGATGGTGCACAATTGGGAGGACTTACTTCTGGAACAAGTTGCCTCCACAGATCAGATCTGGATGATGACAGAAAAAAGAAAGAAAGAAAAGGATTGGATTGGATCCCAGAGTTGATTCTTCAAGTTGGGACTGTAAATCCCAAGGTTGCTGGTTTGATCCTGGCCCGGGGGACCAAATGTAAGACTCCAAACGGTGCTAGGCCTTGGCAGTTCTGTGGAGGGGAAAGGTGCTGTTTAGGCTGCCCTCCTGAGTGTTACAAAAATATTTAAATGTAACCGGGATCAAGGTCCAGAACCTGGTAAATGAGGAATCAAGTAGTAAAGGATAAAGATGATAGTAGTTTGGTAGCAATGGAACAGCACTATCTGAGCCAAGATTTTATGGGAAAAACTTTGACAAAAGAAGCTAAAGTTTGTTCAAAGTTCAAAGAAAATGTCAGCTCTCTGATACCAGGAACCTTGCAGTCCTTTAGCTACAGAGAGTGATAAAAGAACTTGGAGCAATAATATTCCAAAGAATATACACTTTAAAGCTCCAATAATGGTACGGTATGAGCAAGTGCAAGGTTTATTTGGTTTGGTTATAAATATTTTAAATATAAAATATAAAGAGGGGCCACAGTATTATACTACTGGGGATCTTTACAGACTAGCAACCTCTCTTCAAGGGGCCTCCTTAGGCAGTTTAAGAACCTTGGAATAAATATGGGTGCCTTAGAAAGGACTTATTCCACTACTGGCTGGGCTTAACAGCACACGTGGCCTAGACAGGAAGGGAAACACTCACTCTGAGTACTTGACCACGAAAATCCTGGAGTAATTGGAAGGGTTTCAGAGCAGATGGGGTTGATTGCCTGACTAAACTTCAATGGTTGATTGGTTAATAAAGGTAAATAATACTACTACAGACTAAGTCATAAATCACTTGCTTATCTTCATATAAGCACTTGATTAACAATGACACCGTGTCTGATTGATAATAAATAATTCCTGATAACTGATTAACTTCTTTGGAAACAGAAGAGCAAAAGAGCCTGTTTAAATATTCCTTTTTGGGTGCTTGAGGACCTCTAGAAGAGGTACTAGCCATGGGCTGAGGCTAGGGGGGCAATCAGGGCAAGATTGGCACGTCCTCAAGGTGCTGTTAGCCTGCTGGCCTTAGATCTGTCAAGGAACAGCTCCTTTTTAGCTGCAGGATCTGTTAATCAATAGATTAGTCATTTTGCTGATCCTGCACTGATCCTCAATTTGTACAGTAAGTACTGGTCCAAAGTGAGCAGACGTAGATTTTTATTGATTCTCCATCCTCTGCTGATCCTGTATGTAATTTTTAATAATTTTTACGACCACTCCTTATGTAGTTTCGTGGTCTTTGAAGGTTCTGATTAACTTACTTCGTGGTGAGTCTGGATCTTTATTTAATTAATAAAAAATACTAAAAATTAGTTATTAACTAATTTCAATTGATTTTTAAGGTTTTTGAACCATAATCTATGCTCGTGTGTTAGCTTTACATATGTAGTGTAGATCCTACTATGTTGTAGCTTCTCTGAGCGGTACCTGGATGTCATAGGAGGCGCGGGGATCAGTCCATTCAAATGCGCGCGGGGACTGATCCGCTGCTCAGATGCGCGCGGGAGTTCAGCGCTGTAGGGACGCGGGGCTGCGTGCGGGAGTTGGCGTACGCGGGAGTCCAACGCTGTAGGGACGCGGAGCTGCGTGCGGGAGTTTGCGTACGCGGGAGACCAGCGCTGTAGGGACGCGGGGCTGCGTGCGGGAATTGGCGTACGCGGGAGTCCAACGCGGGCTGCGTGCGGGAGTTTGCGTACGCGGGAGTCCAACGCGGGCTGCGTGCGGGAGTTTGCGTACGCAGGAGACCAGCGCTAGGGACGCGGGGCTGCGTGCGGGAGTTGGCGTACGCGGGAGTCCAACGCTGGTCTGCGTGCGGGAGTTTGTGTACGCAGGAGACCAGCGCTAGGGACGCGGGGCTGCGTGCGGGAATTGTGACAAAACACAATTTCCCGTGTAACTCCTAAACTACACACAACACCTGGATTTCGACTGAAATTTAGGTGTGAAACCTATACATGACATATCATGTGAAATATTAAAATGGCTAAAAGGTGCCATACTGGTGCCGTGGTCATTTACCATTTTGTATTAAATTAATTAAAAAATATAAGGAGTAAGGATTCAAGGGTGGGTTCAGTGAGTGACCCTACCTTATTTTGGGTGGGGAATCCATTTCTGCAATAATATTTATGGATTTCCTACTCCTTCATTTTATAATAATTTTATTTATTCATTTATCTTTATTTTGTTAATATTATTATTGTTGCTGCTTTGTCAGGTTGCTCTGTGCTAAGTAGCAGGCTGACAGAAAAAGGCTGTTTCATGTAAACAACGCCCACAAGCTAATAAATCTGGTTTTCAGAAGAAGATTGGGGATGATCAACTCAAACCCAACCAACCTCCAGGTTCTCAATGAACCTGCCCACCTCTCCACAATCAAGCGCTTAAAGGGTACCAGATAACTGAGAGTGGCTGTACAAGACAAAGCACTATGTTTAAAAATCTCTAAAAAGAGTAAAAGCAAAACAGTAAACTGATTTGAAGCAAGGATAACCTCAAAACTTCTCAAGGAACTCAAGAGTAGGCTGGCAGAATGCAACTCCAAAAAAAAAGGGAGGTATAACACTCCAGGTCTTAAGCTTAATAAGACCTCTTCAATCAATCGTGATTGGCTCCAGAAAGATGATCAAGGAGGGATCAAGACCAGTATGGTCATAGAAAGGGATCAAAGAGTGGTATAACAAAACGAAGAATTCCAACATACAGAATTCTCTTCAAACAGCAAGGCTATTGGTTGGTGATAAGGATCAGGCCACAGAGGGGGAAAGACTAAGGATCAATGGATCAGGGGGCAATCATAGATATACCCAGGATGAGGATGAGGATCAGATTTCAATGATAACGGGGGGACATATGCACACAATCCCCTCCATATTTTGAAAAAGGCAGGGGAGAGCCCCTCCTTTTATGGGCCATGGGTCCCTGTAGACTATTTACAAGAGATACTACAAGTAGAGCGGAAAACAAGTTTTTTTTTGGATCTAAATGGAGGCTATAGAAAAGTTCATAAAAATTCTACTTTTTTTGTACTGGTCCAGAGGTGTCCCAGATTGGGCACCACATTGTGAATTTAAAATTAACCAAATTCAAGTGACCTTAAAGTGACACTATAGGAAACTGCAAATAAAACATCCCAAAAATTGATCTTTCTCAACTTGAAAGTGAGCAAACTTGGTAGTTTTTCAATTTAAATTTTGATTGAATAATGAAGTAGCATTGCATTTTTTTGCATTCTTGGAACAGTGGAAAGCCCTCCTTTTAACATGGCTGCGTTTAAGGACTAAATTAGTGCAATGAACAAAGCTGCAGAAACAAAGGATTTGGGTAATGAATCATTGGAAGCCTTAAATGAATCCTAATCAAGGGTGACAATTGAGGAACAAAATGTTTCACCAATGGAAATGACCTCTGGTGTTGAGTAACATTTTATTTTACTGGTCTTTGCCATATTTAATTTGATTGAAACTGATGGAGTGCATGCCATCAATATAACCATTAAAATGTAACTATGACTATGAAACTATGGCTGATCCACTTGCTCCACCTCCTGTGAGAGCTTTTCCTACTTGGGAAGAGGCAAAAATGTATTGTCAAACATGGGCAATGAAGCATGGTTACGCTTTAACAATTTTAAAAAAAAAGCGTGATAAATATGTGGATTTAGCCTGTGATAGACATGGTTTTTACTCTGGGAAATTTCTCACCAAAAGGTCAAGGAAAACTCACACAAGGAAGGTTTGGTTCAAGTTTTAATCCGTGCTAGTCAAACAAAGGCAGACCCCTTGTGGCAAATCTCCTACAAGAATGATCAACATAACCATGAACCATCTTCACACCCCTTAGTGCATCCTCACCTGAGGAGAATCTCTGGGCTAGCCTTAGAAAATCTAAAAGAGGGAATGAATGATGGGCTCAATACAATTCAAATCAAAATAAAATTGAGAAAAATCAATGGTGGCAAAAATGTTGATGACCAAACAATCTATAACACTAAGCATAGGGTAGCACTAGCAGAACTAAAGGGGAAAAGTGTTATGGAGGTTGTCTTTGAACCAGTTTTTAATTCAGGTTGGTCTCATTGAGCAAAATTCAGTGGAGAGGGTCACTTTGAGGCCCTATTTTTGGCTCACCCCAATTCATTAAAGCTTTTCAAGCAATTGCATCATATAGCTATGTTGGATTGTACTTATAAGACAAATAAGTAAAACATCCCCTTATTGCACGTTGTAGGAATTACTTCCAACCAGAAAACTTTCACAAAATCTCTTTTTTTTATAAAAAGAGAAATGTTTGAGTTCTAAAGTTGGTCTGCAAATGCGCTAAAGGAGTTGGATTATGATACTGAGAGACTTCCCAAATTCTTTGTGACGGAATGTGAAAAAGCTTTTATCTGTGCTCTAGAAAAAATATTCCCTGAGTCAACAAGACAGTTCTGTCAATGGCAATTTTCTAAAAACATACAAGGAAACTGTAAAGTGCGCTTTAATAATAACTTTGAAGGGTTGAAAAGCTTTATGTCTCTGTTGGCTAAGTATGGGGTCTCAAAAACCAAGGAGGAGGCAGAGGTGAATGATGCCAAACTTAGAGTAAGTTCCAAATCACTGCCCTTACTGTTAATCTTCCCATTTTTGAGTTGCTTGCTTTATGAATTGCATAAAGTGTTTTTTTGGCAGGCCGTGAGGATTTACTCAAGTATATGGATCATAATATCTTCCATATCAAAGAGATGTTTGTAATGGCTTGGAATTGCAAAAAACCTGACTTTGGAAATAAAAAAAAGTCTTGGGTTGAAGGCGCCCATGCTACTCTCAAAAATTCCTTGCAAAATTGTCAGGAAATATGTTGAATGTGTGGCAAAACCTAGAGGGCACAATTTCCAATCAAATTAAATTGGTTCAGGCTGCCCTTTACAACCCTCAAATAAAGATTGGAATAGTTCTTCCTACTGAAATGTTACCATTGGGATACAAGGTGTCTTTTCAAGCAATCAAACTTGTTGGGGATCAATTAGAGAGGTTAAAGCGGAACCATGATGGGGAATTGTGCACCAAGTCATACTCAATGACTATGGGTTTTCCCTGCTCCCACCAAATAGGTGACCTACTAGCTTCAAGAGGCTCCATTGTTCCTGAAGATGTTAATCCTCAGTGGAGGTTGGATTATGACCCTTGAAATTCTATTTCTGTAAGTTGGTTTAAGTTGGATTTTTCAAATCACTTTTTGATTAATGCTTTTTGAATGATGACTCCTACTTGAATAAAATGATTATTCCTGCTTGACCAGTATTTGATCCTTTTGGATTTTTAAAGGTTGATTTTGATGAACTGCTCAACAATTCTCAGTTAAATGAGAAGCTCAATTCCAAGATCTTGAATCATCCTGATCAAGATTATTGCGGGCTTTCAAAGGACTTGATGAAGGAGACGGCCAATTATCAATCAAAGCCAAGACTTGAACCTAAAGTCTTGCAATCAAGCAGAGGCCATAAAAAATTGACAGATAAATGGCAAGATCCTTCTAAATTTGAACACATTGAAAAGGAAATTGAGCAGGAAAAAAGAAGTAGAAGGGCACCAAAGAAGAAAAGAAAAATGATTGTAAGTCTTTTCTTTTGTGAAAGGTTCATTTTTTTGGTTTAATGGTCTGATTGAGAAATTTTTATAATCCAATTCAGGCTCTTCATCTGAATTTCATAGTTCAGTGGAAGAGACTGAAAGTTCATTTGGTTTGGTGCTGTTGGAATTCAATTCCTTTTCAAAGGATGAAGCAGATTTAATGGAGGAGTCAAACAGAAGCTTGTCTTTGTTCAGTGGTAATTCCTTTAATGAGATTAGAATTTTGGTAAACTACTTTTTGATTATAGGACGTAAATTACCTCAATCAAATACCTGAGAACTTAAATAAGTTCTTGGGTGATGTTTGGGACCCAGTTGGTGATGGAAATTGTGGGTTTAGAGTCATTTCTAAATCACTTGGGTATGACAACAATGGATGGTTTCAAGTTTGGAAAGAAATGCTTGCAAAATTGAGTAAAAATAAGGGGTGCTATTCTAAGATGCTTGGGGGCAGTAATTATTTTGGAAAGATAGAACAAAGACTTGATGTTAATTACATCAATGAATAGATTCCCTCTTCAAAATGGCTTTCAAAGAATGACATGGGTCAAATAATAGCTGATACTTATGGAAGACAAATTTGTTTCATTTCATTGGATTCATGTTGTACTTTTACTCCTATGAAAATAGGTGTAAAAGAACAATCAGATCCTATTTTCATTTGCTTTGTTAACAATAACCATTGGGTCTAGCTTTCAATTAAGGGAGATGTGATTTCAATCCCGCCCATAGTTTGCAAACCATGCTTTATGATTTCTAAAATAGCAGCTGGTTGGGTTGATCACCTCATAGATCAAATTGAGTTGTAGTCTAACTTACGTATTAATTTCATCATTTGGGTTTGGTATAACATGCTAATATTGTAATTATATAAATATAAAGGGGAATCACATTTTGAAAATCATTATGTTGAGTTTTTTGAGTTGAAATCATTATGATGAGTGTTTTGAATGTGATTTTAATGGTAATTCAGTTCAAATTGGGTTGGGCTGATCCCATCACAAGCTTAAATTCTGTCAAGCTTGTGATGGGATCAGCTTGACATAAGTTGAACTTGTTTTTTTTTGGTTTTTTTGATTTAGGTCTGGTCAAAAGACTTGTATTTGTTTTGGCACTTTTAATTTAGGGCTGGTCTAAAAAGTTCTTGTATTTTTTGGCTGGTGAAAAGACTGGTATTTTTTGGCACTTTTACTTTAGGGCTGGTCAAAAGACTTTTTGTATTTTTGGACCTTTTACTTCAGGGCTAGTCAAGTTCAACTTGAATCTGAAGACACCCGGTTAGTTGTCTTCATTATTTTTTGTTTTTGTTTTTACTTACTTATTTTTACTAATTTTTAGTTATTTTTAGTTATTTTTAGTTATTTTTAGTTATTTTTAGTTATTTTTACTTATTTTTACTTATTTTTACTAATTTTTACTAATTTTTACTTATTTTTACTTATTTTTACTTATTTTTACTAATTTTTACTAATTTTTACTTATTTTTACTTATTTTTACTTATTTTTACTTATTTTTACTAATTTTTACTAATTTTTACTTATTTTTACTTATTTTTAGTTATTTTTAGTTATTTTTAGTTATTTTTAGTTATTTTTAGTTATTTTTAGTTATTTTTTAGTTATTTTTACTTATCTTTACTTATTTTTACTTATTTTTACTTTTTTTTACTTTTTTTTACTTTTTTTTTACTTTTTTTACTTATTTTTAATTTATTTCTTATGCTTTTGTTTTTTTAACCAAAAAATCAACCTTTTTTGATCCTTTGGTTGATTTCTGGTTTTTTTTGTATTTTTATTTAGTTTATTTTAGTTTATTCATGACCCTTAATTTTTTTTTGGACCACCAGACTTGTAGCGGTGTGGCATGGCAACACAACTACATTTGAGACATGTGGGGCTCTACACAGCTGGAATTTATTTGTGCAGCCCCCACACGGCAGTACGGTGCCATGTGCAGTACAGCCGTACCACACTCAAATTTTGTGGGGCTCTGCAAAGCTCAGGTTTAGCTGTGTATCCGTGCCACACAGCTCAAACAAGTTATTTACACAGCTCATTTGAGCCATGAATTTATCATCACCCTTTGAAATAATGCTATTACCGTTTGCTATACTGGTTGTGATTGCGGCTGCCATTGTCTTTCTTTCTTTTTTTTTCTCTTTTTTTTTTGGTTGAATGTGAAGAAGAGTAAAAAAAACTTGAATATTACCCCTGATTTCTGCGGAAGAAGTATATATATATTTTTCTGAAGAAGAAAAAACTGGAAAGTATATATTTTCTTGCTTTGTATTGTAGAATTTTTTATGAAGATTTTGCTGTATATAGTTTTTTTGGATTTTTTTGGATTTATTTTCAGGATCATTAATCTTCCAGTGATTGATGATAGGGGAAATGATGGTGCTGCTAGTATGGTGAGCATTTATTTTCATTTTTTATTTTTATTTTTATTTTTATTATTTTTATTTTTTTGCTGGAGGACCAAAAATATCACTGATACCCCTTTTTTTATTTCTTATAGGATTTTTTACAGGATCTTTTTTTGCTTTGATTTTTTGATATTGGTGGGGTTTTTTTTAAGAATATTACATTAAAGAAAAATTAAAGTGAAAATTTTAATTGGTTGTTCTTCCCATCCTTTCCCTCAGCTCATCAAAGGAAAATGGAGGCTTAATTCTTTGTCAAGAAAATCATCCAAAGGAAAGAACTTACTCCTCCAAGTACCCTGACCACCTGATATGGTCTGGAATCACCTGGTACATTACAACTAAACACTTCATCCAGTCCTTGGCCCATTCTTCACCATATTATAAGCTATACCTGATGACCCAAGGAGCCTTTCAATAATGGGATGGCCAATCCCCATCCATCAGAAGGGAATCAGTGGCTTGGTTATTGAGTACCTCAATAAACTCAGAGTTTTCCAAGCCTGCTCCAGGTAAATCCTCCCAGTTTTCTCCCTCCATATCTTCCAGGTTGGTCCAAAACACTCCAAATATTCTTTGAAAATTTTGATGATTCTCTTCAGCTTCCATTTTTTCCAAGAGATCATTCAAGGTTCTTTTGATGGGTTCCTCTACATAGATTGATGGGGTCAGAATATTATTTTCCCAAGGATCTGGTAAGTCTTCAAATTTTACTTATGGAATATCCATGTCTGTTTCACTGATCCATTATTCTGCTTAATTTTTGTTATTAGGGTTGGTCTGGATGTTCTAGATCCCCATTGGCTTCCTTGGTGGTTTATTTTGCCATCCAGATTGATTTGGTGAACATATATGGATGCAAAGCCTTTCTCCCTTTCCAACCTCATAACTCAGGACTTCTCCTTTTTTTTGGAAAACACCAACCTTACTTTGTGATCCACAAGGAATTTCCTCCAAAGAACTGTGTGTATTGATCCTTTGGCAATAAAGAAATGAGCAGTTTTTGGTTCTCCAGGAGTAATTTTAAATATAGTCCTTTCAGCCAATCCAATGAGTGGGGTGGATTGGCCTCCAATCCCCTTAACTTTCATGAACAATTCTTTGGACACCAATCCTGTCTGGATTGCCAATTGTTCAGGCATGACATTCAGTTCAGCACCAGTATCCACAAGGGCCTTGATTTTTCTTCCTTTTATCCATATATCAATGAAACCAAGTGGGCAAGCATAAGTCAGGTTGTTGTCTACAGAACATGGATATTCTTCATCTGAATAGTCTTCAAAATGGTGTTGAAATCCATTAATCTTCCTATTTTCCTTTGTGGCTGGTGATTTTAAGGCTTTCCCTAAGTTCAATGTTCCTTCAGTAATCATGTCTTTTAAGAGCTGGAAAAAATTTGTTGCAATAGAAAGGAGCTCCTCCAAGGTAAGATTAAAGCTTTGTTTCAATATCTTTTTCTTTAAAGCTTTCTCCAATCTTGGCTCCCTCTTGAGTATCCACTGGTTCTGAATTTTGTTTAATTTTCTTCACAGATTCATTTTCAGGTTTCTTCAAAGGCTGCTCTGAGGGCTCTTCATCTTATTCTTTAGATTCCTGGTCCACTTTCTCAATCCATGCTCCTGGATAACTTTCTCTTCTTTTACTGGATTAAACTTCCTTAACTGGTGCTGAAGGTTCATTTTGTGTTTCTGGGTGGTCTTGGTTTACTGGCTTGGAATTTCCCTGCAACTTTTCAGCAAATCTCTGGGACTTCCTCATTCCCTTACTTCTGGTAGTTTTGAAGCTTCCCAATTTACAATCTTCAAGAATTCTGCAACATTTGATGGTTCCTCCTTCTTCTGGGGTTCTTCAACCTTAAGGCTCTTTTGGTTTCTGAATACTTCTTCACTTGTTCTCTGGATGATTCCTGCTTACTCAGTGGTACTGGTTCCCCATTTAGAAAGAAGGAACTGGATCCTTGCTTTAATATTTTCCTGTTTTGAAGGTCTTCTGAGAGATCTGGACAGTTGAATTGGGTATGGAACTCATACTTGCAGTAGTTGCATCTGACTGGCCACCTAGGTCCTGCATTGGTTACTGGAGGTCTAAAGTTTGGTGCCATTCCTTGATTGATCCTATCAAAATGGGGTTTTGTTTTCTTCTGTTTTAAAGCCATAGTGATCTTTGAGATTTCCTCCTTCATTTTCAGGAGTTCATTCATTCCTGATGGCTGGAAATTTACTTATTTCTTGGGTTCCAACCATTTCTTGCTGGAGGTTCTAGGTTCTTCTTCTTCATCCACATCCCATAAGGCCAAATTCATTTCCACAAATTCCTTCAAGGCTTCCAGGTCAGGGGGAAGGTATCTTGCATTGCTTGAAATGTTGATTCTACCTGCATGGGTCAATTATCTGTTCACCTCACTCCTAAGATCAGTGGAAAAGGCTTTCCAGAGGTTCTCTCCACTTTCCCAGTTTGTGTTGTCATACCCCATGCCAATGAAATAAAGTACCATTTCTTCATTATTACCAATAAACTTCTGGAAGTCCTGTTTAGTCTTGATTCCTCCCTGCTCTTGAGTAAGTCTGAGCAACCTAGGTATGGATTCCTCATTAAAACGTCTTTGGGGGGTAGCTGTGCCCCATTTCCTCTTCAAATCCCTATTCAAAAGATCCCATTCTCCATGTTCATGTCCCTCTATATCTTCAATAGATTCCCTGATATTTTTGTCTTGGAATAGAAAAGGTAATTTTAGATCTATATCTATTCCTCCTGCCTTCTGTATTCTAGCCAGTTTCTCAATTCTTTTGATGAAATGCTCCACCTCTTTTCCATCAAATTTGATGGAAAACTGTGTTCAATTTATTGAGCAAAAAGACTGAGAAGAAAAGAAGTACGAGATTAAAAATATATTGAAAAGAAAAAAATAAGGACATCAAGCAACAGAAAGAGATTCCCACCACCGTGACAGATTTATAACAGAAAGGTTTGATTGAGCAAGTTCAGGTGAGACCGTGAGGATAAGCGTCTGGAGTAATGTTTAGGAAAGGAGGACAACAAAGGTAGTTTCTAAAAGGAACCGGTGATCCACCTCTGCGCAAAATGCAGAAAGAGATCAGATGAAGAAAATGAGAAGGAGACGGAGAAATGAAAAGGAGATAGACTTGGGAAGTTCATACCAAACTGGATCAGAGGTGATAATTCTCTATGTATATGGAAGGGCAGATTCTTGATGTTCGAGGATTTGTGAGGAAAATTTCAAGGTTGAGAGAGGGAGTTGAGGAGAAGTAAGTCGAGTGGGGCAGAGAAGAATGGGGAAGGTTTGAGTGAAGAGATCAAGGAGAAAATGGAATGTCGAGGAGAGACAGAGTGCGAGAAGATGGAGAGGAGGACTTGAGAAAACACAATGTACAATTTGAGAGAGAGAAGAGACTATATCAATTAGAAGAAGAAGAAACCAAGGAGAAAAATATGAGAGAGTGACATGAGAATGACATCTGCAAGAATTGAGCGGAGGCGCGCGGTAAGGCATGTCGCTATACTTCAACACAATATATACTTTTTTTCCATATAATAATACTCAATTTTGTTCATCATTCTTGATAATTGAATTATCCTGGGTTAGTCCTCTGGCTGGGACTCTTTCAGTATGCTTGCTCCTTATTGCTTCTGTTCTTCCTTCTCTAGCTTGGGAAAACATTTTTATCCCTGGACTATTGGAGGGGGTTTCTGATTCCTCAAGGATTCCTGTTTTCATCCTTCCAAATGCTGATCTTGGGGTGGATGTCTGAAATCTGGTTCTTTGTTGGGTATAAGGGGTTTCTGGGAAGCCTTGTGCTGTTCTTTCTTCAAGTATCTGTTTTAAGACTTTGGAAATGTTTGCAAGGTTCTCCCTCATTTCTGATGCCATATCTTGCTTATTCTGAATTCTTTCCTGGTCTTCCTCTGGTTCTTCTTGGGGTCCACAGGCTAGTTTGGGTTTTTCTTTCAGTTCTTTCTCCATCCTGGTTATTTAGAAAAGTGGTCATTGGTTATTATCTTCAAAAAATTTGAGTTGGTCCTTGAGGTCCTTTAATATTTGATGAATATTTCTTCCTTTAGTTTCCTGAATTTCTGGTGGGCTTAAGGTCTCATTTTCCAAAAAAAATTCTCTTCTGTTATAGGCAATAACTAATCATTCAAAAGGAAGCAGGCCACTGTTGGGACACCAGTTGTAGAGACTCCAAGGGATAATGGGATTACTTGTAAAATATTGCTGGCATTCAATACAAGGGGAATTTATTTTACTACTAATGTTGAAGAGATAGAGGCAAACTTAGATGGTTTTGAATTTCCTGACCTTCTGAACTATAATAAGTCTGCACAATAATTTTTTTAAATTAATGGCTGGTTTTCTTTGAGAATTCAAATAGTTCTCTAATCAGAACTTGATTAATTATTAATAGAGATTTTTAGCAGCTGGAAGACTATTCAAATTTGGATTGGATTATTGGAAAGCTTCCGCCAATTAAGAATGAAGAATTTATAGCCTTTTCTGACTATTTTTTCAAATTCCAATCAAAGGATTTAAGGTTTGACTAAAAGGTGTTTAACCAGTTGAAGGACTCAAAGATGGGTTTGCCCACAGGGAGCTGGGTGTAAAAAAAGCTTGTTTTGTTGTTCTTTTGTGCTCTTTCTTTTTAATAAATTTACTAATCACAAATCAGGGATTTTCTTTCTTAATAACAGGTGCTCAATAACAGGTCTTTTCTCAAGAACCCTTCTTCAAGAACACCTGGGGTTGTTTCAAATGCTCAATGATAATTTTTTGTATGATCCTATTTCCTTGAAAATTCATTCTGGTTAAATTGAAAGCTGGTGTTGGTTCAGGCAGATTCCATACTAACATAGGGGAAAATGCCATATATATGGGCAGATGCCCTGCTTGGGGGCTTGTTCCATGCTAGAAAACTTGGATAGTGAAAAAGAGACCCCCTTGAATAGGCACATAATTCCTCCGGGGATTCTTGGGGCTCCCCTGAGTACGGTTCTGATCCTCTCTCTACAGTTTTGAAGCACAGGAGGGTACAGTTACATGAGGAAATAGTGCTGGTGAAAAAACATGTGGAACAAGCCAAGAGATAGCTGTATTTTTTAGTATAAATTTTGATAGAAAGGCAAAAATATGAGGAAAAGGCTAAGATTGGTGAGTTATGGATGCTTCTGGGTGCTTATCTTGTATAAAAAATGATGCAGAAGTTCCCTGCAGCTGGAGTTAATTTTGCTGCTTGGGAAATGCATGAAACATTCTTGGCAGCTGAACCCCTCTTTGGTAACTGATGTTGTATAACTTGTATGGTTGAAGTGGTGGAACACTACTTCTTGGGTGTTTCTGAGGAAGCTCCTGAGCCCTTATCATGTATAAAAGTTTTCAGGAACTTCCTTCATTCTGTTTCAATGGAATTAGCTTTAGAGATATGAGGTATGCTGTTTTACCGCATGCTCTCTTGGGTGACTTGAGAGTGTGGCTTGCAGGTGTTGTGTGGTTGATATGGTGGCAAAATGATTATCAAAGTGATTTAGGCGACGGTTTGGAGGCCTTATCTGGTGGTTCAAGTTCCAGAAAGGTCATGTGTAATGAGATGTTATTTTTGGTTGGTGAGAATTGAGACATACTTGGCTGCATGAGCCCCTACTTCTGTTGGTTTATGTATGAGTGTTGAATGGTTTGATTGGTGGAAAAACAAGTATCAGAGTGCTTAAGATGACGTTTCAGAGCTCCTAAATTTTACTCAATTATCCACAAAGGTAGTGTCACTTGGATTCATATTATTGGTTGTAGTGCAAAATTTGTACTGGTATGGTTTAATTCCTGCAGGTATGGGTATGTTGTTTTTTTGTGTGGTTATTTTAAGCATAATATTTTTTCCATTAGATGTTCAATTAAGCTTTCATTTATTTCTTCCTGTGACATAATAAATTCTGTCCAAGGTGTTGATTTGTTTGTGAAAGGTGTTTGGTACAGTTGAAAGGGGTTATCTGGTGATGGATTTGGGCTTTGAGGTTGGTTTGAGTTCAGGGTATGGCTTATGAGGGGTTTGGAATTGATTTGTGAGTTTAATTTGATAAAAAGAATAATAATTAATAAAAAATGAGTCCAATGGCTATAATATAGGTTTGGTTTACCACACCAGGGCAGTTGCTACCCGCTGCCAGCCCTGCCAGTAGTTGACTGCCTACCTTTCATGGGCCCCTAGAAACTGACTGGGCCAAGGCGCAAGGCAACCAGCTGGCTCACTGGCCAGCCCCCCCTCTCCCCAAAAGGAAACAGGGCTTTAGGGTACCAACTACATATCCTACAGCCTTGTTCCACACCACATGGGGCCCAAAGAGCATCATCATGTTGTGGGGAATAGTATTAAAAGGCCCAAAAAAGCCAAAAATCCAGGAAATTGGGCCCTGCAACCTTTTTGAAACCATACAAAAGGTTGTCAGGGCCCCTGTAAAGGGAAATGTACAGAGGATTGAGACCCCAAAAGAGTACATAATTATTACATTAGCACCCTGAGAGTGTACACTTAGGATACACAGAGGCCTAGCTTTGTGCTAGCTGGCTCACAAGATACCAGGTACCTATACAACCCCTCTGTATCTTATACAACAAAGACTGTACATAACTAGTCACAACCAGGGGCATACTGCCTGATTTGGTGACTGTAAAACACACCGATTTGGAAAGAAGAGCCTCAGAATCAAAATCATCATTCAGAATAAGATCCTCAGAGCATGTTTTAAAGCCCCTTGCTTCAGGAAGCGATGGCTTATATTTTAAAATATTAATTGAATATTACTTCTTTGGTTGATACAGTGAGGTCATTAAGGGCACAGAATTGTGTATCAAGCCCCAAGTATGATGACATAGGGCTTTCCATACTACTTTAGTTGCTAGAGAAGGTCCACAAAAACAAACTGATGGTCCCCTGGCCTCAGCACTAGCCTGGTTCCCCCTCTTTTGGCTGGTAAA
This sequence comes from Puccinia polysora, assembly GCA_025617555.3. Classification (NCBI taxonomy): domain Eukaryota; kingdom Fungi; phylum Basidiomycota; class Pucciniomycetes; order Pucciniales; family Pucciniaceae; genus Puccinia; species Puccinia polysora. Next base: position 11,988,863 of record CM062617.1, read on the forward strand.
GATACTGTACCATGAGGGGACCCAAACAATATAAATAAGGGCCCCTCCCCCAGCCATTCCCAGCTCATTTTCATCCATTCATAAAGTCATTATTGCTTCAGATATTTTCGTCCTCAAGCCATCAACACCTCATAATAAATAAGTGTATGATCCTGGACCACTTTCTGATAAAAGTATACACCAAAACTCTTGAATCCCTAGTTTTTGGCCAAAATCATCAACCAACCATGCAGCCTGCCGCAGTACCAACTTCCAGAACCCTGAATCCTTGGATATTGCCCCATTAATAAAGAATAAGTCTGGATCTAGACCTAGTAAGTGATCCTACTGACTTATACCCCTTTTGTAGGTTTTGTACAACCCATCTCCCAAGGAAATTATACACACCCTTCTTGAGAGGAATCCTTGTAAACCCCACAGGCACCACAATTGCTCCTATATTTTCCTTAAAAGAAATATACCTGTGTTCCAGAGGGCTCAAAAAACCTCAATAAGCTCTTGAACCCTCCATTTAAATTTATTTTATAAATATATGAATAAATTTACCCCTTCTAGCCAAATCATATACCTGAAATTTTATCCTTTTTTTAATCCAAAATTTCTATCACCTCTAGTAGCTAGAAGGACTGAGGTCCTTGGCATCTAGTAGGCTGGCATTTTCTCTATACTTTGAACCAAGTATTACCAGGAATTGTACCCACCTTGGTAGCCCTCTTGTCGGAATCTTATGCCTGTAATCCCACATTCATATCTAAATTTCAGCGCTCAGGATTTTTTTTGGCTCCTTCTTTCAACAGATTCAAATTCCCAATTTTTATTAAAACTGGTTCCTTATTCTTACCCCATCTTGATCTTTTCTCTGCTATTTTCATCAAGCTTTAAAACTAAAAATATTCTAGAAAAATTGATCAACTACTTCACTCATATTTAATCCTCTTTTATTTCTCATTATAACCTCAAAAATTCATGTTTCCTTAACCTTCCCTGCATTTTGGAAAGCCTGTTAAGTATACTTTCATTTCTAAGGACCATCATGGTTATATCCTCTGGAAACTTCAATCACTCAAGTTTGAATTACCTAGTCACCACAATATTCTATACCTGTCTCTTTCATCCTTTTCTGGCTTTGAAATTGCTTTTAGCCTTCAAAGCCATTCTATTTTTAAATTTGTATCTCAGAAACAAATATCTTTTCAGTTTAAAAGTATTCTGAGCTCATCCATTTGAATATTTCAGTTCCTTGCTCCTGTGTATTACTAGACAATCTGTTACAATGTTTAGCCTTCAAAGATGTCATAATATCAAACTTTCTCCTTGGTCAACCAAAATGCTTCCTTTGGGTATTTCAAAACAATTACTTCCCTACCATTGCTTTCAAATCTGTAAAAATACTACTTCTTTCCTTTAATATAAAGAAATATTTCCTTCAAAACTCATTCTATTGCAATTTAACTTCTTTTGAGGCACTGATTGCTTTCTTTTATTTTTCACCATTAATTTTTCTTCTGAAACAGTAATTCCTTAAGCCTGATTTTTCTTTCCTATGCCTTGCCTCTTTGATTTCTGTTTTTTCTTATACTTATAGCACTTTATTTTCCTATTCCATTTGTGCCTTCAACTTTGTATCTGGAAAATTTTCACCTTAATTTATCAGCACTTGAAGCTGTCATTGTTAAACTTATTTTTTCATTCTAATCCTCCAGTGCTACAGCTATTTTAATTGAAAACTTAAAATATTCATAAATGCTGTATTTTTCCCATTTTTATCATCTCTTGTCTCTAGTATCATAAAATCTTCTCTTTCCTCCTCACAAGGGGGGCTGTTGACATTCATCCCATGTCTGCTCTGAAAATCACATTCCACTTCAACTTGGATATTTTTCTTTACTTTGGCCTTGTGACTGTTGCTATTATTATGAATATACTCTTCAGCTATTCACCTTTTAGCTCTCCAATATAGTTCTGGGGTAAACTCATTCCCCAAAGTTTCCTAAAATCACAATTTTTTTAAAAAGGCATGGTTTTAGACTTTCTTTCAGCTCTTTGATACCAGGAACCTTGCAGTGATTCAGCCACTAGAAGTGATAAAGTTCAAGAATATAAATATTCTCAAAAATAAAGATTGACCAATATATAAACAGATATAAAGTATTTGTAATGGTTCAAGGTTTAAATAGTTTTTTTGGATGGTTTTCAATATGATATAATAAATAGTAAAAGAGGGGCCACAGTTTTTGCATACTGGGGGTCTTTAAAACATCTTCTTCAGGATATCAACTTTGCATCTGGTACCCTGGAATAATGGGAATGTTATGAGATTTATTCTTCAATGTAAACAATAAGGGTGGCTTTTAATTAATATTATTATTATTCAGGATGAAGCCATAAATCACTTTATTATATCTTTATAAGAACTTGATCACCATTTTTAAATTTTCTGGATGATAAATGATGGATTTTTCTGGGAAAAGAGCCAAAAAAGGTGCTGTATAAATACCTTTTTGGGCTTAGGAGAGCCTCCTCAGGACATGTAGAGAGGTTAGGGCTCAGTTTCTGATGCTAGCGAGCAATCAAGATAGATTGGCACATCCTCTTGGTGATTTATCTCAGCTGAATCTGGATCTGCAGAATCAGTGCATGGGTTTTGATCAGGATTGTTAATTATGTTTATTTGTTAATTTTACTTATCCTGCATGTATTCCAACTTGATGCTATTTGAATTTGACTGAAATAATATGCAGTGAGTATTTATTTATTTCCTAGAAACTGCTGATAATTTCAGTATTATTTATTATTTTATTTACAGATCTCTTCATGTGTTTTTTTGTCTTTAAAGATCTGGATCTGTTAATTTTGTGGTACTTCTAATTATTTTTATTGAATTTAAATACCTTATAATTTTATTTTCTGTGTTTTGATTTGATATGTTTTGTTTTTGGATAATCCTCAATGCATATTTTATGTCACTAAATATGCCAGGATTATCCTTCTATGTTGTTATAGTTAAGAGCTGTACCTGTTGGTTTTTTTGAGTCTTTGCAGATCTGGGATACATAGATCAAATCTGCTGCATGCATGACTACATCAGCTGCATGCAAGAATCTGAAAAGCTGTGTTAATTAATTTGGTGTTACTTTGCAAGTGGGTCCTTGATTAATTTCTACATGTGGGGCTGTTTTGGAGTGTGCAGGCTGCGTGTGAGGATGCAGGAGCTGCATGCAGGAATTTCAACAAAACCTGTTTTTTGCCTGTAACTCCCAAAATAAAAAGAAATTTTGAATTCTGACAAATTTTAGGTTTGAAACTCTTACACCAAAAAACATGTGAAAAATTAAGCTGGCCAAAAAAGAAAATAGTGATGCCATGATTTTTTGGAAAATGTTTACTATTTATTTTGATGTTTTAATTGGAGTAGGAATTCAAGGATGGGATCAGTGAGTGACCCCACCTAGTTTTTGGTGAAGAATCCAAATTTACATTAATGTTTGAGTTTTTTTTTCACTCCTTTTATGAGTTTCCTAATATTTATTCTGTTTTATTATTTTTCTTTCTTTATTTTATTATTATTAGTACTATGAAAGGTTGTTTATACATAGTAGCAAGCTGACAATTTTTTTTCTAAAATAAAATTTTTTTTGAATAATTTTAGAATTTTTTTTTCTAAAATCAAACCTTTTGGCATTATTTTAGAAATTCTTTTTCTAAAATCACACCTTATGGCATTTTTTCCCACAAAACATTTTGTTTTTGAAAAAATATATCCCCCAAGTTATGATCACAGATTTTTTTATAATTTTTTCAGGCCTTTTGGTGTGTTTTCCAATTCCATTTCCTGTTTGGGGAGTGGTTTGTCCACCCCCCTTGATAAACCAGAGGGGGTTGGGGCTGGACCTTCTGGAGGCCTGTGCAGCAGGCCCCATGGGGGAAGGCCATTTTAACCACCATGCTGCAGTGGGTTTGAAAGCCACAACATTCATCAACCCTGCCAATTCCAGCCTTCTACCCAAAGCCAACCAATCTACCACAGTCATAACCTTTCAAAAACAGGGTGTGAAATTGATGGCCAAACTGTCAAAACTTTTCCTTCAATTTTGGTTATTCCCATCAAATCAGCCCATCCTTATTATATATATATATATTGATTTAATTTTTAATTTTCATGATTATGTTTATGTGTCTTGCAACATCTACCCCCATGTTTTTTGTTTTGTTTACTATTTATATTCTGATATTTAATTTTTTTTAAATATATATATATATATATTTAAAATAAAACATAAATATATCAGGAAAAATAAATATATCAGAAAAAATAAAAAATAATAAATAAAAAGAAATGAGTCCAAAACTCAAATAAAAACTGATTAATGACAAATAATAAATTGAAATAAAATTAATAAATAATAAATAAGGAACAATGAATAAGATCAATAAATAATAAATAATACAGGGTAAATAAGATAAATAAAAAATATATAAAAATAATGAATAACCAGCAATTAATGATATAAAACATAAAAGAAATAAATAAAATAAAATAAAATAAAATAAAAGATAATAATAAAAAATACAAATGATGAACAATAAGAATGATGAAAAATAAGAATGATGAAAAATAAGAATGATGAAAAATAAGAGTAATAAAAGAAAATAATAAGAGGTAACAAATGATAAATTATGGGAACCACATATCCTTAAGGAATGTAAAGAATTATCAAAAAATTTCAAATTATTTCCATTGAATACCATTTTTTCAAACATAAAAAAACATGAAAAAATTATACAATTGCCTATCTTTGAAGGGTGATCCAAATATAAGGGGTCAAGTACACCCCTGAAAACTTGTAAATGATTATTGTGAATTTATTTTCTTTGAATTAGATTCATCAATTTTGATCATAGAACTTGAAAAAGACAATGATAAAGTATTATTTGAATAAAATGAAACCAAAAAAAAAACTTCTATAAAATAGAAATGGTAGGCAACAAAATTTGTACTAAAAAATAAATCCTTTTGATCCAAGACAACCACACCAAGCCTTAATGGGGGATGCACTTTTTTCCATAGATTAAAGCTCTTCTCATATTATAGTTCCCAGTTATTAAAACCCCTCCTGGACCCATATTATTTGCACATATCATCAATAGGTTTAATTCAAAAATTATGATTCAAGAAACCTCCCTACTTACCCTAGTTTAGGGTATGAAATATTATCCCTCCAAAAAAGCAAGAAAAACAGTGGGATTCAAATTTAAAGGAAAATAAAACAGGAAAAAGGTTAGTTATTGCGCCCAAGAGAAAAAGAATATTGAGAATTCATACAAATTGGTCAGAACATGACCCAAATATTTAAACTCCATCAGATTTTTTATGGAACCCTTCAAAAAATCAGAATTAATTGTTTTAGAATCTGATATAAATTCAAAGAATAAACAAAGTGATTCCAAGGAAGTTGATAAAATGCCTTCCTTCTTTCCAATCCCACTTTGAATTTACTTATTAAATATTAGAAGGTTTACCCCAACTCATGAGGCACTTGATAACAACCAAAATTAAAATCCCTTGGAATATCATAGAAACATTCAAGATAATTTGATGAAAAAATTTGAATATGAAAAATAAATCTGATCCTCTTCAAACTCATAGAAACAGATAAATTTGAAGATGATTGAAATTGGATAAATGGATTTGAAGACAATTGAAGTGGCATAGAAGAACTTGAAGGTGATTGAATTGGTTTCATGAAATTATTGAATTGGTTATGAGGGTTATTGGCAGGATAATGGGAGCTCCCAGATCTTCCACCCATGTGGCTTTGAGCTTCCTTGACTTTAATTTGTATTTTTCCTTATTCAGTTTTTATTCTATAAAAGTATTTTAATTTCTTATCTTTATCCTTTTTTTATTTCACCTTCTAATTTTTCCATGCTTTCATTATTCTACTCTTAATTATTTCTTTTTATTTCCTGTTTTTCAGCTTCTCTGTGTATTTATTCATATTTTGCTTCATAAGCTTCCAAATCTGTTGCTTTTTGGGAATCATAAACATCTGAGATCTGCTTGAATTTTTTTCATACTTTTCTATGCTCTTCCTTGAATATTCCCACATTATTTTTTCCTGTTCCTGTTGTTTTATTCAAATCTCAAAATTCCTTTTTTTTTCCCTTCTGCTCTTCCTGCCTCATCATTTGCCTCTCCATTTTTTTAACTAATTTTTTATTTAAAACTCTGTTCCTAAATTTTAAAAAATGAACAACCAAAGCTCCTTGTTGAAGAGTGACTAGTGCTATAAGCTGGGGACAGGGGCCTTCCAATAGTAGATTACAGAGGCTCAGGACTTCCAACTCTTTGTAAATTTTAGCTTTCAGAAAGAAAAATTTCAATCTGTTCCAACATCTTTAGTTTCCTATCTCCTGATATATTTCTGAAATTATCACAAATAACTTTGATGAAAGTCATTTGTCTCAAGTAGCCTTAAATAGTTCCTGATTCCATCTCAAATATGACTTCAAGGTATTCCCATAGACCTGAAGAAATTTCTTGTGTGTCCCGTATTTAACCTCTAATACTATACATGGCCATGGTTAAACCTGCAAAAATAAGACAAAACCCACCATTAAAGTCAGTTTTTGACTCAAAGAACTCAAAAAATAGCTAAAAGCTTAAAAACTCAAACAATAAAAATGTATTATGAGTAAAAAACGCCAGCCTTAAACCTTTATAAAAGGTAAGGGGCCTGGCTCCAAGTAAATGAAGCTCAAAAGAGCTTTGCTTATGAATAAGCTCACACCCTTTATAGTAGTGAAACACAAGGGTTACTACTCCAATTAAGGCCTTCCACTCAAAATTGGAGTTGCTAAAAAGATTATTATTTGATTATAATACTAAAGTTTAGAGCCAAAGTCATTCTCCTCTTTAGAATAAGTTTAATGGTCTTGTTAACTCTTTCTGTATTCTCTTACAAATAAATAATGATGTATAACTGATGAGGGGGATATTGGGTGAAGACCCTCCTCTTTTAAGGTAACAGGAGCACTCAGGGGACTCAAGGAATCATCAGGGGAGTTCTTGGCTCTCCCTGGTTTCTTCCTCGAGGGCTGAGGACCTCATTACATCATACGCAGTGAGGAATGGGGTACTAGTACTGATTGGGGGGGATTTTCAATGTAAGGTTTCAATTTACATACAAAAAGGGGTAACTAATTGGTCCTAGGACTTCAAACTCAATCATATGGACGGTGTAGAAGTCCCAAAACACCTCAGAATGATTAAATAACTCCCTTTACATGAAAATTGATCCTCTTAATTCCTAGTAACTTGGCATACATTATACCTATAGAGTATGTATACTCTTGGCAATTATATTACAAGTTTTATAACTTAAAACTGAGCTCAGGAACCTCTGATTAGAAGCTCTCAAGGCTTGGTGGATTATATGAAAGTATTAATACATCCCAAATAGGGGTAAGATGAAAATTATGCAATTTATCTATACAGAGTAGAGAGTATGGTTTAATATAGTTACTATAAATCATTCCCAAAAGAATGGAACACATTGGGAACTTCAATATCAATATTTGGGACACATCTGATTCCTCATTACTTAATTTAAAGCTATATTGGATCTTCATCTTGATAATATATATTATTAAGTTTTTGATTCCATAATTAATACTCATAAAAACATACTTAAAAATTATTATAAAATATTATCAAAATTTCATATATAATTATGAAACTCTTCATCATTCTTCATTCTTGTCTCTATGGTGGTTTGAGCAGGTGAAATTGGTGCCAGATAATGGAAGCAGATCTCAGTTCTTAAACACTATTCCAACAAGACATATGAGTTGTTCAGAATTTGGACAACTGTATTTGTCTTGTGGCTGACATTGTGAATGCTTTGGTTCCCACTTCAGGTATATTGAAATATTTCTCTCTGATTTTGATCAATGCATGATGAGAAATTATCCTGTGAAAATCATCAAATATATCAGGGAAATTGATAAATCTTTTGAAAAATTTTACAGCTATTTTTGTGGTGTTTATATCTTTGTTTTTCATGAAAAATGCACTTGTGATACTTCCATGAAATGCAAAAAATCCCCTTTAGAATTAAAGAAGTATTATTTCATGGAAGAATGGTAACCTTGAGCCCTTGAACTAGTTTTATTCCCCATATTCCAGTGGTTTGAAGGCCACAGGGCTTAATAATTATTTCCACACTTCATCCAAAATTCTCTAATGTACTGTAAAAAATGCAGGTATTTTTTAATTATGGAAGCCAATATTGACCAATTAGCTTCATAGTACCTATAATTCTTGGACCAAAAAATATGTTCCAAAAATAAATAAAATCATGCAATAGCTCCTCAGATATGATTTTTTTTGCATCTGGCTAATATGTTCTTTTTTATATTCAAGGTTCACAGTAGGTTAAAACTTTTATGATGAAGGTTCTCAATGGAATAGTTTACCCTATCAATAAATTTTGAATATGATTAAATTTATTCTTGGTAATTTCACCCAAATTTATCCTCAATTGAATCCATAAGATCCAAATAGCTGTCTGCTAGAAAGGACTTGGCAATATTTTTTCCAGATCCAATCAATCTGAGCTTTTAAAAAGCCCAAAAATACAATTTTGGCCTCTAGAAGCCATTCTAAAACATTGCCAAAAAGCAAAATATATAGAATTCTTTTGTGTATTTAAAATGAATTTTGCACAAATGATGCAATTTTCTAGCCAAAGAGACTGATGAAGGGTGAGAGAAGAAAAACCTTTCCAAATTTCATCTGATGAGGTCAGCAGTGAATGTATCCAGCTCTCAGGTGAAGTATTCATCAGATTCAGGACATATTGAAGAGATTATTTACCAGAAAGCTGATCTTTCTTCTTTTTAATTTTGATGCTGTAAATATCTTTGCTTCTGGTTAATTTTTTCATTTCTCCATGTTTGAGGATTTAAATAATATTTTTGGAATGGAAAACAACTGAAACAATTGGTCTAACTTTTGCTTGAAATTCAGGTTGAAGACTGAAATGAATTGATTGACCACTAGGATCAAAAAGGTGAAAATTTTTGTGTTTGGGCAAAAACACATCCTTGTCCCTGTGTAAATTCAGGATTCTAAATGCATACCCATGATCATTTACCCAATTTTGGGAAAACCCATCAATTCAGCATAAGATTGAAAAGAGCTTGCAGGAGGGGGCCTCATATATGGTTTGGTTGAAAGTGAATCATCATCACATTCTTCATGATCCATAGCACAAATTTCTGGATCAGCCACTTCATTTTAACCTTCAGAATCCATTCATATTATATCCAACCCTCAGAAGAAATATTACATGCCTTGATTCCCTGCAGGAAAGATGGGATAAATCTGGAATTGGAGGTATGGAGTCCTCTTGAAGGCTTTGTTGAATAAGAGGAAAATTGTAACTCATATTAGTTTATGGGTTATAATTTTGGGAAGGTTGATTGACTTAGGAATTATTTTGAGATTCAGATTGAAAGTCAAGTTTTTGATGTAGTTGATGGCCTTCAAGAGGAATATAATTCTTGAATATTAATAAAAAACAAAAGAGAATAAAAACCACATCAATCAGAAATTATTCCAAACAATTATCAAGAAAAAAAATATACATTGAGGGCCTGTGGGAGGAAAGGTGGGATAAATCTGGAATGAAAGGAATGGAATTCTTATGAATTTTTTTTTGAATCTAAGAATGATTATAACTCATATCATATTTTGAATTATAATTTTGATATTGTTGAAGTATTTGGGAATATTGCTGAGGTGCTTGATTCTGGTACATATACTTGAAATAATAGGGTGTATCAGAGCCAGAAAACCAGCAATTAGAAACCTACCATTTCTGTTGGCCAAACCCCCCATTGTTAATGGTGGGTTTCTGAAATAAACATACCCCCTAACTGTTGCATTTCAAAATGGCGGGTTTGGTAGAAATGGCGTGTTTCAAGCATCAAACCTACAATTTATTCAAATAATTCATCATGAAAAAACACCCCTCTGCATCATAAAATAAACAGAAGCATCCTCCATCAAAACCAACATACCTCGCATCCCCCCTTTGCTTTCTAATCCTGGCATCCCCCTATGGCAATTACCAGATACTCAATGTGTTGGGCTTGGCTGGTCATCAAACACCTCCAACCCTCGAATGATCAGGATAACAGACACACCATTGAATGGCAAGACTGAGGTCTATTTTTATTACACACAAACTGCTCAAAAATTTTTCAATTTTATATCAATAAAATTGGTCATCATTGGCTCCAGAGCAAACCATTCACCCAAAACTGGGAGGTCAAACAATCCAAAAACTCACTCAAGCAATGCAGGAACTCAAGGAGGACGGGTAGTGTATTTTAAATCAACACCATAGATATTTTTGCCATTCTTTCAAATGAAAATGGCAAGGGGTCATCAACAAACGCCTCTCAAGGTCATAATCTCATTATTATTTCAATCGTGAATGGTGATCACCTCTTGGCTAGATCATTTCCTCCCAGCACTCATGCCTTTAGCAAATGGTTTTATGGTTTGAATATGATGAAATCCTTTTCCAGCAAGGCCTGGATCACCCGCATTCTCAGCTCAATCAAAATTGGGTAAATGGTCAAGTCAATTTGAAACTCCGGAAAAACTAACCACAAAAAACATATCCAAATTTGGAACAAACAATGATGAATCAAGAATCAGTTGCGCTAGTCTGTGGTTTGACTCAAATTTTAACAATGATTAAATTGTTAGATCTCACAGGTGAAAGTGTCAAATTCCCCAAGTCAGTCTATTTCCTGCTGTTCATTCTTGGCTTTGGTCTTGGCTTGGTTTCATCAGAATCTTGTTAGCTAATTGAATCTTCTTACTGATCAATCACCATTGAACCCTAAAGATAGAGCAACCAAATACAACCCTCTAGGTTATGACCAATTTTTTTTATCTCATGTTAGAAAGACCCTAAGACATCTCACCATTGGTTTCCATCATCTCACCTCCAATAATGATGACCATGGATGGAACTTCTTGATTCAAGTTGATCTGGAAGCTGATTTCCATCATTTTGCCTCTGATAATTATGATGATAAACCAACCAGCTTGATAAAAGGCAATCTGGAAGCTTCCCTACTGGAATCTGGTGCCAATTTGTGTTTCCTCAAAATTTTTTGTTTCTTTTCTTTATTTCTTTGAAAACCATATGGATTCCAATTTGTTTTTTTTGCTTTCTCCTTTGGTCTGATTTTTTTTTGTTTTTTAAGGATATTTCAACTCTGTCCCCTTCCCCATTTGCCCCATCCTCCTGTTTTTTTTGCTACCTTGCTCTTGATCAAGCTCAATTTTCTCAACCCCAAGACAAGATTAGGGTGAGCAGGGCGGTATTTTTAGAATCTAGGCTCTAACTTGTGATGTACTTTGTAAGCAAATGGGTCTTTAATGCAAGCAGAAGGATGTGCGGGATAAAGATCACAAGTTTGATTTTTTTGATTTCCTATTTTTTGAAAAAAAAGGTGAAGTGAAAACAAGTGAGAGGCCAAATGGCCCTCCCTTAAAAAATACAAGTGTTCCCGTCTCCCTCACTCCTTTCCTCCAGTGCTTTACCAGCTACCCCACAAGGATGCCCAATCCTGGTTTACTTTTCAAGAAAATCGATCAATAACCACAAAACAAAGTTGATTGAAAATCATGAATAGAACTCAATTTTTTCTCTTCATTTGTGTTAGAATGGAAATCAAGACTCAACATCAGAGAATAACCATTTATTGAAATTTTTACAATTGAGACACTTGAGGGATTCCTGTATTAGGATTGATTCATCCATCAGGTATTTTTTTTTTCAATGGAGTGTTTGTTTATTCCACATGGATTTTTGGCTCCATGTGTAAGAAATCAAAGATAAAAAGAAATTGGAAACCATGAATGATTAAGATCACTCAAATGTTCTAGGCTGCCAACTGTTTCTTGCTGTTTGTTGTAGAGCTAAGAGAGTCATTAAGCCAAGAGAGTGCGCAACGGATCACTCCGCGGGGACTGAGATTCACCCCGCGGGTACAATCCCGCTGTGGATACTCCTGGGAGAGGGAGACGCGGTACTACCTAGTCCTCAGTTTTTTTCAGTCTCAATCAGAGAATCGTATCTTTGAAGGGTTCCTCCTTTCATCTTGAATCTTCTCATCTTGTTTTACTTCTCATCTCATTTTACCTCTACTCGCCTTGTGTCATATTTCTTCCTTACTTTTCTCAATCCCCACGAACAATCCTTCACCAACCACAACCAAAGATCCTCAATCAGATAATTCATTCAACGTCTAACTGGTAAGATCTGCTATTCCAATTAAACGCCTTCGACGTCGACTCTCAACTCAAGAGTACATCACCTCTTGTCCAGACCACAATGCTCATCCTCCATCCAGCCACCCAATAATAACCAATCCGGGCATCTCAGTTACGGTGTTGGTATTTCTTTGCCATGATTATATCATTCTATTCATCCATTGTTTCTTATGATTGTTATGTTTCTCATGTGTTGGTTTCTCAGCTTGTTGGTCAGTCAATAAACTAAATTTGCACAGTTATACGGTTAAAAGCCAAACTCTACCGCAACCAACAAGACTTGGGACCATGGCATTGGGATTGGGCTTCTTGTTGGACTCATTTTGTCAAGCTATGCTCAAGACGGCCCTGGAAACCACCCCGCTGCTAACAGAAGAGAACTACGGTATATGGATGGATAAGATGAAAGCTCTACTCAAGCTAAGAGGAGTGTTAGACACACTTGAATCAGCCTCAAATCACCTCTCTCCTCAAGACAACGACGAAATTCAGCTACTTCTCATTTCAAAGGTTGATTCCGTCACCCACAATAACGTAATCAGAGCTGCCAATATCAACTCTTCCAAGGACATATGGATAGCCATCAAGGAACGATTCTCTTCCTCTCAAGCTTCTAATCGAGCCAGAATCTTCAACGATTTCTTGCATCTGAACTTCAAAGAAGACAAGATCCTGAAGTTTTTCACTGACGTCAAAACTGCTATCAAGAAAATGATTGACATAGGTATTGAATTACCGGATGAAATCTTGGAATACCTAACTATGTTCAAGTTTCCATCAAATCTCCAGGATCTCAAGCGGCAACTCATGCACTCAGACAAGCAAATCTTGGTTGAATTTGTATGCAACCATCTTGTTCAATACCACAAAGAAA
>CM062617.1:12002197-12244273 GCA_025617555.3 Puccinia polysora
TAAAGCTTTTCAAGCAATTGCATCATATAGCTATGTTGGATTGTACTTATAAGACAAATAAGTAAAAACATCCCCTTATTGCACGTTGTAGGAATTACTTCCAACCAGAAAACTTTCACAAAATCTCTTTTTTTTTATAAAAAGAGAAATGTTTGAGTTCTAAAGTTGGTCTGCAAATGCGCTAAAGGAGTTGGATTATGATACTGAGAGACTTCCCAAATTCTTTGTGACGGAATGTGAAAAAGCTTTTATCTGTGCTCTAGAAAAAATATTCCCTGAGTCAAACAAGACAGTTCTGTCAATGGCAATTTTCTAAAAACATACAAGGAAACTGTAAAGTGCGCTTTAATAATAACTTTGAAGGGTTGAAAAGCTTTATGTCCTCTGTTGGCTAAGTATGGGGTCTCAAAAACCAAGGAGGAGGCAGAGGTGAATGATGCCAAACTTAGAGTAAGTTCCAAATCACTGCCCTTACTGTTAATCTTCCCATTTTTGAGTTGCTTGCTTTATGAATTGCATAAAGTGTTTTTTTGGCAGGCCGTGAGGATTTACTCAAGTATATGGATCATAATATCTTCCATATCAAAGAGATGTTTGTAATGGCTTGGAATTGCAAAAAACCTGACTTTGGAAATAAAAAAAAGTCTTGGGTTGAAGGCGCCCATGCTACTCTCAAAAATTCCTTGCAAAATTGTCAGGAAATATGTTGAATGTGTGGCAAAACCTAGAGGGCACAATTTCCAATCAAATTAAATTGGTTCAGGCTGCCCTTTACAACCCTCAAATAAAGATTGGAATAGTTCTTCCTACTGAAATGTTACCATTGGGATACAAGGTGTCTTTTCAAGCAATCAAACTTGTTGGGGATCAATTAGAGAGGTTAAAGCGGAACCATGATGGGGAATTGTGCACCAAGTCATACTCAATGACTATGGGTTTTCCCTGCTCCCACCAAATAGGTGACCTACTAGCTTCAAGAGGCTCCATTGTTCCTGAAGATGTTAATCCTCAGTGGAGGGTTGGATTATGACCCTTGAAATTCTATTTCTGTAAGTTGGTTTAAGTTGGATTTTTCAAATCACTTTTTGATTAATGCTTTTTGAATGATGACTCCTACTTGAATAAAATGATTATTCCTGCTTGACCAGTATTTGATCCTTTTGGATTTTTAAAGGTTGATTTTGATGAACTGCTCAACAATTCTCAGTTAAATGAGAAGCTCAATTCCAAGATCTTGAATCATCCTGATCAAGATTATTGCGGGCTTTCAAAGGACTTGATGAAGGAGACGGCCAATTATCAATCAAAGCCAAGACTTGAACCTAAAGTCTTGCAATCAAGCAGAGGCCATAAAAAATTGACAGATAAATGGCAAGATCCTTCTAAATTTGAACACATTGAAAAGGAAATTGAGCAGGAAAAAAGAAGTAGAAGGGCACCAAAGAAGAAAAGAAAAATGATTGTAAGTCTTTTCTTTTGTGAAAGGTTCATTTTTTGGTTTAATGGTCTGATTGAGAAATTTTTATAATCCAATTCAGGCTCTTCATCTGAATTTCATAGTTCAGTGGAAGAGACTGAAAGTTCATTTGGTTTGGTGCTGTTGGAATTCAATTCCTTTTCAAAGGATGAAGCAGATTTAATGGAGGAGTCAAACAGAAGCTTGTCTTTGTTCAGTGGTAATTCCTTTAATGAGATTAGAATTTTGGTAAACTACTTTTTGATTATAGGACGTAAATTACCTCAATCAAATACCTGAGAACTTAAATAAGTTCTTGGGTGATGTTTGGGGACCCAGTTGGTGATGGAAATTGTGGGTTTAGAGTCATTTCTAAATCACTTGGGTATGACAACAATGGATGGTTTCAAGTTTGGAAAGAAATGCTTGCAAAATTGAGTAAAAAATAAGGGGTGCTATTCTAAGATGCTTGGGGGCAGTAATTATTTTGGTAAAGATAGAACAAAGACTTGATGTTAATTACATCAATGAATAGATTCCCTCTTCAAAATGGCTTTCAAAGAATGACATGGGTCAAATAATAGCTGATACTTATGGAAGACAAATTTGTTTCATTTCATTGGATTCATGTTGTACTTTTACTCCTATGAAAATAGGTGTAAAAGAACAATCAGATCCTATTTTCATTTGCTTTGTTAACAATAACCATTGGGTCTAGCTTTCAATTAAGGGAGATGTGATTTCAATCCCGCCCATAAGTTTGCAAACCATGCTTTATGATTTCTAAAATAGCAGCTGGTTGGGTTGATCACCTCATAGATCAAATTGAGTTGTAGTCTAACTTACGTATTAATTTCATCATTTGGGTTTGGTATAACATGCTAATATTGTAATTATATAAATATAAAGGGGAATCACATTTTGAAAATCATTATGTTGAGTTTTTTTGAGTTGAAATCATTATGATGAGTGTTTTGAATGTGATTTTAATGGTAATTCAGTTCAAATTGGGTTGGGCTGATCCCATCACAAGCTTAAATTCTGTCAAGCTTGTGATGGGATCAGCTTGACATAAGTTGAACTTGTTTTTTTTTGGTTTTTTTGATTTAGGTCTGGTCAAAAGACTTGTATTTGTTTTGGCACTTTTAATTTAGGGCTGGTCTAAAAAGTTCTTGTATTTTTTGGCTGGTGAAAAGACTGGTATTTTTTGGCACTTTTACTTTAGGGGCTGGTCAAAAGACTTTTTGTATTTTTGGACCGTTTTACTTCAGGGCTAGTCAAGTTCAACTTGAATCTGAAGACACCCGGTTAGTTGTCTTCATTATTTTTTGTTTTTGTTTTTACTTACTTATTTTTACTAATTTTTTAGTTATTTTTAGTTATTTTTAGTTATTTTTAGTTATTTTTAGTTATTTTTACTTATTTTTACTTATTTTTACTAATTTTTACTAATTTTTACTTATTTTTACTTATTTTTACTTATTTTTACTAATTTTTACTAATTTTTACTTATTTTTACTTATTTTTACTTATTTTTACTTATTTTTTACTAATTTTTACTAATTTTTACTTATTTTTACTTATTTTTTAGTTATTTTTAGTTATTTTTAGTTATTTTTAGTTATTTTTAGTTATTTTTAGTTTTTTTTTTTAGTTATTTTTACTTATCTTTACTTATTTTTACTTATTTTTACTTTTTTTTTACTTTTTTTTACTTTTTTTTTACTTTTTTTACTTTTTTTTAATTTATTTCTTATGCTTTTGTTTTTTTAACCAAAAAATCAACCTTTTTTGATCCTTTGGTTGATTTCTGGTTTTTTTTTGTATTTTTATTTAGTTTATTTTAGTTTATTCATGACCCTTAATTTTTTTTTGGACCACCAGACTTGTAGCGGTGTGGCATGGCAACACAACTACATTTGAGACATGTGGGGCTCTACACAGCTGGAATTTATTTTTGCAGCCCCCACACGGCAGTACGGTGCCATGTGCAGTACAGCCGTACCACACTCAAATTTTGTGGGGCTCTGCAAAGCTCAGGTTTAGCTGTGTATCCGTGCCACACAGCTCAAACAAGTTATTTTACACAGCTCATTTGAGCCATGAATTTATCATCACCCTTTGAAATAATGCTATTACCGTTTGCTATACTGGTTGTGATTGCGGCTGCCATTGTCTTTCTTTCTTTTTTTTTCTCTTTTTTTTTTGGTTGAATGTGAAGAAGAGTAAAAAAAACTTGAATATTACCCCTGATTTCTGCGGAAGAAGTATATATATATTTTTCTGAAGAAGAAAAAACTGGAAAGTATATATTTTCTTGCTTTGTATTGTAGAATTTTTTATGAAGATTTTGCTGTATATAGTTTTTTTTGGATTTTTTTGGATTTATTTTTCAGGATCATTAATCTTCCAGTGATTGATGATAGGGGAAATGATGGTGCTGCTAGTATGGTGAGCATTTATTTTCATTTTTTATTTTTATTTTTATTTTTATTATTTTTATTTTTTTGCTGGAGGACCAAAAATATCACTGATACCCCTTTTTTTATTTCTTATAGGATTTTTTACAGGATCTTTTTTTGCTTTGATTTTTTGATATTGGTGGGGTTTTTTTTAAGAATATTACATTAAAGAAAAATTAAAGTGAAAATTTTAATTGGTTGTTCTTCCCATCCTTTCCCTCAGCTCATCAAAGGAAAATGGAGGCTTAATTCTTTGTCAAGAAAATCATCCAAAGGAAAGAACTTACTCCTCCAAGTACCCTGACCACCTGATATGGTCTGGAATCACCTGGTACATTACAACTAAACACTTCATCCAGTCCTTGGCCCATTCTTCACCATATTATAAGCTATACCTGATGACCCAAGGAGCCTTTCAATAATGGGATGGCCAATCCCCATCCATCAGAAGGGAATCAGTGGCTTGGTTATTGAGTACCTCAATAAACTCAGAGTTTTCCAAGCCAGCTCCAGGTAAATCCTCCCAGTTTTCTCCCTCCATATCTTCCAGGTTGGTCCAAAACACTCCAAATATTCTTTGAAAATTTTGATGATTCTCTTCAGCTTCCATTTTTTTCCAAGAGATCATTCAAGGTTCTTTTGATGGGTTCCTCTACATAGATTGATGGGGTCAGAATATTATTTTCCCAAGGATCTGGTAAGTCTTCAAATTTTACTTATGGAATATCCATGTCTGTTTCACTGATCCATTATTCTGCTTAATTTTTGTTATTAGGGTTGGTCTGGATGTTCTAGATCCCCATTGGCTTCCTTGGTGGTTTATTTTGCCATCCAGATTGATTTGGTGAACATATATGGATGCAAAGCCTTTCTCCCTTTCCAACCTCATAACTCAGGGACTTCTCCTTTTTTTTGGAAAACACCAACCTTACTTTGTGATCCACAAGGAATTTCCTCCAAAGAACTGTGTGTATTGATCCTTTGGCAATAAAGAAATGAGCAGTTTTTTGGTTCTCCAGGAGTAATTTTAAATATAGTCCTTTCAGCCAATCCAATGAGTGGGGTGGATATGGCCTCCAATCCCCTTAACTTTCATGAACAATTCTTTGGACACCAATCCTGTCTGGATTGCCAATTGTTCAGGCATGACATTCAGTTCAGCACCAGTATCCACAAGGGCCTTGATTTTTCTTCCTTTTATCCATATATCAATGAAACCAAGTGGGCAAGCATAAGTCAGCTTGTTGTCTACAGAACATGGATATTCTTCATCTGAATAGTCTTCAAAATGGTGTTGAAATCCATTAATCTTCCTATTTTCCTTTGTGGCTGGTGATTTTAAGGCTTTCCCCTAAGTTCAATGTTCCTTCAGTAATCATGTCTTTTAAGAGCTGGAAAAAATTTGTTGCAATAGAAAGGAGCTCCTCCAAGGTAAGATTAAAGCTTTGTTTCAATATCTTTTTCTTTAAAGCTTTCTCCAATCTTGGCTCCCTCTTGAGTATCCACTGGTTCTGAATTTTGTTTAATTTTCTTCACAGATTCATTTTCAGGTTTCTTCAAAGGCTGCTCTGAGGGCTCTTTCATCTTATTCTTTAGATTCCTGGTCCACTTTCTCAATCCATGCTCCTGGATAACTTTCTCTTCTTTTACTGGATTAAACTTCCTTAACTGGTGCTGAAGGTTCATTTTGTGTTTCTGGGTGGTCTTGGTTTACTGGCTTGGAATTTCCCTGCAACTTTTCAGCAAATCTCTGGGACTTCCTCATTCCCTTACTTCTGGTAGTTTTGAAGCTTCCCAATTTACAATCTTCAAGAATTCTGCAACATTTGATGGTTCCTCCTTCTTCTGGGGTTCTTCAACCTTAAGGCTCTTTTGGTTTCTGAATACTTCTTCACTTGTTCTCTGGATGATTCCTGCTTACTCAGTGGTACTGGTTCCCCATTTAGAAAGAAGGAACTGGATCCTTGCTTTAATATTTTCCTGTTTTGAAGGTCTTCTGAGAGATCTGGACAGTTGAATTGGGTATGGAACTCATACTTGCAGTAGTTGCATCTGACTGGCCACCTAGGTCCTGCATTGGTTACTGGAGGTCTAAAGTTTGGTGCCATTCCTTGATTGATCCTATCAAAATGGGGTTTTGTTTTCTTCTGTTTTAAAGCCATAGTGATCTTTGAGATTTCCTCCTTCATTTTCAGGAGTTCATTCATTCCTGATGGCTGGAAATTTACTTATTTCTTGGGTTCCAACCATTTCTTGCTGGAGGTTCTAGGTTCTTCTTCTTCATCCACATCCCATAAGGCCAAATTCATTTCCACAAATTCCTTCAAGGCTTCCAGGTCAGGGGGAAGGTATCTTGCATTGCTTGAAATGTTGATTCTACCTGCATGGGTCAATTATCTGTTCACCTCACTCCTAAGATCAGTGGAAAAGGCTTTCCAGAGGTTCTCTCCACTTTCCCAGTTTGTGTTGTCATACCCCATGCCAATGAAATAAAGTACCATTTCTTCATTATTACCAATAAACTTCTGGAAGTCCTGTTTAGTCTTGATTCCTCCCTGCTCTTGAGTAAGTCTGAGCAACCTAGGTATGGATTCCTCATTAAAACTTCTTTGGGGGGTAGCTGTGCCCCATTTCCTCTTCAAATCCCTATTCAAAAGATCCCATTCTCCATGTTCATGTCCCTCTATATCTTCAATAGATTCCCTGATATTTTTGTCTTGGAATAGAAAAGGTAATTTTAGATCTATATCTATTCCTCCTGCCTTCTGTATTCTAGCCAGTTTCTCAATTCTTTTGATGAAATGCTCCACCTCTTTTCCATCAAATTTGATGGAAAACTGTGTTCAATTTATTGAGCAAAAAGACTGAGAAGAAAAGAAGTACGAGATTAAAAATATATTGAAAAGAAAAAAATAAGGACATCAAGCAACAGAAAGAGATTCCCACCACCGTGACAGATTTATAACAGAAAGGTTTGATTGAGCAAGTTCAGGTGAGACCGTGAGGATAAGCGTCTGGAGTAATGTTTAGGAAAGGAGGACAACAAAGGTAGTTTCTAAAAGGAACCGGTGATCCACCTCTGCGCAAAATGCAGAAAGAGATCAGATGAAGAAAATGAGAAGGAGACGGAGAAATGAAAAGGAGATAGACTTGGGAAGTTCATACCAAACTGGATCAGAGGTGATAATTCTCTATGTATATGGAAGGGCAGATTCTTGATGTTCGAGGATTTGTGAGGAAAATTTCAAGGTTGAGAGAGGGAGTTGAGGAGAAGTAAGTCGAGTGGGGCAGAGAAGAATGGGGAAGGTTTGAGTGAAGAGATCAAGGAGAAAATGGAATGTCGAGGAGAGACAGAGTGCGAGAAGATGGAGAGGAGGACTTGAGAAAACACAATGTACAATTTGAGAGAGAGAAGAGACTATATCAATTAGAAGAAGAAGAAACCAAGGAGAAAAATATGAGAGAGTGACATGAGAATGACATCTGCAAGAATTGAGCGGAGGCGCGCGGTAAGGCATGTCGCTATACTTCAACACAATATATACTTTTTTTCCATATAATAATACTCAATTTTGTTCATCATTCTTGATAATTGAATTATCCTGGGTTAGTCCTCTGGCTGGGACTCTTTCAGTATGCTTGCTCCTTATTGCTTCTGTTCTTCCTTCTCTAGCTTGGGAAAACATTTTTATCCCTGGACTATTGGAGGGGGTTTCTGATTCCTCAAGGATTCCTGTTTTCATCCTTCCAAATGCTGATCTTGGGGTGGATGTCTGAAATCTGGTTCTTTGTTGGGTATAAGGGGTTTCTGGGAAGCCTTGTGCTGTTCTTTCTTCAAGTATCTGTTTTAAGACTTTGGAAATGTTTGCAAGGTTCTCCCTCATTTCTGATGCCATATCTTGCTTATTCTGAATTCTTTCCTGGTCTTCCTCTGGTTCTTCTTGGGGTCCACAGGCTAGTTTGGGTTTTTCTTTCAGTTCTTTCTCCATCCTGGTTATTTAGAAAAGTGGTCATTGGTTATTATCTTCAAAAAATTTGAGTTGGTCCTTGAGGTCCTTTAATATTTGATGAATATTTCTTCCTTTAGTTTCCTGAATTTCTGGTGGGCTTAAGGTCTCATTTTCCAAAAAAAATTCTCTTCTGTTATAGGCAATAACTAATCATTCAAAAGGAAGCAGGCCACTGTTGGGACACCAGTTGTAGAGACTCCAAGGGATAATGGGATTACTTGTAAAATATTGCTGGCATTCAATACAAGGGGAATTTATTTTACTACTAATGTTGAAGAGATAGAGGCAAACTTAGATGGTTTTGAATTTCCTGACCTTCTGAACTATAATAAGTCTGCACAATAATTTTTTTAAATTAATGGCTGGTTTTCTTTGAGAATTCAAATAGTTCTCTAATCAGAACTTGATTAATTATTAATAGAGATTTTTAGCAGCTGGAAGACTATTCAAATTTGGATTGGATTATTGGAAAGCTTCCGCCAATTAAGAATGAAGAATTTATAGCCTTTTCTGACTATTTTTTCAAATTCCAATCAAAGGATTTAAGGTTTGACTAAAAGGTGTTTAACCAGTTGAAGGACTCAAAGATGGGTTTGCCCACAGGGAGCTGGGTGTAAAAAAAGCTTGTTTTGTTGTTCTTTTGTGCTCTTTCTTTTTAATAAATTTACTAATCACAAATCAGGGATTTTCTTTCTTAATAACAGGTGCTCAATAACAGGTCTTTTCTCAAGAACCCTTCTTCAAGAACACCTGGGGTTGTTTCAAATGCTCAATGATAATTTTTTGTATGATCCTATTTCCTTGAAAATTCATTCTGGTTAAATTGAAAGCTGGTGTTGGTTCAGGCAGATTCCATACTAACATAGGGGAAAATGCCATATATATGGGCAGATGCCCTGCTTGGGGGCTTGTTCCATGCTAGAAAACTTGGATAGTGAAAAAGAGACCCCCTTGAATAGGCACATAATTCCTCCGGGGATTCTTGGGGCTCCCCTGAGTACGGTTCTGATCCTCTCTCTACAGTTTTGAAGCACAGGAGGGTACAGTTACATGAGGAAATAGTGCTGGTGAAAAAACATGTGGAACAAGCCAAGAGATAGCTGTATTTTTTAGTATAAATTTTGATAGAAAGGCAAAAATATGAGGAAAAGGCTAAGATTGGTGAGTTATGGATGCTTCTGGGTGCTTATCTTGTATAAAAAATGATGCAGAAGTTCCCTGCAGCTGGAGTTAATTTTGCTGCTTGGGAAATGCATGAAACATTCTTGGCAGCTGAACCCCTCTTTGGTAACTGATGTTGTATAACTTGTATGGTTGAAGTGGTGGAACACTACTTCTTGGGTGTTTCTGAGGAAGCTCCTGAGCCCTTATCATGTATAAAAGTTTTCAGGAACTTCCTTCATTCTGTTTCAATGGAATTAGCTTTAGAGATATGAGGTATGCTGTTTTACCGCATGCTCTCTTGGGTGACTTGAGAGTGTGGCTTGCAGGTGTTGTGTGGTTGATATGGTGGCAAAATGATTATCAAAGTGATTTAGGCGACGGTTTGGAGGCCTTATCTGGTGGTTCAAGTTCCAGAAAGGTCATGTGTAATGAGATGTTATTTTTGGTTGGTGAGAATTGAGACATACTTGGCTGCATGAGCCCCTACTTCTGTTGGTTTATGTATGAGTGTTGAATGGTTTGATTGGTGGAAAAACAAGTATCAGAGTGCTTAAGATGACGTTTCAGAGCTCCTAAATTTTACTCAATTATCCACAAAGGTAGTGTCACTTGGATTCATATTATTGGTTGTAGTGCAAAATTTGTACTGGTATGGTTTAATTCCTGCAGGTATGGGTATGTTGTTTTTTTGTGTGGTTATTTTAAGCATAATATTTTTTCCATTAGATGTTCAATTAAGCTTTCATTTATTTCTTCCTGTGACATAATAAATTCTGTCCAAGGTGTTGATTTGTTTGTGAAAGGTGTTTGGTACAGTTGAAAGGGGTTATCTGGTGATGGATTTGGGCTTTGAGGTTGGTTTGAGTTCAGGGTATGGCTTATGAGGGGTTTGGAATTGATTTGTGAGTTTAATTTGATAAAAAGAATAATAATTAATAAAAAATGAGTCCAATGGCTATAATATAGGTTTGGTTTACCACACCAGGGCAGTTGCTACCCGCTGCCAGCCCTGCCAGTAGTTGACTGCCTACCTTTCATGGGCCCCTAGAAACTGACTGGGCCAAGGCGCAAGGCAACCAGCTGGCTCACTGGCCAGCCCCCCCTCTCCCCAAAAGGAAACAGGGCTTTAGGGTACCAACTACATATCCTACAGCCTTGTTCCACACCACATGGGGCCCAAAGAGCATCATCATGTTGTGGGGAATAGTATTAAAAGGCCCAAAAAAGCCAAAAATCCAGGAAATTGGGCCCTGCAACCTTTTTGAAACCATACAAAAGGTTGTCAGGGCCCCTGTAAAGGGAAATGTACAGAGGATTGAGACCCCAAAAGAGTACATAATTATTACATTAGCACCCTGAGAGTGTACACTTAGGATACACAGAGGCCTAGCTTTGTGCTAGCTGGCTCACAAGATACCAGGTACCTATACAACCCCTCTGTATCTTATACAACAAAGACTGTACATAACTAGTCACAACCAGGGGCATACTGCCTGATTTGGTGACTGTAAAACACACCGATTTGGAAAGAAGAGCCTCAGAATCAAAATCATCATTCAGAATAAGATCCTCAGAGCATGTTTTAAAGCCCCTTGCTTCAGGAAGCGATGGCTTATATTTTAAAATATTAATTGAATATTACTTCTTTGGTTGATACAGTGAGGTCATTAAGGGCACAGAATTGTGTATCAAGCCCCAAGTATGATGACATAGGGCTTTCCATACTACTTTAGTTGCTAGAGAAGGTCCACAAAAACAAACTGATGGTCCCCTGGCCTCAGCACTAGCCTGGTTCCCCCTCTTTTGGCTGGTAAAGATACTGTACCATGAGGGGACCCAAACAATATAAATAAGGGCCCCTCCCCCAGCCATTCCCAGCTCATTTTCATCCATTCATAAAGTCATTATTGCTTCAGATATTTTCGTCCTCAAGCCATCAACACCTCATAATAAATAAGTGTATGATCCTGGACCACTTTCTGATAAAAGTATACACCAAAACTCTTGAATCCCTAGTTTTTGGCCAAAATCATCAACCAACCATGCAGCCTGCCGCAGTACCAACTTCCAGAACCCTGAATCCTTGGATATTGCCCCATTAATAAAGAATAAGTCTGGATCTAGACCTAGTAAGTGATCCTACTGACTTATACCCCTTTTGTAGGTTTTGTACAACCCATCTCCCAAGGAAATTATACACACCCTTCTTGAGAGGAATCCTTGTAAACCCCACAGGCACCACAATTGCTCCTATATTTTCCTTAAAAGAAATATACCTGTGTTCCAGAGGGCTCAAAAAACCTCAATAAGCTCTTGAACCCTCCATTTAAATTTATTTTATAAATATATGAATAAATTTACCCCTTCTAGCCAAATCATATACCTGAAATTTTATCCTTTTTTTAATCCAAAATTTCTATCACCTCTAGTAGCTAGAAGGACTGAGGTCCTTGGCATCTAGTAGGCTGGCATTTTCTCTATACTTTGAACCAAGTATTACCAGGAATTGTACCCACCTTGGTAGCCCTCTTGTCGGAATCTTATGCCTGTAATCCCACATTCATATCTAAATTTCAGCGCTCAGGATTTTTTTTGGCTCCTTCTTTCAACAGATTCAAATTCCCAATTTTTATTAAAACTGGTTCCTTATTCTTACCCCATCTTGATCTTTTCTCTGCTATTTTCATCAAGCTTTAAAACTAAAAATATTCTAGAAAAATTGATCAACTACTTCACTCATATTTAATCCTCTTTTATTTCTCATTATAACCTCAAAAATTCATGTTTCCTTAACCTTCCCTGCATTTTGGAAAGCCTGTTAAGTATACTTTCATTTCTAAGGACCATCATGGTTATATCCTCTGGAAACTTCAATCACTCAAGTTTGAATTACCTAGTCACCACAATATTCTATACCTGTCTCTTTCATCCTTTTCTGGCTTTGAAATTGCTTTTAGCCTTCAAAGCCATTCTATTTTTAAATTTGTATCTCAGAAACAAATATCTTTTCAGTTTAAAAGTATTCTGAGCTCATCCATTTGAATATTTCAGTTCCTTGCTCCTGTGTATTACTAGACAATCTGTTACAATGTTTAGCCTTCAAAGATGTCATAATATCAAACTTTCTCCTTGGTCAACCAAAATGCTTCCTTTGGGTATTTCAAAACAATTACTTCCCTACCATTGCTTTCAAATCTGTAAAAATACTACTTCTTTCCTTTAATATAAAGAAATATTTCCTTCAAAACTCATTCTATTGCAATTTAACTTCTTTTGAGGCACTGATTGCTTTCTTTTATTTTTCACCATTAATTTTTCTTCTGAAACAGTAATTCCTTAAGCCTGATTTTTCTTTCCTATGCCTTGCCTCTTTGATTTCTGTTTTTTCTTATACTTATAGCACTTTATTTTCCTATTCCATTTGTGCCTTCAACTTTGTATCTGGAAAATTTTCACCTTAATTTATCAGCACTTGAAGCTGTCATTGTTAAACTTATTTTTTCATTCTAATCCTCCAGTGCTACAGCTATTTTAATTGAAAACTTAAAATATTCATAAATGCTGTATTTTTCCCATTTTTATCATCTCTTGTCTCTAGTATCATAAAATCTTCTCTTTCCTCCTCACAAGGGGGGCTGTTGACATTCATCCCATGTCTGCTCTGAAAATCACATTCCACTTCAACTTGGATATTTTTCTTTACTTTGGCCTTGTGACTGTTGCTATTATTATGAATATACTCTTCAGCTATTCACCTTTTAGCTCTCCAATATAGTTCTGGGGTAAACTCATTCCCCAAAGTTTCCTAAAATCACAATTTTTTTAAAAAGGCATGGTTTTAGACTTTCTTTCAGCTCTTTGATACCAGGAACCTTGCAGTGATTCAGCCACTAGAAGTGATAAAGTTCAAGAATATAAATATTCTCAAAAATAAAGATTGACCAATATATAAACAGATATAAAGTATTTGTAATGGTTCAAGGTTTAAATAGTTTTTTTGGATGGTTTTCAATATGATATAATAAATAGTAAAAGAGGGGCCACAGTTTTTGCATACTGGGGGTCTTTAAAACATCTTCTTCAGGATATCAACTTTGCATCTGGTACCCTGGAATAATGGGAATGTTATGAGATTTATTCTTCAATGTAAACAATAAGGGTGGCTTTTAATTAATATTATTATTATTCAGGATGAAGCCATAAATCACTTTATTATATCTTTATAAGAACTTGATCACCATTTTTAAATTTTCTGGATGATAAATGATGGATTTTTCTGGGAAAAGAGCCAAAAAAGGTGCTGTATAAATACCTTTTTGGGCTTAGGAGAGCCTCCTCAGGACATGTAGAGAGGTTAGGGCTCAGTTTCTGATGCTAGCGAGCAATCAAGATAGATTGGCACATCCTCTTGGTGATTTATCTCAGCTGAATCTGGATCTGCAGAATCAGTGCATGGGTTTTGATCAGGATTGTTAATTATGTTTATTTGTTAATTTTACTTATCCTGCATGTATTCCAACTTGATGCTATTTGAATTTGACTGAAATAATATGCAGTGAGTATTTATTTATTTCCTAGAAACTGCTGATAATTTCAGTATTATTTATTATTTTATTTACAGATCTCTTCATGTGTTTTTTTGTCTTTAAAGATCTGGATCTGTTAATTTTGTGGTACTTCTAATTATTTTTATTGAATTTAAATACCTTATAATTTTATTTTCTGTGTTTTGATTTGATATGTTTTGTTTTTGGATAATCCTCAATGCATATTTTATGTCACTAAATATGCCAGGATTATCCTTCTATGTTGTTATAGTTAAGAGCTGTACCTGTTGGTTTTTTTGAGTCTTTGCAGATCTGGGATACATAGATCAAATCTGCTGCATGCATGACTACATCAGCTGCATGCAAGAATCTGAAAAGCTGTGTTAATTAATTTGGTGTTACTTTGCAAGTGGGTCCTTGATTAATTTCTACATGTGGGGCTGTTTTGGAGTGTGCAGGCTGCGTGTGAGGATGCAGGAGCTGCATGCAGGAATTTCAACAAAACCTGTTTTTTGCCTGTAACTCCCAAAATAAAAAGAAATTTTGAATTCTGACAAATTTTAGGTTTGAAACTCTTACACCAAAAAACATGTGAAAAATTAAGCTGGCCAAAAAAGAAAATAGTGATGCCATGATTTTTTGGAAAATGTTTACTATTTATTTTGATGTTTTAATTGGAGTAGGAATTCAAGGATGGGATCAGTGAGTGACCCCACCTAGTTTTTGGTGAAGAATCCAAATTTACATTAATGTTTGAGTTTTTTTTTCACTCCTTTTATGAGTTTCCTAATATTTATTCTGTTTTATTATTTTTCTTTCTTTATTTTATTATTATTAGTACTATGAAAGGTTGTTTATACATAGTAGCAAGCTGACAATTTTTTTTCTAAAATAAAATTTTTTTTGAATAATTTTAGAATTTTTTTTTCTAAAATCAAACCTTTTGGCATTATTTTAGAAATTCTTTTTCTAAAATCACACCTTATGGCATTTTTTCCCACAAAACATTTTGTTTTTGAAAAAATATATCCCCCAAGTTATGATCACAGATTTTTTTATAATTTTTTCAGGCCTTTTGGTGTGTTTTCCAATTCCATTTCCTGTTTGGGGAGTGGTTTGTCCACCCCCCTTGATAAACCAGAGGGGGTTGGGGCTGGACCTTCTGGAGGCCTGTGCAGCAGGCCCCATGGGGGAAGGCCATTTTAACCACCATGCTGCAGTGGGTTTGAAAGCCACAACATTCATCAACCCTGCCAATTCCAGCCTTCTACCCAAAGCCAACCAATCTACCACAGTCATAACCTTTCAAAAACAGGGTGTGAAATTGATGGCCAAACTGTCAAAACTTTTCCTTCAATTTTGGTTATTCCCATCAAATCAGCCCATCCTTATTATATATATATATATTGATTTAATTTTTAATTTTCATGATTATGTTTATGTGTCTTGCAACATCTACCCCCATGTTTTTTGTTTTGTTTACTATTTATATTCTGATATTTAATTTTTTTTAAATATATATATATATATATTTAAAATAAAACATAAATATATCAGGAAAAATAAATATATCAGAAAAAATAAAAAATAATAAATAAAAAGAAATGAGTCCAAAACTCAAATAAAAACTGATTAATGACAAATAATAAATTGAAATAAAATTAATAAATAATAAATAAGGAACAATGAATAAGATCAATAAATAATAAATAATACAGGGTAAATAAGATAAATAAAAAATATATAAAAATAATGAATAACCAGCAATTAATGATATAAAACATAAAAGAAATAAATAAAATAAAATAAAATAAAATAAAAGATAATAATAAAAAATACAAATGATGAACAATAAGAATGATGAAAAATAAGAATGATGAAAAATAAGAATGATGAAAAATAAGAGTAATAAAAGAAAATAATAAGAGGCAACAAATGATAAATTATGGGAACCACATATCCTTAAGGAATGTAAAGAATTATCAAAAAATTTCAAATTATTTCCATTGAATACCATTTTTTCAAACATAAAAAAACATGAAAAAATTATACAATTGCCTATCTTTGAAGGGTGATCCAAATATAAGGGGTCAAGTACACCCCTGAAAACTTGTAAATGATTATTGTGAATTTATTTTCTTTGAATTAGATTCATCAATTTTGATCATAGAACTTGAAAAAGACAATGATAAAGTATTATTTGAATAAAATGAAACCAAAAAAAAAACTTCTATAAAATAGAAATGGTAGGCAACAAAATTTGTACTAAAAAATAAATCCTTTTGATCCAAGACAACCACACCAAGCCTTAATGGGGGATGCACTTTTTTCCATAGATTAAAGCTCTTCTCATATTATAGTTCCCAGTTATTAAAACCCCTCCTGGACCCATATTATTTGCACATATCATCAATAGGTTTAATTCAAAAATTATGATTCAAGAAACCTCCCTACTTACCCTAGTTTAGGGTATGAAATATTATCCCTCCAAAAAAGCAAGAAAAACAGTGGGATTCAAATTTAAAGGAAAATAAAACAGGAAAAAGGTTAGTTATTGCGCCCAAGAGAAAAAGAATATTGAGAATTCATACAAATTGGTCAGAACATGACCCAAATATTTAAACTCCATCAGATTTTTTATGGAACCCTTCAAAAAATCAGAATTAATTGTTTTAGAATCTGATATAAATTCAAAGAATAAACAAAGTGATTCCAAGGAAGTTGATAAAATGCCTTCCTTCTTTCCAATCCCACTTTGAATTTACTTATTAAATATTAGAAGGTTTACCCCAACTCATGAGGCACTTGATAACAACCAAAATTAAAATCCCTTGGAATATCATAGAAACATTCAAGATAATTTGATGAAAAAATTTGAATATGAAAAATAAATCTGATCCTCTTCAAACTCATAGAAACAGATAAATTTGAAGATGATTGAAATTGGATAAATGGATTTGAAGACAATTGAAGTGGCATAGAAGAACTTGAAGGTGATTGAATTGGTTTCATGAAATTATTGAATTGGTTATGAGGGTTATTGGCAGGATAATGGGAGCTCCCAGATCTTCCACCCATGTGGCTTTGAGCTTCCTTGACTTTAATTTGTATTTTTCCTTATTCAGTTTTTATTCTATAAAAGTATTTTAATTTCTTATCTTTATCCTTTTTTTATTTCACCTTCTAATTTTTCCATGCTTTCATTATTCTACTCTTAATTATTTCTTTTTATTTCCTGTTTTTCAGCTTCTCTGTGTATTTATTCATATTTTGCTTCATAAGCTTCCAAATCTGTTGCTTTTTGGGAATCATAAACATCTGAGATCTGCTTGAATTTTTTTCATACTTTTCTATGCTCTTCCTTGAATATTCCCACATTATTTTTTCCTGTTCCTGTTGTTTTATTCAAATCTCAAAATTCCTTTTTTTTCCCTTCTGCTCTTCCTGCCTCATCATTTGCCTCTCCATTTTTTTAACTAATTTTTTATTTAAAACTCTGTTCCTAAATTTTAAAAAATGAACAACCAAAGCTCCTTGTTGAAGAGTGACTAGTGCTATAAGCTGGGGACAGGGGCCTTCCAATAGTAGATTACAGAGGCTCAGGACTTCCAACTCTTTGTAAATTTTAGCTTTCAGAAAGAAAAATTTCAATCTGTTCCAACATCTTTAGTTTCCTATCTCCTGATATATTTCTGAAATTATCACAAATAACTTTGATGAAAGTCATTTGTCTCAAGTAGCCTTAAATAGTTCCTGATTCCATCTCAAATATGACTTCAAGGTATTCCCATAGACCTGAAGAAATTTCTTGTGTGTCCCGTATTTAACCTCTAATACTATACATGGCCATGGTTAAACCTGCAAAAATAAGACAAAACCCACCATTAAAGTCAGTTTTTGACTCAAAGAACTCAAAAAATAGCTAAAAGCTTAAAAACTCAAACAATAAAAATGTATTATGAGTAAAAAACGCCAGCCTTAAACCTTTATAAAAGGTAAGGGGCCTGGCTCCAAGTAAATGAAGCTCAAAAGAGCTTTGCTTATGAATAAGCTCACACCCTTTATAGTAGTGAAACACAAGGGTTACTACTCCAATTAAGGCCTTCCACTCAAAATTGGAGTTGCTAAAAAGATTATTATTTGATTATAATACTAAAGTTTAGAGCCAAAGTCATTCTCCTCTTTAGAATAAGTTTAATGGTCTTGTTAACTCTTTCTGTATTCTCTTACAAATAAATAATGATGTATAACTGATGAGGGGGATATTGGGTGAAGACCCTCCTCTTTTAAGGTAACAGGAGCACTCAGGGGACTCAAGGAATCATCAGGGGAGTTCTTGGCTCTCCCTGGTTTCTTCCTCGAGGGCTGAGGACCTCATTACATCATACGCAGTGAGGAATGGGGTACTAGTACTGATTGGGGGGGATTTTCAATGTAAGGTTTCAATTTACATACAAAAAGGGGTAACTAATTGGTCCTAGGACTTCAAACTCAATCATATGGACGGTGTAGAAGTCCCAAAACACCTCAGAATGATTAAATAACTCCCTTTACATGAAAATTGATCCTCTTAATTCCTAGTAACTTGGCATACATTATACCTATAGAGTATGTATACTCTTGGCAATTATATTACAAGTTTTATAACTTAAAACTGAGCTCAGGAACCTCTGATTAGAAGCTCTCAAGGCTTGGTGGATTATATGAAAGTATTAATACATCCCAAATAGGGGTAAGATGAAAATTATGCAATTTATCTATACAGAGTAGAGAGTATGGTTTAATATAGTTACTATAAATCATTCCCAAAAGAATGGAACACATTGGGAACTTCAATATCAATATTTGGGACACATCTGATTCCTCATTACTTAATTTAAAGCTATATTGGATCTTCATCTTGATAATATATATTATTAAGTTTTTGATTCCATAATTAATACTCATAAAAACATACTTAAAAATTATTATAAAATATTATCAAAATTTCATATATAATTATGAAACTCTTCATCATTCTTCATTCTTGTCTCTATGGTGGTTTGAGCAGGTGAAATTGGTGCCAGATAATGGAAGCAGATCTCAGTTCTTAAACACTATTCCAACAAGACATATGAGTTGTTCAGAATTTGGACAACTGTATTTGTCTTGTGGCTGACATTGTGAATGCTTTGGTTCCCACTTCAGGTATATTGAAATATTTCTCTCTGATTTTGATCAATGCATGATGAGAAATTATCCTGTGAAAATCATCAAATATATCAGGGAAATTGATAAATCTTTTGAAAAATTTTACAGCTATTTTTGTGGTGTTTATATCTTTGTTTTTCATGAAAAATGCACTTGTGATACTTCCATGAAATGCAAAAAATCCCCTTTAGAATTAAAGAAGTATTATTTCATGGAAGAATGGTAACCTTGAGCCCTTGAACTAGTTTTATTCCCCATATTCCAGTGGTTTGAAGGCCACAGGGCTTAATAATTATTTCCACACTTCATCCAAAATTCTCTAATGTACTGTAAAAAATGCAGGTATTTTTTAATTATGGAAGCCAATATTGACCAATTAGCTTCATAGTACCTATAATTCTTGGACCAAAAAATATGTTCCAAAAATAAATAAAATCATGCAATAGCTCCTCAGATATGATTTTTTTTGCATCTGGCTAATATGTTCTTTTTTATATTCAAGGTTCACAGTAGGTTAAAACTTTTATGATGAAGGTTCTCAATGGAATAGTTTACCCTATCAATAAATTTTGAATATGATTAAATTTATTCTTGGTAATTTCACCCAAATTTATCCTCAATTGAATCCATAAGATCCAAATAGCTGTCTGCTAGAAAGGACTTGGCAATATTTTTTCCAGATCCAATCAATCTGAGCTTTTAAAAAGCCCAAAAATACAATTTTGGCCTCTAGAAGCCATTCTAAAACATTGCCAAAAAGCAAAATATATAGAATTCTTTTGTGTATTTAAAATGAATTTTGCACAAATGATGCAATTTTCTAGCCAAAGAGACTGATGAAGGGTGAGAGAAGAAAAACCTTTCCAAATTTCATCTGATGAGGTCAGCAGTGAATGTATCCAGCTCTCAGGTGAAGTATTCATCAGATTCAGGACATATTGAAGAGATTATTTACCAGAAAGCTGATCTTTCTTCTTTTTAATTTTGATGCTGTAAATATCTTTGCTTCTGGTTAATTTTTTCATTTCTCCATGTTTGAGGATTTAAATAATATTTTTGGAATGGAAAACAACTGAAACAATTGGTCTAACTTTTGCTTGAAATTCAGGTTGAAGACTGAAATGAATTGATTGACCACTAGGATCA
This sequence comes from Puccinia polysora, assembly GCA_025617555.3. NCBI lineage: Eukaryota > Fungi > Basidiomycota > Pucciniomycetes > Pucciniales > Pucciniaceae > Puccinia > Puccinia polysora. The sequence goes on from CM062617.1 coordinate 12,022,173, forward strand.
AAAAGGTGAAAATTTTTGTGTTTGGGCAAAAACACATCCTTGTCCCTGTGTAAATTCAGGATTCTAAATGCATACCCATGATCATTTACCCAATTTTGGGAAAACCCATCAATTCAGCATAAGATTGAAAAGAGCTTGCAGGAGGGGGCCTCATATATGGTTTGGTTGAAAGTGAATCATCATCACATTCTTCATGATCCATAGCACAAATTTCTGGATCAGCCACTTCATTTTAACCTTCAGAATCCATTCATATTATATCCAACCCTCAGAAGAAATATTACATGCCTTGATTCCCTGCAGGAAAGATGGGATAAATCTGGAATTGGAGGTATGGAGTCCTCTTGAAGGCTTTGTTGAATAAGAGGAAAATTGTAACTCATATTAGTTTATGGGTTATAATTTTGGGAAGGTTGATTGACTTAGGAATTATTTTGAGATTCAGATTGAAAGTCAAGTTTTTGATGTAGTTGATGGCCTTCAAGAGGAATATAATTCTTGAATATTAATAAAAAACAAAAGAGAATAAAAACCACATCAATCAGAAATTATTCCAAACAATTATCAAGAAAAAAAATATACATTGAGGGCCTGTGGGAGGAAAGGTGGGATAAATCTGGAATGAAAGGAATGGAATTCTTATGAATTTTTTTTTGAATCTAAGAATGATTATAACTCATATCATATTTTGAATTATAATTTTGATATTGTTGAAGTATTTGGGAATATTGCTGAGGTGCTTGATTCTGGTACATATACTTGAAATAATAGGGTGTATCAGAGCCAGAAAACCAGCAATTAGAAACCTACCATTTCTGTTGGCCAAACCCCCCATTGTTAATGGTGGGTTTCTGAAATAAACATACCCCCTAACTGTTGCATTTCAAAATGGCGGGTTTGGTAGAAATGGCGTGTTTCAAGCATCAAACCTACAATTTATTCAAATAATTCATCATGAAAAAACACCCCTCTGCATCATAAAATAAACAGAAGCATCCTCCATCAAAACCAACATACCTCGCATCCCCCCTTTGCTTTCTAATCCTGGCATCCCCCTATGGCAATTACCAGATACTCAATGTGTTGGGCTTGGCTGGTCATCAAACACCTCCAACCCTCAAATGATCAGGATAACAGACACACCATTGAATGGCAAGACTGAGGTCTATTTTTATTACACACAAACTGCTCAAAAATTTTTCAATTTTATATCAATAAAATTGGTCATCATTGGCTCCAGAGCAAACCATTCACCCAAAACTGGGAGGTCAAACAATCCAAAAACTCACTCAAGCAATGCAGGAACTCAAGGAGGACGGGTAGTGTATTTTAAATCAACACCATAGATATTTTTGCCATTCTTTCAAATGAAAATGGCAAGGGGTCATCAACAAACGCCTCTCAAGGTCATAATCTCATTATTATTTCAATCGTGAATGGTGATCACCTCTTGGCTAGATCATTTCCTCCCAGCACTCATGCCTTTAGCAAATGGTTTTATGGTTTGAATATGATGAAATCCTTTTCCAGCAAGGCCTGGATCACCCGCATTCTCAGCTCAATCAAAATTGGGTAAATGGTCAAGTCAATTTGAAACTCCGGAAAAACTAACCACAAAAAACATATCCAAATTTGGAACAAACAATGATGAATCAAGAATCAGTTGCGCTAGTCTGTGGTTTGACTCAAATTTTAACAATGATTAAATTGTTAGATCTCACAGGTGAAAGTGTCAAATTCCCCAAGTCAGTCTATTTCCTGCTGTTCATTCTTGGCTTTGGTCTTGGCTTGGTTTCATCAGAATCTTGTTAGCTAATTGAATCTTCTTACTGATCAATCACCATTGAACCCTAAAGATAGAGCAACCAAATACAACCCTCTAGGTTATGACCAATTTTTTTTATCTCATGTTAGAAAGACCCTAAGACATCTCACCATTGGTTTCCATCATCTCACCTCCAATAATGATGACCATGGATGGAACTTCTTGATTCAAGTTGATCTGGAAGCTGATTTCCATCATTTTGCCTCTGATAATTATGATGATAAACCAACCAGCTTGATAAAAGGCAATCTGGAAGCTTCCCTACTGGAATCTGGTGCCAATTTGTGTTTCCTCAAAATTTTTTGTTTCTTTTCTTTATTTCTTTGAAAACCATATGGATTCCAATTTGTTTTTTTTGCTTTCTCCTTTGGTCTGATTTTTTTTTGTTTTTTAAGGATATTTCAACTCTGTCCCCTTCCCCATTTGCCCCATCCTCCTGTTTTTTTTGCTACCTTGCTCTTGATCAAGCTCAATTTTCTCAACCCCAAGACAAGATTAGGGTGAGCAGGGCGGTATTTTTAGAATCTAGGCTCTAACTTGTGATGTACTTTGTAAGCAAATGGGTCTTTAATGCAAGCAGAAGGATGTGCGGGATAAAGATCACAAGTTTGATTTTTTTGATTTCCTATTTTTTGAAAAAAAAGGTGAAGTGAAAACAAGTGAGAGGCCAAATGGCCCTCCCTTAAAAAATACAAGTGTTCCCGTCTCCCTCACTCCTTTCCTCCAGTGCTTTACCAGCTACCCCACAAGGATGCCCAATCCTGGTTTACTTTTCAAGAAAATCGATCAATAACCACAAAACAAAGTTGATTGAAAATCATGAATAGAACTCAATTTTTTCTCTTCATTTGTGTTAGAATGGAAATCAAGACTCAACATCAGAGAATAACCATTTATTGAAATTTTTACAATTGAGACACTTGAGGGATTCCTGTATTAGGATTGATTCATCCATCAGGTATTTTTTTTTCCAATGGAGTGTTTGTTTATTCCACATGGATTTTTGGCTCCATGTGTAAGAAATCAAAGATAAAAAGAAATTGGAAACCATGAATGATTAAGATCACTCAAATGTTCTAGGCTGCCAACTGTTTCTTGCTGTTTGTTGTAGAGCTAAGAGAGTCATTAAGCCAAGAGAGTGCGCAACGGATCACTCCGCGGGGACTGAGATTCACCCCGCGGGTACAATCCCGCTGTGGATACTCCTGGGAGAGGGAGACGCGGTACTACCTAGTCCTCAGTTTTTTTCAGTCTCAATCAGAGAATCGTATCTTTGAAGGGTTCCTCCTTTCATCTTGAATCTTCTCATCTTGTTTTACTTCTCATCTCATTTTACCTCTACTCGCCTTGTGTCATATTTCTTCCTTACTTTTCTCAATCCCCACGAACAATCCTTCACCAACCACAACCAAAGATCCTCAATCAGATAATTCATTCAACGTCTAACTGGTAAGATCTGCTATTCCAATTAAACGCCTTCGACGTCGACTCTCAACTCAAGAGTACATCACCTCTTGTCCAGACCACAATGCTCATCCTCCATCCAGCCACCCAATAATAACCAATCCGGGCATCTCAGTTACGGTGTTGGTATTTCTTTGCCATGATTATATCATTCTATTCATCCATTGTTTCTTATGATTGTTATGTTTCTCATGTGTTGGTTTCTCAGCTTGTTGGTCAGTCAATAAACTAAATTTGCACAGTTATACGGTTAAAAGCCAAACTCTACCGCAACCAACAAGACTTAGGACCATGGCATTGGGATTGGGCTTCTTGTTGGACTCATTTTGTCAAGCTATGCTCAAGACGGCCCTGGAAACCACCCCGCTGCTAACAGAAGAGAACTACGGTATATGGATGGATAAGATGAAAGCTCTACTCAAGCTAAGAGGAGTGTTAGACACACTTGAATCAGCCTCAAATCACCTCTCTCCTCAAGACAACGACGAAATTCAGCTACTTCTCATTTCAAAGGTTGATTCCGTCACCCACAATAACGTAATCAGAGCTGCCAATATCAACTCTTCCAAGGACATATGGATAGCCATCAAGGAACGATTCTCTTCCTCTCAAGCTTCTAATCGAGCCAGAATCTTCAACGATTTCTTGCATCTGAACTTCAAAGAAGACAAGATCCTGAAGTTTTTCACTGACGTCAAAACTGCTATCAAGAAAATGATTGACATAGGTATTGAATTACCGGATGAAATCTTGGAATACCTAACTATGTTCAAGTTTCCATCAAATCTCCAGGATCTCAAGCGGCAACTCATGCACTCAGACAAGCAAATCTTGGTCGAATTTGTATGCAACCATCTTGTTCAATACCACAAAGAAATCAAAGCTGAAGTCACCAAAAAAGGCATCCAACAAAGTACAACTGAAACTGTTCTTGCCACAATGATGACCAAGGTCAAAAACCAACTATCCAATCGATGTGTCAAAGGATATAACAATCCAAAGCGGGATAAGAATCACTCCGAATCAGAGTGCTATCATCTTCACCCCAACAAGGCTCCTGAGTGGTGGAGAGAAAACCAAGCTTGATGGAAAGAAAAGCAAAAGAAAACTCCAGACTCAGCTCACTTCCACGCCTTTGTGACAAGATGGATAGATTTGAGGATTGGAGTTGAGAAGACTATACTAATCAACAGTGGTGCAACGTCGCAAATCTTCAACCAGCCAAAATTCTTCACAACCCTGGAGCCATACGATGGAGAACATATTACCACTGGAAAAGCTGGAGCAGACCTTCCCATCCAAGGGATGGGAATCCTCAAGCTAGAATGGAAGACTCACACAATGACTCTTTCCAACTGCCTGTACGTCCCGGACATTGTTGTCAACTTAATTAGCCCAGGAAAACTCATTGATCAAGGGTGCACACTTGAAGCTAAATCCGGACACTTTGAGATCAAAAAGGAGGGAACAAAATTTTTTCAAGGCACAATCACCAACAACCTCTTTGTCCTCGACGCACCCCGCAAGGTTGGCAGTCAGCAATGCTACTCAACAAGTGCAGAGGACCCAAGGACCCTAAAAAATCTGCATTTGTCTTACGGCCACGCCTCACTCAGACGTCTTTCCAAGATCCAGGGAATACAATACACATCCGAAGAAAAAGACAAGTTTGAATCTAAAGATTGCCTTCTATGAAAGATTAGCAAGTCTCCCTTCAAATCTGTCTCAACGTCTGCTAAGAAACCCTTTGATAGAATACATCTTGATATTGTGGGTCCAATTAATCCAGAATCTCATAGACACAAAAGGTAATTTCTAACCATTGTGGATAATTTCTCTGGGTACCTCTCCGGCATTCCACTGGCTTGAAAGGATGAGGCAACTCCAATATTGATAGAAGTCATTGAGAAGCAAAAGAATATCAGTGGTTATTATCCGTCAATGGTTTTCTTGGATGGCGGAACGGAATTCATAAATAACAGGTTAGTAACATACTTCAAGGAGAATTTCATCAACCATTTAGTCACTGAACCCTACCATCCCAAACACAACGGCAGATCCAAAAGGGCCAACCAAACCATTGTAGAAAGCGTAAGATCAACCCTAAGCTCAGCTAAGCTTCCGAGAAAGTACTGGTCGGAGATCCTCAAGTCCTGCTGTACCGGCCTGAACCAGATTCCCAAAGATGACCTCAAACAATCACCCTGGGAACTCATCAAGGTTAGCAGACTTCCCCTCAATTATCTTCAACCCATTAGCATAGCAACCATTGTTTTGAACCAAAGGAGATCAAAGGGAGACAAGTTCCGCCCTAAAGGAAGAGAAGGAAAACTCATTGGCTATAACACCAACCTCCTCTCCTACAGAGTCCTCCTGCCCAATGGGCAAATTATCCAATCCAAGCATGTTAGGTTCCTGAAGAACTCAGTCGATGACCTAGGAATCAGTTTGACTGCAGACCTGGATTTCAATGTATATGAACTGAATGAAGAACTTCCCACAGCGACAAGGGAAGATCCGCTACAGGGAACCCCCTGCCAAGGTGGACTCCTCAGATGAAGGTGATCCAGTCTTGGAAGCGGAGTCTAATACAAGCAATCTGACAGCCGAACCTGCCAACCCAGATGCAAATCAAAGAGCTGCGGGTGTTGAGGAACCAGTACCTGGTAGAAGACCACTCCAAGACCGCTCACTCATCAAACCCCCGCAGCGCTATGGATTTCATCATTACTTCAAGCCCAAGACCTTTGATTGAGCACGCCGGTGTGCCAAAAGCTTCAAGTGGGGGGGCAATAAAGAAAGAGGTGGATCAATGCAAACTACTTGAAGTTTGGGAGGATTAAAAAGGAGACACACCTCTGAACCCGCTCGATACGGTATGGGTATTCAAAATCAAGGAAAACGCACATGACAATGCGGTTATCTACAAGGCTCGGATCTGCGTTAAAGGATTCAACCAAGTCCACGGACTCGAATTTGAGGAAACCTTTGCACCAACCGGCAAGATAGCTTTGCTCAGAGAAATCCTTCTGTATGCCCTGAAGAACAAGCTAAACATCAGACAATACGGCGTAAAGGCAGCATTTCTCCACGCTCCCATAGATGAAGAAGTAATTATCAAAAAACCCCAAGGATGCCAACGCAAATGTCAATATCTGCGACTCAAGAAGAGCCTATATGGACTCAAACAGTCTCCCAAGAACTGGTACAGGACACTTACAAGCTGGATCAAATCAGTTGGGTTCAAGGAGTCAGATAGTGACGCCTGCCTATACAAGTACAAAGATAACAAATCCTTCCTATTCTTTCACGTCGACGACCTAATCCTTGTGGGTGATGGGAACAATTTTGACAACAAGTTCAACTCTAGGTTCAAAGACTCACAAGCCCACAAACCAGACACCATACTCAGCATGAGATTTGAACGGATGCCAGAGAGTATTCTCCTGAGCCAACCAAAACACATAGCGCACGGTTTAGAAGAACTCGGGCTCCTTGAATCCAGACCCTGCTCAACACCATTAACGGCACACTTACAACTATTTGAAGCATCAGACAAAGATTTTGACGAATTCAAAAAGCTCAACATAAACTACAAATCCGCCATAGGCCTTCTCAACTACATTGCAAGCCAAACCAGACCAGACCTCAGTTACTCGCTCTCTAGCCTAGCCAGGTTTCAAAATAAACCCGGACTGACGCACTGGAAGGAGCTCAAGCGAACTTGGCAATACCTCAATCACACCAAGGAGTGGAAGCTGACCCTCACCTACGACGATTCGAAGGGACCGCTAGAATGCTACAGTGACGCCTCCTGGGGAGAAGACCCCACCAGTCGCAAGTCACAATCTGGTTACCTGTGTCTGTCCTTCGGCTCCCTTCTCTCCTGGAATAGTTACAAGCAGCGGAATATAACCTATTCATCCACAGAAGCTGAACTCAACCCGCTACTAGACTCCTTCTTAGAAGGAAAATGGCTTCGCCATTTACTGAAGGAAATCTTTCAAGAAGACATCCCGTCGTCCAATCACCTTGTCAACAACAAAGGGCTGGACGACAAACTAAAGAAATTTGGCTCCAATGCTAAGACCAGACACATGGATCTCAAAACAAAAGGCCTTTGAGACAAACTCAAAGAAGGATCACTGACAGTACAACTGGTTGAAACTTCTCAGATGCTTGCAGACCCACTAACTAAGGCAGTAAATGAAAAACAGCTAACAAAGTTCACTGATCTTATTTTCAGAAAGGAATAGGCCGATCTCCAGTTAAGGGGAGTGTAGAGCTAAGAGAGTAATTAAGCCAAGAGAGTGCGCAACGGATCACTCCGCGGGGACTGAGATTCACCCTGCGGGTACAATCCCGTTGTGGATACTCCTGGGAGAGGGAGACGCGGTACTACCTAGTCCTCAGTTGTTTTCAGTCTCAATCAGAGAATTGGATCTTTGAGGGGTTCCTCCTTTCATCTTGAATCTTCTCATCTTGTTTTACTTCTCATCTCATTTTACCTCTACTCGCCTTGTGTCATATTTCTTCCTTACTTGTCTCAATCCCCACGAACAATCCTTCACCAACCACAACCAAAGATCCTCAATCAGATAATTCATTCAACGTCTAACTGGTAAGATCTGCTATTCCAATTAAACGCCTTCGACGTCAACTCTCAACTCAAGAGTACATCATCTCTTGTCCAGACCACAATGCTCATCCTCCATCCAGCCACCCAATAATAACCAATCCGGGCATCTCAGTTACGGTGTTGGTATTCCTTCGCCATGATTATATCATTCTATTCATCCATTGTTTCTTATGATTGTTATGTTTCTCATGTGTTGGTTTCTCAGCATGTTGGTCAGTCAATAAACTAAATTCGCACAGTTATATTTGTTACTGTTTTTCTTTTTTGCAGGTGGGATGATGGATGATACTCTTTATAAACAAGTGTTTTCCATCTTGTGGCTGGTGTGATTTAAATTTTTGTGCTGATTGACATAGATTGGTAAGTCTGAGCATAAACAATTTGAGCCAAAAATCAATTCATCACCAAGGGTTAGCTTTTATTCTTTGTTTCATGACAGAAAACAGCACATTAATGGGAGGCATGGGTAAGGAATTGATGAACTCCAAAGGTATCTTTTGGCTACTTCGCAGTTTGGTAAGATTGCTTGACCAAGCCAATGATGATCTATGGAAATCATTCAGATTCTTGGTCCTACTCCTACTCCTCTCCTCCTGAGCACCAAATTGTTGATGCTGCTGTTGTTCTTGTGATGATGTAAATGCTCTCAAACTGATCTCAACCAACAATCTATTTGTAATCTCATCTTCATTCCGAGGATCTCCTTTGAAAAATGTGCTACTCCCATCTGATGATGGCTTACATTTGTCCTTGTACCCAGTTGTACTGGTGGTTTATGGCACTGGTTAGTGCAGCATGCACTTGGGTTGTCCTTTGCAGTTGACGCTCCGTGGCATGATGCTCCTGACAGGGGGGGTTTGCTTTTTTGTTCATGAAAGTTATGAGACTTGAGATACATTTACTTAGCATTGAATTTGAAGTAGGGTGGTATCCTTGAAATGATTGTTGAGATGATTATTGGGATTATCATCATTGTGTTAGTGGATGGCAGGAGCCGAGGATTTGGAGGAGCAAGGGGATGAGAGGATGAGAGGATGAGATGGGAGGAGATGAAGGGAGCCTTGTGGGGTTGAAGAGGTTGAATTGAGAGTGGGAGCAATGGTGAGGGATGACTGAGGAGGAGAGAGGAGGTTGGGGTAGATGATGAGCACAATGCGGGCAGGTTGGCAATCAAAGAAGGACAGGGGGTGATATTCACAGCTTCAAGAAGAACAACAAAAATATGGTTGACTGGCTGGACTTTATATACCATATCTGAAAAAACCCACTTATTTTCAGGTAACTCTGACACCCCTGTTTTGAAATAAGTGGGTTTTTTGGTTTTTTAATGGCAGGTTTTAAATGGCGGATTTTGGTTGAAACCTGCCATTAATAAAATGGTGGGTTTGCTAACTCTGATACACCTTAATGTGCACCTTGATATAGATTTTGAGTAGCCTCAAGGATCAAATTCTCTAACCAAACACCTACTGGAAAAATATTGTTAATTTTATTCAGAGGTTGGTAATTATGGGTTGAGGTGGATGATGAACATATTGATAAATATTGCAGAGATTGTAGGATCTCATTATGCCATGTCTTTTTTTATCTGTGTTTTGTATTCTGTGCCTTCTTTGTCTCCCAGTATGGCCAATAGTCTTTTTTTCTCCCACATTGCGGGACAATAGGTTAAATTGTGAGCTATACAGACTGCCCAGCCATGTTCTTGTCTTTGTGTCCAACCTTCCTGTTGAGATCCCACACCTTTCACACCATCTGATGTTCACGCGTCTCTATCCTCCCGCGCGCCTTCTCTCTTCTACTGCGCCTTGACTGCGGGAGACTTTTTCTTCCAACCACATCTATTTCATCTCCCGCCTTGTTTCCTTTTTTTCTTCCATACATATTTTTATATACTTGTCTCTTTTTCTTTTCTCATTATCTTATTTTTATACTTGTCTCTGTTTCTTTTCTCATTATCTCTATTAATTCTTTGACTCTTCCCCATCTTCTCCACGGCTCTCTGTTCTCTCAATCATCCGTCTCCAGTATTGGATCCATGTCTCACAATCAACTCTTAGTCTCCGTCACATCGCGTATCTCAATCCTCACTTTTCTGCCTGGTAAGACTTCACTCCTCCGATTTCTGGTTCATGTTGGGCACCTAATTTTCAGACTCCATCAATTAGCCCCAACTTCTGCCTCAAGCCTTCCGGAAAATATTCAACTTGAATCCCGCCATTCATCTCCATCCAATCTGTTGTCTTCTGGCGTAGGATGCTTTCTATTCATTCTTCTGCTTGTCTTCCTCATTCTCTTTTATTCCCTTGTTTCTCATGTTGCTTGTTTTCTCTTAGTCTGCTGGTTCTATGTCATAAGGAAATTTAGCCTATCTTATCACTTCCTATTTTGGAATCTATGGTGCCTTTTATTTGCTCAGCATCTCCTTCAATGAGTCCAGAGGCTTTTTGTTCCATGTGTTGGCTGCTGTTGTGCACTTGCAGTTGGTTTCTATAAATAGCCACCACATCATGGAAGCCTGTTAAAGCCCCACTTATGATGACACAAGGCTTCCCATACTGTCATACCATCATGAGCCAGCTCACACAAACCAATGGACAGTATCTTAGCCTCAGCGCTAGCCTGGTTCACTTCTTTTTGGCTGGTAAAAGACCCGTACCATGAGGATTTCAAAAGGTACAAACAAAGGCCCCTTCCACAGCCAAATTATCAGCATTCATCCAGTCATCTAGAAATTATAGCATCAGGCATTTTTGTCTTCAGCAGACAAACCCTTATTAGAAGATAAGTGTGTGACCTTGGGCACCCTCTGATCATTATTTCTTAGTTTATTTATGAACCTCAACCTTGAAAGGCCCATTATCAACAAATCCATCAGCAACTATCCAGTCACCAACTGTCAGCACCCTGAAAATTTGAACATTAGTCCATTCCTCAATAATTAGGCTGGATCTTGACCTAATAAGTGATCCCACCAATTATCCAACCATGGTTTAACAACCTACCGCAAGGAAACTGTCATACCCTTCTTGAAAGGAACCCTTGTACCAGCATCAGGCACCAAAATTGTGTCCCTTTGTCCTAACCAGACAAATCCTGTGCTCCAGAGGGCTCAACAACCCCAAAAAAGGTCTTGGCCCCTCTGTTAATCCAAGCAGGCTCCAATTCTTCCATCAACTCTAGTAGCCAGAAGGAGTTAGGTCCTTGGCATCTAGTAGGCTGACCGGATTAGAAAAGAAATTAACTGATCTGGATGAAGGGAACCATTATTTTTACAGTAATTAGTGGTAAATTTTAGGTTTTTGAGGAGTGTATAAGCTGTGGTTCTATATTAGAGAATTGCCAGGCATCCGAACCTTTCTAGCTTCTCTTGTTTGTTGTGTTTTTCTCCTTGTGGAGTTATTTGTATAGCCCTTAAGTATAATTTAAAAACAAAATTAAAACTACACCAAATATGAAGTCACAAAGCCTCGTCCAATGACAAAGGGGTAAAGCAGAGAACTAAGAATGTTGGAAGCCTTTGGGTACAATTAATTTCAAAGAGAAATAAGTTGCCAAGTTGGCATTATCCATAGCCCGGAGCCGAATTCCTAAGGCCCTTACACCCTGGCCGCTTGTCGCCGATATCTCCCGGAGGCGGGGTCTTCGCTCCGGCTCCAGCCCCAGCCGGCTCCAGCTAGGACTGGGCCCGACATGTTGAGCCGATGACAGCTGTGAACCCAGGCGCATCGGCGAAGGGTTTAAGTAGATTGCACCATTCATCAGAAGAGAGCTATAATCTATTGCTTCGCTGGTGAGTCTCAGTCATTGCCGCGGTGCCCGCCACTATCGATAAGGAGCCCAGTGGACTTGATGTGCATTGTGGGTCAGGTTCGTAATACCCGTTCGGCTTGCCAGATGCTGATGATGATTTGGGGTAGGCTGGGAATGTTAGCTTGCTTCTTATCTTTAATGAGCTGAGTAGCCGAATATGGACTGCAGCTGGGAAGTGACTTGCAGTTACTCCCTCGACCAAACTTCGAGATGAGCAAAGATGATGTCACATAGCGACCGCCTTTAATGCCAGCTGAAACATCCTCGATCGGCTTCCGATGGCAAGTAGTCCTATGTTGCCTAGCTTTCATCGTTGGTAGCTTCTGGTTGCCACATCTGTCCATCTTGGCTCGAGTCAGGATCGAAAGGTTGAAGACGACCTTGGGAACCGATGATCGATCGTCCTGTCGTTGTCTCCTCCTTAGCTCTGTTGAAACCATTTTCTCCAGGCCCTCTGTAATATCACTTCAGATGGCCATATAATTGCAACCGACTCTGCCACAAGCGAGCCCAGGATCCCCCAGAAGCCCACTACTCGGTAGCATCCTCGGGCAATCGCTTGCATACTCTTTGGCTCTCGACAACAGGAGATCACAATGTTGCTAGCTTGAGTTCTTCAGCGTCTGTTGGAAGAGTGGTTCAGCGCTCATCGAACCTCATAAGTGAAGCCTTTGATAGAATTCCGCCCCACCTTACTGCGACTCCCATTAATTGGCTGGCTCAATCGTTCATCTCATCACGATTTTCGATTCCGTATCCCCATTGTCTATATCCTAGGGCTCAGCTCCGATGCTGTCCTCGATGAACTAGTTTTCTCTCGTGACGCTCAAGCGTTCTCAATCTCTCCACCTTTAATTAGTGATTCTGCCCTCCTGGTTGATCAGCCATTTCTCCTACCCGGTAGACTTGGTATACTGATTTCTTTTGGCCATCATATACCCATGTCAGCCCTGTGGTCACATCGGCGGAACCCAAGTTTTTGTCTCAAAACCAAGTTTTTCTACGCTTCAAAAGTCAAGGCTAATGACATCGAGCGCGATAATATCTCATAAATCTTTCAATATTACAAACATTACCGACCCAGCCGCCCTAGCAATCGGTTATCCAATCTCAATCTAAATCATTAACTCATCCAGCCAAAGTCCGGACGACCTCAAATGCGACAATTGAAAGCCCTTGATGCAGTCTTCGGCGGTTTATTTTTCACGTACAATCTTTTCACTTCGTCCAACGTCCTTTGCGGCCTCTCCCAACTCAACACTCGAAACCTCAGTCCTAGCTCCTCAAAGGTTCTGATCCTGCCCACCCCCAATGCTGCCCAGGAAGGTCTACCTTCAACAACCGACAACTTGCCACCCGGTGGTGTCTCTTCCGGAGGCTATTCCATTCCTAGCGGAGAATCCCCAAGTTACCCAGCAGCAAAACTACCCGCACCTCAAGTTAATCCGGCGGCTTCAGTCACTTCTCCCCCTACCGGTGCGCAACTCGGTAGTGAAGTATCGGTTTCAAATGGAGCCTCAAATTCTCAAGCAGCAGTTTCCAAAACTGCAAAAGCTCCCCTGAGTAACGTGACCGACACGGCAACTGGTGGACCTTCCGATAGCTTGCCCAACTCCCAAGCCTCACCACCTGCTTTGACGTCGAACTCTTCCGGTCTAATACCCAAAGCTGGCTCTCCAAGCCCCGCTTCCAATTCAACCCTGCCTGTCAAAGCCTCTCACAGCACAATTTCTGACAAATCCCCCCTAAATGCGTCGTTTGTTCCCCCAATCGGCCCTTTGTCGTACGTCCTCCCCTGCATTGCAGAGCTACCGCATTTTTCACGGAAGGGCTTTCTAAATTTTTTTTATCTCGATCAAAATCGTTAATCATTCATTGAAATCAGTTCCAGCCCCGAGTCCCAAGGAAAAAATGGCAACAAAATCACGTCGGACGATCAAAAAACAGCCATCATCGCCGGATCAATTGTTGTGGGAGTTTTGTTGGTTGCAGGAATAGCATTCGCGTTAATGAGAAGAAATCGTTTGAAGAAGTGAGCTGGGTTTTGAGACTAATCTATCTCAAACACGCTATGAGCTCGGAGGCTGATCGCTGTCAACTCATTATTCATAGTGAGCAACAACAAGATAACGAACAAAACGATGCTCTCCAGGCAAGGCCCGGAGAGCTCGGAAGGCGCGGGACGGTTCTAGCGGGTCGGGGTTTGGAATCACAACACGGTCTTCCAAGATCTGGAGGATGGCTCGATGCCGATACAAATTCTGTCTCAAATAGCGAAGATCCTTCGTCAACCGAGGCAGGTGCCGTGCTAAATGACAAAAGCTTGGTGCCGGCCGACGAAGGTGCTGTCTCAAATGGCGAAGGTTCTGGACCAAACCACGAAGCTGCCGTATCGAACGATGCAAGACCAAACTCTCCCTCACCTTCTTCTACCGATGGAGATATCAATCAGCCTTCTTTAAAAGTAGCTTGAGCGCAGACTAACTCTGAATCCCAAGAAATCTACCCAAGTTACCCGGGGTCTCAAGATTAAATTGTCAGCAGTCGAGAGCGTTTGGAACGCCCTCGCAAAATTGATCAGTTCATCACCGATCCGTGAAGAAGTAATTTTATCCTAGCTTTTGTGAAAGATCAACTTGTTTGTTCATAATAAATTTTGCTTGCTTCCAATAATGCCTTTTATGACCAATATTTTAATGCTTACTTGGTTACTGTTAGCAAAAGAATTGCATTCCTCTCTCCTGTAGGTGGAATGAAATTTATCATCTTATCAAAAATTTACTTCACAAAGGAATAGAATACATATAAATATATCACGGCAGAAAAAGTTGATTTTGTGTTTGGAAGAAAACAAAAATTCAACTAGCATTGAATTTGCTTGGTGAAAGCTGTTGTCCGTCTGTTGTTTTACCGGGAAAAAAAATTCAACCAACTTTGAGGGTCTGGTGGATAATTCAATGTTTTAAATTGCCTACTCATCAAAAAATTCAGGTGTTCTTGAATCATTATAATTCTGCTCAGTGAACTCAGAGTAGGCCGGTTGGGATATAACACCTGACACAGATTTATAACTAGTATATTTTTTTTCTTGAGGATAGTGCGAGCCTAATAGTTAAAATGAGAAAGAGTATATGCTGTGGTGAATTTATTCTTTAGGCATTCAAAATCAAAAGTGCCTTGAGTAGTAAAAATATATGGATTTCCAAACAGGATTTGGAACTTTAATATTTTCCTTTGAGTAATTCCAAACCCTGCAATATAAATTAACAAATCCAAGAAAAACCTGAAAACTACAAATAGTACCTCAGTGCTTTCAAGTCAAGAAATTTTTGTAATTTGGGAGAACGTGTTGGAATTTGGGTGGTTCAATTTTAATTCCCTTGGTTGAAAATATCACACCAAGGAAGTGAAGGGTTCTGTTACAAAACTTAGACTTTTGGAGATGTTTGCACATGAGTTGTGGGTTTCAAGACTTCTGAGTACTTTTTAAATGCATGAAATGTGATTTTTGAGGTTTCTCAAATAGAAAAGGATAGAATCAAGAGATACTATGAGGGAAATTTTACAAGATACAAGAAAATTTGATTGACAAAGCCTTGGAAACTGAAAGGAAAATTGGAGAGTTCAAAGGCATGTCAGTTTAATTTTAGCTGTCAAAAAAAATTCTTCTATCTTTTCAATAGCCATCAGCTCTTATTATAATTAATTGGTAAGCTACTCACAGTTGTGAATTCAAGAAATCATAGGCTCTGTGGAGAAGAGTTGAGAGGTGCAAACTGTGAACTGCAAAATGCTTGAAATTGTATTCTTTTTTGAATTTTGAATTTTTCCCAGTTGATTCTGCAGTTGTGTAGATTTCATGCAAAAGGCCCTAAAACTTTTTTTAAGAATTTTGAATTTTTTTATTCTGCTTGAACAATCATTCCAAAATCAAAAGAAAAGAAAGGAAAGGGGGTTTTTCTTTATTTTTAAACCTCATCTGAAGGATATTTTCTTGAATATTTTTGTAACTTTTAACATGAAATGATTCTATAAGTATATCAAGGATCTTGAAAAATGCTTTTTTAGGAATTTCAAAAGGGTTATTTGGCTCTAAAAAATCAAAAATGGTAGAAAGGTCCACAAAGAAAGAATCATTTTTATACTTTTCTTAATCCATGGTATGTAGGGTTTTTAATCTTTGGGATGGTGCAGGTCTGTGAAAAAGGTAGAAAATCAAATAAAAATTTGATTCAGGAATTTTCAAAATTTATTTCAACTCCTAAAAATTGACTTCAAAACAAAAGTAACATCATGACATGGTGTTTGGGGAATTTTTTGGAGCATCAAGACAAAACCTATTGTAGAATGATTAAAAAATTAAAAATTAAAAAAAAAAAAAGAATATTTTAAAAGCAAGAAAGAGGGATTTAAAATGAACAAAAATAATTAAAAAGTCATCATTCAAATTAAAATTTAAAATTTCATCAATTCAAATAGAAATTAAATAAAAAAATAGAAATGAGAAATGAGAAATGAGGAATGAAAAAATAAAAACTGAAGATTCTAAATCCATGTGTATAGATATATATGTGAATTATTTGTTTTTTTCTTCTAATTCAAATCTATTATTTTATTTATTGTATGTTTGGAATATATGATAAAAATCTGATGTAATTTCTGAGAACTTAGAACCAGCAGAATGCACATAAAAGTCAGAAAACAAAGACATCAGGGATAGAAATAAGAGAAGAGGAAAGAGACGTAGAAACCAACAGCTTAGAGACACTTAGTCGACAGTGAGAAGATCATAGGTACAAGAAACAGGCAGAGTCAAAGTTGATGAGGTGGAGACGGCAAAGATGGCGGCTACAAACAACAGAGCTGATTTTTCAGCAATGTTGAGTTGATGATTGTGAGGATCAATCTCTTACCAGGCAATTATTCAAGGAGACATTTACTTGATTCAATAAGATAGATTGGAGAGATTGAATTGGTGTTGAGAGTCTTTGAGAGTATTGAGTCTTGAGTTAGAGTTCAAGAGGTGAGAGTTGGGGAATTTAGAGAATAGAGAAAGGATGAAAAGAAAGAAGAAGGAGGAAAGAAAGAAGAAGAGAGAGGAAGTCGAGATGGGGGAGATGATCAGTGGTCCGGAGATCTTCATCCCACCAAGGGTTGTGGAGGAGGTGAAGCTAGAAAAGAAAAGATCCCGAGTCCCCCAAGGGGTTGCGGGAGGTCCATCCAGGCGGTGAGGCGCGCACCTTTACTGAGGGGGTGGCAGAGAAGAGGAGAGTGGTTGAGGTGTAATCTTAACACCCCACATGACTGGTGAGAGAGTGATCCAAAAGAAAGACCTTCCTCTGCAGAGTGTCCAAGGATGTTGTTGAGGAGGCTTTAGTAAGAGAATCAGAAATCATTGAATTGCTTTGAACCAGATTGAGAGTGAATTCTTTATTGGTGTAATCCTCATGTAGTCCTTTGGTCTTGATATCAATGTGTCTTGATTTTGAATGAGAACCAAATTTTTTGATTTTGTTGTCCAACCCTTTATTGTCAATGTGTAGAGTAGGTCTTGGTTCAGTAATTTGATAGATTTTGCTGATCAGATGCCTAATCCACTTGATTTCCAGGTAGCAGTCAAGAAGAGCATTCAATTCAGATTTGGTTGAGGAATAGTTGATATTCCTTTGTCTGGTGGAGTTCCAGATAACTGGACTGCCGTAGTGAAAGATGATGTAACCAGTCTGAGATTTACGGAAGATTGGATTGTCTCCCCAGGTAGCGTCACTGAAGCTTGATAGAATTTCTTTCTCGGGGTTGCATTTGATGATAAGTTTAAGACTCTTAGTTTTCTTTAGATATTTCCATACTTTCTTAACCTCCCTCCAGTGGGTCATGCCCAGCTTCACATTTAATCTCGCCAAGCTCAACACCGAGAACGCGATGTCCTTTTGAGATTATTGAGCGAGATGATTGAGGAGGCCAATTGTGGATCTATAGTTGACGTTAAGTTGACAGAATTTGGCATGATCTGTGTCGGAGGCGGGTTTGAGATTGAGATTCTGAGTCAATGGAATATTAGTGTCTTTACTGGAGGATAAACCAAGTTCTTCAAGGCCGCGAGTGATATGATTAGGCTGGCTTAAGAGAATTTGGTTGTCCTCAATTTCCATGAGCATGCCAAGAATAGTATTGGGTGGATGGCAGGAAGAGTTCTTGAACCTTTCAAGGAAGTTGGTTTCAAATTGACTAGAATTACCGACATGGATCAAATGGTCCACGTGGAAGTAGATAATTTCTCCAGTTTTTGAATTAAGGTGCAGACAGGGATCGCTGGTTGATTTGAGGTATCCTTGGGACTTGATCCACGACATCAATGTTTTGTACCAATTCTTGGGGGACTGTTTCAGACCGTAGAGAGATTTTTTTAATTTTAGATAGGGAGATTTCCTGTCCAATCCTTCTGGGGTTCTGATGATGACGGTCTTGTCGATGGGGGCATGGAGAAAGGCTCCCTTTACATCAAATTGTGTGAGTTTCATTTTTTTCTTCAGACTATACGTGAGAGCCACTCTGAGTGATCCAAGTTTTCCTGTCGGAGCCCACGTTTTGTTGTAGTCAATTCCTAAAACTTGATTGAACCCTTGAACGCAAAGTTGGGCCTTATATTTGACGGGGTCTCCATGGCAGTTCTCTTTCACCTTGAAGACCCAAGTAGTATTTAATATATTGTTGGATACGCCGTAGTATTCCTCCCAGAAGTCTTGAAGTTCAATAGAATTAATCTCTTCTTCGGATGCTTTCTTCCATTTGGGCCACTCGGCGCACTTCCGCGCAGCTTTGTAGGAGGGGGGTTTGTAGTAGTGGTAGAAGCCATATTGTTGGGGCTTCCTTGTTTCTCGTCTAGGTCTTTGAGAGAGAGGTTGAGGCAAAGGGTCAGGAACAGGAGATGGTATTGGAAGATCAGGATTGGAGGATGAGGAGTCAATAGATTCAGAATCTTCTTGATCTGAGTCAGATTCAGATAATTCATTTTGAGATTCCCTGAAGATGTATTGTTTTTCCTTTGAAGAAAAATCGGCTTTGTTTGACTTGAGGTTAGATTGACTGAAGATATCAATCCCCGGCGATTCAAGGAGGGGAAAGTTGTTGAGGGAATTCCTCAGAAACTGTACGTGTTTGGTTTCAACAACAGCCCCAGATGAGTTGAGAATCAAGTAAGAGTGGAAAGTGGGATTGAAACCAACTAGGATCCCTTCTAGTCCCTTCCCGTCGAATTTTCTACCTTTTTGGAGTCGATTTGCAAGGTAAACAACTGGAGAACCTACAGGTTTCAAATAATTAGCAGGTAGTTTTTTTTTGAACATAAGCTCCCAAGGGGATTGGTCGTTACCTTCCCTGGGGACTTGGTTAAGCATGAAGAAGCAGCTTCTGATCATAATATGCCAAAAGCCCTTGTTCAGTATTGACGACGAAAAGGTAGCTTGGGCTGATTTGATAATTTTTTGGTTTGCTCGTTTGGCTTGACCGTTATGCTGGGAATTGTATGGTTCAGAAGTTAGAAGTTTTATATGTTTACGCTTGGAGAATTCTTTTAGAGTGTTGTTATTGAATTCAGTGCCTTTTTCCAAGAAGATTTGTGTGGGATAGTAATTGAGGCGCTTATATTCCGTCTTGAGCAGGTTGATAATGACATTAGGAGTCTCTTCTTCAGATTGAAGGGGAAAAGCAGCAAGGTAGCCAGTAAAGTTATCAACAAGGGTTAAGATGTATTTATGACCTGCTTTTGATTGAGGGGTGATCTGACCTATCAAGTCCAGGTGGATCCGTTCCAAGGGTTTTGAGGATGGTGTTGAGGTGGCCAGGAATGGGGCCCTCATAATTTTGCTTTGTACACATCCATTGCATTGGAGCTTATTTAATTCTTCTTTTGAGTACTGGTCTTTAATTAAAGTCTTGAGCGTGGAGATTGATGCATGTCCATACATTTTATGGAGATCTGATAGGGATGGAGCTTCCACTGATGAATTGGTTGTAGGATGACTTAGAAGATTAACCAATAGATTTTTTCCGACATTCAGTGGCTTCTCAATCACAAATAAGTTATCTCAAATTAAACCTTTCAGTACCATCTCTTCGCCTTGGGTGATGTTGAAGTTATCTTGTTTTTGTGAGAGGTAACATCCCTTCTTCGCCAGGAGACCGGGACTGATTAGATTGACTACTATATCAGGGACGTACATACATCCCTCCAGCGTGATAATAGATTCTTTCCATTCAAGCCAAACTGTGCCTGTCCCCCAAATTTTAAGGTTTGCTTCAAGCTTGCCTGTCTTGACTTCATCTAGTTCATCCTGCAGATTGATTGAGGTAAAGTATTTCAAATCTTTGAATATATGTATGTTGGCGCCGGAATCTAGAAGGAGATTAGGTGTATTATCTGTATTGATCCAGAGGGTGAGTAATGAGTGGTAATTGATGGTAGGAGTCTTCTTGATTCTGTTTTTCCACTCCTTTTGCTGCTCAACCCACCATTCTGGTGCAGTTTGAGGGTGAAGATGGAAACACAAGGATTCAGGATGTGGTGCTTTTGGGTCGTGATAACCTTCCTTGCACTTAATGCAAATTTTTCTGTCTTCCTTATCCGGCGGTTTACCCTTCATGGTAACCAAAGAGACATCTTGAGTGGACTTGCCCATCTTGTGTTGTGCCTTTCGCTCATTATTGAATTGAGTTAGGTGGTTAAACACCACTTCTACCGTGATTAGTTTCTTGCCATGCATGATTTGTTGTTTCAGATTTTCCAGGAAAGGAGGAAACTTGAAGAGAATTAAATACGCCAGTATGTCGTTTGGTAAGTCTATTCCTACATTGGCCATACGAGTGAGTGCTTTTTGAGTTTCTGTTATAAATCCTTCAATGGCGTGTTCATTAAATGGTGCATGTAGGAACTGATTAAATATGCAAGCTTGGTTGGCGGTTTCAGACAAGGCGAATCTCCGGGTGATCTCAGCCCAGAGCAATTTTGAGGATTTTATGTTTGAAGCGTTGACCACGTTAGCATTAGTTGTGCTTTCAAGTTTAGATAGGATGATAGCTCAAATTTCTTGGTCTTGCTTTAGGGGTAATTGGCCTACATTCACGGTCATAACATCTTTGATGTCCTTGCAATCGAACAGCATCATCATCTTGTCGCGCCAAATTGAGTAATTGTCTTTTTTAAGCTGTGGGATAGCGTCGACAGAGGCCTTGAGTGCTACCTGGTGAAAGTAATCGTTGGCTCCCGCTGGTTTGTTCATTTTTGATGTTGTAGAGTTGTTTTCGGGTTTTAACCGTGATAAAAATATGATGTAATTTCTGAGAACTTAGAACCAGCAGACTGCACATAAAAGTCAGAAAACAAAGAGATCAGGAATAGAAATAAGAGAAGAGGAAAGAGACGTAGAAACCAACAGCTTAGAGACACTTAGTCGACAGTGAGAAGATCATAGGTATGAGAAACAGGCAGAGTCAAAGTTGATGAGGTAGAGACGGCAAAGATGGCGGCTACTAACGACAGAGCTGATTTGTCAGCAATGTTGAGTTGATGATTGTGAGGATCAATCTCTTACCAGGCAATTATTCAAGGAGACATTTACTTGATTTGATAAGATAGATTGAAGAGCTTGAATTGGTGTCAAGATTCTTTGAGAGTATTGAGTCTTGAGTTAGAGTTCAAGAGGTGAGAGTTGGGGGTTTTAGAGAATAGAGAAAGGATGAAAAGAAAGAAGAGGGAGGAAAGAAAGAAGAAGAGAGAGGAAGTCAAGATGGGGGAGATGATCAGTGGTCCGGAGATCTTCATCCCACCAAGGGTTGTGGAGGAGGTGAAGCTAGAAAAGAAAAGATCCCGAGTCCCCCGAGGGGTTGCGGGAGGTCCATCCAGGCGGTGAGGCGCGCACCATTACTGAGGGGGGGCAGAGAAGAGGAGAGTGGTTGAGGTGTAATCTTAACAATATAGATTATTATCATTCAAACAATTCATCAAAAAACATTTTTCCAGTTCCTCACCCAGCTTTTTATGATTTCTTGTTTTGTTTTGAGGCCAATTTTGAAGGATTTAAAATTTTGACAGGTACATATTACCTCAAGAAATTCTCCAATCATATTTTTTTAATTTAATTTCATGTTTTTTCACCAGCCTGATGCTTCAAAACATCAAAAAAATCTAAATAGCATGCTTTAAAAAAATCTGAAAGATAATTTCTTGTTATGTGGCCTTTCTAGCATTTTTCAATTTTGAAAGGAAAAAAACCTTTTAAAATTACAAAAAAAATACTTTTTGAGTAATTTTCTGTAGTTAAATAATACTTCCAGCTTAAGAAAGTCAAAATTATTCAAGTAAATACCTTGCATATAAGGGTCAAAAATGAAGAAAAACTACCCTTTTCTTTTCCTTACTTTGATTTTTGAATTTTTTTTGAAGAGCAATAAAACCATGGAAAATTCTTGAGATATATTCTGGGGCCCTTGGCATGAAATCAACACAACTGCAGCATTGATTATGAAAAATGAAAAATTAAAAAAATAGTGTTAGTTTAAGGAGTTTAGAGTGTGAGGATGAATTCCCCAAAACTTCAAAACCATGTGAGTTTGAGGTTTAGGGGCGTGAGAGAAATAATTTACTAAATCAATATGAAGCTTGGAAAACAGAAAAATTTAATATTCTATTTGGCCCTATGGGCAATCAAATGAGATAGCTCACATTTTTTATATACCAAATAGATGTGGAATTTTTCTTTCCCAAAAAATGCAGCATTTGTCAATTTTAAAGATAGTCATGCTTTTTCATTGAATGTTTATTGTTCTCATAAAAAACTTTCAAATATAATGCAGTTTCTATTTGGATCTGCTTTCCAGAAAAATTCATCAAATAAATCAAAATAATTCTACAAACTCAGGGCATCATCATTATGAATTCCAATCCCAACAATCAAGGCAAAATTTTATATTTGAAACAACTCAGCTCTTGAAATTTATCTTTTAATCTTTTGAAATTGTTAAATTAATTAAACATGGAATTTGAAAATAGCCATCTGGACAGACTCTTTCCAGCCATGATTAATTTAATTCATTTGGGGTAAACTTCAAAAAATCAACTTGAAATTTTCTCATTCTTGGCATTTATGTTCAATTTTCAAATCATGGCTTATTCCCATGCTTCAGAAGAAAAAACTTAATAAATAAAACTCACCCCTTTACATTAAATTTAATTAAATACCATTCAAATTTTATTGCATTTCATATTTTAATTTGCAAGCCCCATCACTATTACCAACTTTGAGTTAATTCTTTTATTGAAAAAATTGAATTTATTATAACTATAATCTTTCATATACTCTTTACATGTGCATTGCCTTTACACTATATTGATAATTCCTCAGGCTGGATTTCTCTGAATGAAAAGACTAATTTATTTTACTTAAAAGCACTATTATTTTTCCAGTTTTATGAGAGTTTTTGTACTACATTAGGGCGTATCAAAGTTAGCAAAACCGCCATTAGAAACCCGCCATTTTTTTTCAAACTGGCCATTTTTAATTGCCTGTTTCTGAAATACACAAACCCCTAACTGGTGTATTTCAAAATGGTGGGTTTCAAACATCAAACCCACCATTTCATCCATCCACAATCAATCACATGCAAAACACCCATCCAAACCTCCACCTCAGAAAGTCCATACCAATCCCATCTCCATTGCATCACACAAATCACATCTCCATTGCTTCACATCTCTATTTGCTTCACATCTCCATTGCTTCACATCTTCATTGCTTCACATCTCCATTGCTTCACATCTTCATTGCTTCACATCTCTATTTGCTTCACATCTCCATTGCTTCACATCTCCATTGCTTCAGATATCCATTGCGTCACACAAATCTCAACATCATCTTTCTGAACATTTCTAATCAAACTTCCTTCCAGAAAGTTGAAAATGCAAAAAAGCTGAATGAAATTTTTTTATTATTTGACTCCAATTCAGACTCTCATTCAGAGACCAATTTGGAATCAACTTGGTTAGCTTTTAATTATCTATTGGAAAATTGATACATGGTTCCACAAAGACAAACTCTCCACAAACCTATGTATTAAAGGCAAAAGCTTTGTTTACTCCCTGACTTAAGCTTCCAGAACTTTTCCAAACTCTATTTCCTTCGTTCATGAAAATTTTGGAGATGATTGAAGACCACCACATCTTCCAGAAAAATTCTTGTAAGCCTCAATACCATCCAGCTATCCAAATGGATTTTGCTCTTTGTGAATTGAGATCAAATATAAATGGAGAAGAAATTCATCAATTAGAAAATCTATTCTTGGTCAGTTATGGATCCATTGACTTATACACCAAAAGAGTCATGATTGCTATCCAATCTTTCCACCACTCTTTCCCCCAATTGGTCCTTTGTTTGAAAACCAAAGAGGAATGCAAGGAGATATCTCAATTAATGGAGACTGAAGGCTCTTCTGGTTGCATTGGTTTTGTTGATGGAAACACTATCTCCTTGAGTCAAAAACCAAAGCTAGATGGCAACCACTATTTTGATTGGAAAAAAGGTGATAAATTCATTTCCTTTCTAAAGCCTTTGATAATACACTGACCAAATATGTTTTATCTGTTTGTATAGATATTCTGGGTCACTACAACTTGTTTTTGATAACAATAAGAAGTTCATATCCCTCCATGCTGGCCTTCCAGGTTCTTTTCACCATTCATAATTTTTCAATTGGATGTGGATTTCCCAATAAACAGATAAATCCTTTGACCAAGATAAATAAATTCTGGTCAATTCAGCTGATGCTAGCCAGAAATATGTGGTTCCGGCATACCACAATATTTCATTGAATGATCAAACCAAAACTGATTTCAACTATCATCTTGCCCAATCATGAGTTTGAATTGAGCATGCCATGGAAATCCTGAAAGGAAGATGGGCCAGCTTACGGGAGATTCAAAACCAGCTACAAAATTCCAAGGACATGAAGATCCTCATCAACTGGATTATCAGTTGTGTAATCCTTCACAACCTGCTTGCCAACATCAAAGATGAATGGGACAGAATATTTGAAGAAGATATTCACAAACATCCTCAAGTAATCCCAGTCTCATCTTCTACCTCATCTTTGGCCATGAGAGAGTGTATTCTACCCCTCACACTTGCTCACTTTGATGATTAGTATTTGGTTTTTGAATAGGTAAAAAATAAAATCACCAAATTTTTTTGGTTTGGGTTGTTCAAATCCTAGGCTGACTTGGTTTCTTTATATTTTTATTTTTTTTTTTTGGTGGACTTGGACAAAAAAACAAACCATAATTTTGAAACCACCCACCTCACCCCACCAAACCACCAGTTCAATCTTCCTCCTCCTCACAAAACCACCTCACCTCACCAAACCACCGGTCCACACTTCCCTCATCCTCACCAATCCACCTCACCCACAACAACCACCTCACCATCTACCTCCACCTACCTCCAAGTTCATTGGGATGGTCATCCTCATTGTTATCCTTCTTTTCTCAGAACCCCAGGTAAGACCCCCCCCCTCCTCCTCCCTTTTAGATCACATCCTTGGTAACTCAGGTAAACACCCCCTCCTCCTCCTCCCCTTCAGCCCCTCCTCCTGCTCCCGGCCATCACCCCCTTCTCCTCCTCTTTGGTCCATTGGAAAGCAACTGCTTGATTGGTTGACAACTTCCAGCCCCTCCCACCTCCTCCTGATCAATTGGCAAGAAATCAATCAATCACTTGCCAATAAATCAATTGGAAAACCACCCCCTACCCCTCATTCTCCTCCTCCTCCCTGATCATTAATAGGCAACTGATCAGTTTTTTTTGTAGGAAATTTCACTGGTAATGTTCTGTTATTTTCTATTTCTTTGTTGATCTATGTGGTTAATACCAGACTAATGAATGTTTTCTTTTGCTTTTTTTTCATTCAATGCAATGCAATTTGACATTCCACCAATTTGACCACTGTCAGCTTTCTGATACCAGGAACCTTTCAGTCCTTTAGCTACAGAGAGTGATAAAAATACTGGAATAATGTTAATAATAATTATAATATTCCAAAGATAAACACTTAAAAAGCTCAAATAATAAATATTTTTAAGAGCTTGTGCAAGGTTTAATTGGTTTGGTTAAAAATGGTTTTCAATTTTTATAAAAAGAGGGGCCATAGTATTATACTACTGGGGATCCTTACAGAAAGACAACCTCTCTTCAAGGGGCCTCCTTAGGCAGTTTAAGAACCTTGGAATGATAATGGGTGCCTTATAAGGACTTATCCACTGATATGGCTGTGCAGAAAAACACAATGGCCAAGGAAGGAAGGAAAACACTCACTCTGAGTCAATAATTCACAGAAAAGCCTGCAAATATTCAGTTAAAGAGTTTCAGGGAAGATGGGTTTGATTGCCAGACTAAACTTTAGTGAATCAGTTTGATTGGCTTTGGGAAATAATAATAATAATGAAGACTAAGTCATAAATAACTTTCTTATCTTTTTATAAGCACTTGATCAAAAATGACACAGTATCTGATTGAAAATAAAAATTTACTGGTAAAACTGATGGGGAATAATAGATCCAAAGAGACTGTATAAATACCTTTTGGGGTGATAATGAGCTTCTCATGACACATAGAGAGGTTTCTGCTCATGGTCTGAGGCTGGAAGGACATTCAGGGCAGTTTTAGCATGTCCACTTGGTGCTTTCATTCAGCTGTCCTCAGATCTGCTGGATTTCTGTACTAATTTAGCCACAGGATCTGTCAATCTGTTCATGGAATAATTCCAATCATTGTGCACTTATCCTTCATTTGTAATATTATTATTGGTTTGAAGTGGCCACATTTGTATACCTATTGATTTTCCATCATCTGCTGAGCATGTAGGTAATTTTTAATAATCTTTACAGCAACTCCTTGTAGTTTTTTGTGGTCATTAAAGATTGAGATCTATTTTTTTTGTGGTAAGCTTCAATATTTGATTTATTATTGAAAGGGTAATGTTAAATTCACGCCTTCATTTGCGTGGGAGTTGTGTAGGGCCCCTTGATGCGTGGGGGCCCATACACTACATTTATTGTTTATTGTTTATTGTTTATTGTTTATTTTTTACTATTTATTATATATAAATTATTATTTATTATTTATAAGGGTGATGTTAAATTCAGGGCTCCAGTTGTGTGGGAGCCTCGTAGGGCCCCACAAGGCCTGTGGGAGCCGTGTAGGGCCCCAAACAACCTTTGGGAATTGTGTAGGGCCCCTCAACGCGTGGGGGCCCATACACTACTCCATATAATTTATAATTTATAATTTACAATTTATTATTTATTATTCATTGTTTATTATTTATTATTTATTATTGGGTGATGTTAAATTCACGGCTCCAACCGTGTGGTAGTCATTTAGAGCCCTACACGGCTCAAATGAGCCGTGGGGGCCCCAAGAAAACCACAAAGGGCTGTTTTAAACAAGCGCATCCCCCAGGGGGTCTTGTAGGAGCCGTGTTTGGGGTGCACAACCCCCCAGAAGTTGTTCCAGAATTTTGTGCACCCCCTGGACCACACTTGGGTTCTATCAACCCAAATTTGGGATTAACACATACTTTGTGGGACTTTTGTTACACACTTAGCAATCCCAAAGAGACATTAAAGTGAAACCAAAGTGAAATTAAATTGAAAAATCAAATCATAAATCATATAAAAATCTGCAAAAAATTCTTTCTCAACTAAAAATTGAGCAAACTCTGTTTAATAAATTCAAAGTTGGATTGAATACTGAAGTATACCATTGCATTTTTTTTCATGGGAACAGTGGCAAGCCCTCCTTCTTCTGACATGGCTGCATGGAAGTTCTACATTGATATTGCTATCAAAAAAGCTTTGGAAAAAGAAAAAAAGGATTTGGGTAATCAAACATTGGAAGCCCAAATTGCATCCTCATCGAGGGTGACAATTGAGGAACAAAATGATTCACAAATGGACATGAATGCTGGTGGTGAGTAAAATTTTATGTTACTGGTCTTTGCCGTATTTAATTTTATTGAAACTGATGGAGTGCATGCCATCAATATAACTATGTAACTATGGCAGATCTACTTGACCTACCTCCCTTGAGAGCTTTTCCTACCAGGGAAGAGGCACAAAACTATTGTCAAACATAGGAAATGAAGCATGGTTAGGCTTTAAAAGTTTTCAACTCAAAGCATGACCAACATGTGGATTTAGCCTGTGATAGACATGGTTCCTATTCAGGAAATCTTCTTACCAAAAAGTCTAGAAAAACTCACACAAGGAACATTTGGTTCAGGTTTTTAATCCATGCAAGTTTCACAAAAGCAGACCCCTTGTGGCGCCTCTCCTACAAAGAAACCCAAAATAACCATTAACCATCTGAAAATCCCTCTGTGCATCCTCAACTGAGGAGAATCTTGGGGGTGGCCTTAGAAAATCTAGTAGAAGGCATGAATGATGGGCTCAATACATTACAAGTGAAGGGAAAATTGAGAAAGATTGATGGGGGGGATTATGTTGATGACCAAACATTCTATAAAACTAAGCGGAAGTTCACACTTGCAGAACTAAAGGGAGAAAGTGTTATGGAGGTACTATATGAAAAACTTGAAGAAACAAGTTGGATTCACCGGTCAAAGTTCAGTGGAGAGGGTCACTTGGAGGCCCTGTACTTAGCACATCCAGAGGCAGTAAAGCTTTCAAAACAATTCCATCATATTGCTATGTTGGATTGTACTTATAAAAAAATAAGTACAAAACACCAATATTGCATGTTGTAGGAATGACAGCCAATTGGAAAAATTTCACAAAAGCTCTTGTTTTTATAACAAAAGAAAATTTTTAGTTCTACAGTTTGTCTGTAAATGCATTAAAGGATTTGGCTTATGATCCTCAGAGACTTCCAAAATTCTTTGTGACGGACCTTGAAAAAGCTCTGATTTGTGCAATTGAAACCAGTTTCCCAGAGTCATCAAGACAATGTTGCACTGGGAAATTGTCTGAAAACATACAAGCAAACTTGAAATTGTGCTTTGTTAATTAATTTGAAGGATGTAAAAGCTTTATGAATCTTTGGGAAAAGTATGGGGCCTCAAAGACCAAGGAGGACGCAGAGTTCAATGATGCAGAACTCAGAGTAGGTCCAAATCACTGCTTCTTATTCTTCATAGGTTTAGGTTCTGACCTTTTGACTTGTATATTGTTTCTTGAAAGACTATGAGGACATACTTGAGTATATGAAAAATAAAATTTTCCTTATCAAAGAAAAGTTTGTAAACGTGTTTAATTGTATAAACCCAGATTTTGGAAACAAAACAACATCTTGGGTTGAAGGGGCCTATGCAACTCTCAAACAATTCCTTGCAGACTCTTTGGGAAACCTGTTGGATTTTTGAAAAAGCCTTGATGGAACAGTTTCAAATTAAATTAAATCTGTTCATGAATCACTTTATAACTCTTGAATTAAGTTAGGGACAGTTCTTCCACATGAACTGTTGCCATTGGGTTACAAATTTTCTGTAGAGGCAATCCATCTTGTTAGGGAACAATTTGAGAAGTTCAAAAATGATTATGATGCCAAAGTCTGCACCAAGTCATATTTCAAGACTATGGGTTTGCCCTGTTTCCACCAAATATGTGACCATCTAGGATTCAGAGGATCCGTGGTACCCAAAGATGTTCATCCTCAGTTGAGGTTGGACTATGACCCTTGCAGTTCTTGTTCTTTAAGTTGTAAGTTGGATTGTATAATTCACTATGTGATTAATGAATCCTAATTCACTAATGGTTGATCCTTTTTAATTTTTCCAGTGCAATGTCAATTAAATGCTAAGCATTACCAATTATGTGAAAAGGTCAATGCAATGATCTTGGAATCTCCAGATCATGAGCAAAGAAGCCTATTGAAGTATATCATTCAGAAGATTACAAAATATTGATCAAAGCCAAGACTTGAACCTAAAGTCTTACAATCAAGTAGGGGCCAGTGTGGAAAGAATAAGGGTTATCCCCCTATAATTGTCCCAAGGTTTGGAAGTTAACGGTTCCCTGCTTTTGAAAGGAGATGATGATGTCCAAAGTCGCACTTAAATGAGAAATAGAAAAAAGGAGATAAAGAGATAAAGAAAAGTAGAGAGAGAGAGAAATTGCCAATTCTTCAATCCTCAGAACTGTCCACCTGGATGTGTATCCGGTATGAGTTCCTTTAATCTCTTGGTGAGATGAGTGATCCAATCCAATGATGTGATGGTCTCCTTCCCTTCCTCCTTCCATCTAACCCGGAGTTGAGAGTGAGGATAAGTCCTCCCTCTTAACCCTAACCTAAGTACACGCGCAAATAACAGTATGACAAGGAAACAGAAAACAATTCCAAAACAGAAACCCTAGCCTCCTCTCCCCACCTCCATACCAAACTCCCCCCATTGTCCGTACGCCGTTCCGTCCATCTGGTTTGTCCTTCTCAGGACGCAGTCCTCGCACCGCGCCCTCCTTGGAGCCCCCCGCGCCTGTACGTATCCGTTTTTCCGCGCCCGTTGTGGGTGTTTGGTAATATCCGGCATGATCCGCGCGCTTGCACGCGCGCTCAATCCGTTCCTTCATAGCCCGCGGATTTCTCCGCCCCTACGTATCTGAACCGGCGCGCCCGCGAACCTAGTTGAGCGCACTACCTTCCAAATCCGATCCCCGGGGCTGATTGCCGCCCACGCTGCATTCAATGCTGAGCCCGACCCGTCCAACAGGTGCGGAGCCAAACAGCGGCTGTTGCTGATCCAGCAGCTTCTGCTGCTGAGCACTCCGCATACCGTAATGCTGAGCCCGCTTGCCTCCAATGCTGAGCGCGCAGCCGGGACGCAGTTCCCAATCTGTGTCTATAAATTGACACCACACCGGCCAAAATTGAAAGATATGCTGCAAGAAAAATCTCAGTTTGAGCTTGTTGAAAAACAACTCAAGGGGGAAAAAAGAACTAGAAAGGCTCCAAAAAGGAAAAGACAAAAGATTGAAAGTCTTTTCTTTTGGGATATGTTCATTTTTTTGGTTTAATTAACTTAGTTACTAACTAATGATGAATTGTTAGTCAAAGTTGGCAGAATCTGAATCTGAATTTCATAGATCAGAGGAAGAGACTGAAAGTGAATCAGGATCACTTAATTTGGAATCAGAATCCTCTTCAGAGGAAGAGAACATGCAGAAAAGCTCAACCATAAGCCCATCTTTGGTGAGTTTTCATTTCATTGATCCAATTAAAGAAATGAATACTAAGTTAGTTTTAATGATAGGAACCAAATTTGAAATACCTCAATCAAATACCCAAGAAATTCCATAAGCTCTTGGGTGAGCTTTGGGATCAGATTGGAGATGGGAATTGCGGATTTAGAGTCATTTCTAAATCTTTTGGTTATGAAGAACATGGTTTGTTTAAAGTTAGGAAGGAAATGATTGAAGAATTAGAGAAACATAAAGCAT
This sequence comes from Puccinia polysora, assembly GCA_025617555.3. Lineage (NCBI taxonomy): Eukaryota > Fungi > Basidiomycota > Pucciniomycetes > Pucciniales > Pucciniaceae > Puccinia > Puccinia polysora. The sequence continues at coordinate 12,053,412 of CM062617.1, forward strand.
GCTACATTAAGATGCTTGGTGGTTCAAAGGAGGCTGAAAATATTTAACAAAGACTTTATGTTGAAGACATCAATCAAAAGATTCCCTCCTCAAAATGGCTGGCTAAATTGGACTTGGGTCAAATCATAGCAGACACATATTCCAAACATATATGTTTCATTTCATTGGAGTCATGTGATACTTATACTCCAATGAAAAATGGTGTTGCTGATCAATTGGATCCAATTTTTGTTTCCATTGTAAACAATAACCACTAGATTCTATTAGTAATTGAGGGAGAAATGATTCCAATCCGGCCCATTGTAGCAAAACCACATTCCTTGATTTCTAAAAAATCCTCTGCTTAGGTTGATCAATTCAAAGATCAACTGCAGATTGATTCTAGATTTTAATAGACTTTGACTTCATTTCATCATTGGGTTTCATATAAATTGAAATTCTAATGCAGCTGATGAGTTCTATTAATATGAAGGGTTATCACATTTTGAACATCATTATGTTGAGTGTTTTGAGTTAACATCATCATATTGAGTAATTTGAATGAGAGTTTAATGGTAAAGCAGTTCAACTTGTATTGGGCTGATTCCATCACAAGCTTAACTTTTGTTAAGCTTGGGATGGGATCAGTTTAACACAACATGAACTTGTTTTTTTTGGTGTTTTCACTTTAGGGCCTGTCAAAAGACTTGTATTTTTTTGGCACTTTTACTTTACGGCTGGTCACAAGACTTCTTTAATTTTTGGTCCCTTTTACTTTAGAGCTAGTCAAGTTGAAATTACTTTAGGGCTTCTCAAGTTACTTGTCTTTTTTTTGGTGTTCTTACTTTAGGGCTTGTCAAGTTAATTTTCTTTTTTTTTGGTGTTTTTAATTTAGGGCTAGTCCAGTTACTTGTGTTTTTTTTGGGTCTTTTTACTTTAGGGCTATTCCATTGGATAGTACCATTTTTTTTTTTTTTTTATTTGTTTTTTTTTAACCAAAAAATGAAAATTCTTTGATTTTTTGTTTGATTTCTGTTTTTTGGAAGGTTTATTTAGTTTAACGGTTTTTTTAGTACCCTTTCATTAATTTTCTTTTTTTTTTGGCTCACCGCATTCTGGTGCTGTGTGGGATGCCACACAACTACACTTGAGCCGTGTACAACTCCACATGGCTTGAATGTAGTTGTGTGGAATTCTACATGGCAGCGGACAGGGCTGGGTGGGCTGCACAACTCCATGAGCCATGCGGGGTTGTACGCAGGCAAATTTGAACCGTGTGCACAGCTCAATGAGCTGTGAATTTAACATTACCCTTTGTTATTTATTATTTATTATATATAATTTATTATTTATTATTATTTATTATTTATTATTTATTATTTATTATTTATTATTTATTATTTATTATTTATTATTTATTATTTATTATTTATTATTTATTATTTATTATTTATTATTTATTATTTATTATTTATTATTTATTATTTATTATTTATTATTTATTATTTATTATTTATTATTTATTATTTATTATTTATTATTTATTATTTATTATTTATTATTTATTATTTATTATTTATTATTTATTATTTATTATTTATTATTTATGATTTATTGTTTATTATTTATTATTTATTGTTTATTGTTTATTATTTATTATTTATTATTTATTATTTATTATTTATTATTTATTATTTATTATTTATTATTTATTATTTATTATTTATTATTTATTATTTATTATTTATTATTTATTATTTATTATTTATTATTTATTATTTATTATTTATTATTTATTATTTATTATTTATTATTTATTATTTATTATTTATTATTTATTATTTATTATTTATTATTTATTATTTATTATTTATTATTTATTATTTATTATTTATTATTTATTATTTATTATTTATTATTTGTTATTTATTATTTATTATTTATTATTTATTATTTATTATTTATTATTTATTATTTATTATTTATTATTTATTATTTATTATTTATTATTTATTATTTATTATTTATTATTTATTATTTATTATTTATTATTTATTATTTATTATTTATGATTTATTGTTTATTATTTATTATTTATTGTTTATTGTTTATTATTTATTATTTATTATTTATTATTTATTATTTATTATTTATTATTTATTATTTATTATTTATTATTTATTATTTATTATTTATTATTTATTATTTATTATTTATTATTTATTATTTATTATTTATTATTTATTATTTATTATTTATTATTTATTATTTATTATTTATTATTTATTATTTATTATTTATTATTTATTATTTATTATTTATTATTTATTATTTATTATTTATTATTTATTATTTATTATTTATTATTTATTATTTATTATTTATTATTTATTATTTATTATTTATTATTTGTTATTTATTATTTATTATTTATTATTTATTATTTATTATTTATTATTTATTATTTATTATTTATTATTTATTATTTATTATTTATTATTTATTATTTATTATTTATTATTTATTATTTATTATTTATTATTTATTATTTATTATTCATTATTGATTATTTATTATTTATTATTTATTATTTATTATTTATTATTTATTATTTATTATTTATTATTTATTATTTATTATTTATTATTTATTATTTATTATTTATTATTTATTATTTATTATTTATTATTTATTATTTATTATTTATTATTTATTATTTATTATTTATTATTTATTATTTATTATTTATTATTTATTATTTATTATTTATTATTTATTATTTATTATTTATTATTTATTATTTATTATTTATTATTTATTATTTATTATTTATTATTTATTATTTATTATTTATTATTTATTATTTATTATTTATTATTTATTATTTATTATTTATTATTTATTATTTATTATTTATTATTTATTATTTATTATTTATTATTTATTATTTATTATTTATTATTTATTATTTATTATTTATTATTTATTATTTATTATTTATTATTTATTATTTATTATTTATTATTTATTATTTATTATTTTATTATTTATTATTTATTATTTATTATTTATTATTTATTATTTATTATTTATTATTTATTATTTATTATTTATTATTTATTATTTATTATTTATTATTTATTATTTATTATTTATTATTTATTATTTATTATTTATTATTTATTATTTATTATTTATTATTTATTATTTATTATTCAATATTTAAAAGAGAAGAAGAAAGAAATGAATACAAACAGTTTACTTCTGGAGACTGGTAGAGAAGAGTGGTAAGACAGATAAGGCGTAGAGACATTTGGAGATAGGAAAACAGGCAAGAGACTGAAAGATGGAGGATTGAAGATCAGATATGTAATGTGGATGTTGGCCCAAAGGACTAGAGATCTTACCAGGCAATCAATGGACTTGATGAGTTGTTTGCAGTTAGAGAGTCATTGTTGTGGTGAACCATTTGGGACACCTTGGGAAAAGAATTCAAAAAAAATTGGATCATTCACTCCAACCCTTCCTATCCTAGTGGTGTAGCTCCTCCTCTTCCTCGCTTTGCTCCTCATCCTGATAGCGTTGCTCCTCCTCATCCTCATTGCGTCGCTCCTCATCCTCATTGCTTGTGTTGCTCCTCATCCTCATTGCTTGCATCCTTCTCATCCTCATTGCGTTGCTCCTCATTTCTTGCGTCACTCCTCATCCTCATTGCTTGCATCCTTCTCATCCTCATTGCCTTGCTCCTCATTGCTCACGTTGCTCCTCATCCTCATTGCTCGCATCCTTCTCATCCTCATTGCATTGCTCCTCATTGCTCATTGCGTTGCTCCTCCTCATCCTCATCTCTTGCGTCGCTCCTCATCCTCATTGCTTGCATCCTTCTCATCCTCATTGTGTTGCTCCTCATTGCTCATCGCGTTGCTCCTCCTCATCCTCATCGCTTGCATCCTTGATTGCTTCCTCACTTTCATTGCGACCATCAGTTGTTCATCATGACCCTCCCCATTGCTTGGCCATGCGCAAATCAACACCTTCCCTCTCATCATTGATTCATCCATCATGGCATCCTCATCATCACCACCATCACCGCTTTTGAGAAAGGATCACTGATCACATCAACCCCATTGCTCATCATCAAAACCATCCAGCAATGATGAGCATCATCATCATTGTGCTCACCAACTCCATCATCATCTCCTCCATTATCATTGCCTCCATCATCATTGGGATCACCCTCTCCTCCTAGATTGGACGATTGGCAGCAACCGTCCTCCTTTTTTTCATTATTTGGATGGGAAGGGGTGTTGCATTGTTACTAGGTGTGCAAATGTCCGCACAGACATTTGCAAGCGACAGGCTGGGGTGAGAATCTCTCGCCCCAGTCTGGAAGATTGGCAGAAGGGAACCAGGCCTCCCCAAGCTTGAGCCTCATCATTTTTTTTAAAAAAAAAATCTGCTTTCATTTGTGTTATCCAATTGTAAATAGTTACAGGGCTCTCTAGCCTATAAAAGGAGGGGCTCTCCCCTGCTTTTTTCCATCATCAATTCTTCCCACTAATAAGAATTATGAGCTTCTGATCCAAGAGCTCCTTCCTTTGTGAAATTGATCACTTATGCGGATGTATCTTTTGATTATCCCTTGATCCTTATCCTTTCCTCTTGACTTTTTTTGAGGTTCAAAACTCTGATCTGCCCTTCTGTGGCCCTGTTCCTTATCACCAACCATAGCCTTGCTGGTTGAAGAAGAATTTATTAAATTGAATTCTTTAGTGTGTTATACCACTCTTGGTCCCTTTTTCTGACCATTATTTGGTCTTGATCATTCATTTGATTGTCTTTCTGGACCAGTCACGTTTGAATAAGAGGTTTTATTAAGTTTAAACCTGGAGTGTTAAACCTCCCTTTAATTATTCAAGTTGCATTCTGCCACACTATTCTTGAATCCTGGAGAAGTGTTGGGTTACTCTTAGTCCAAAATTGTTACTGTTTGTTTCAGTGATCCATAAACATATTGCATTGTCTTGTGCAGCCACCCACCGTTATCTGGTACCCTTCAAGCGCTTTATTGTGGAGAGTTGGGCAGGTTCATTGAGAACCTGGAGGTTGATTGGGTTTGAGTTGATTGCTCCCAAGCACCTGCTGACGACCAGAGTTATTAGCGTGTGGGCCCTGTTACTTAAAACTGCTTTGTTCTATTGGACTCTGAGCAAACTTTAACTTATTTTGTTCAAAGTCTTTCTCCTCATCATCTTGGTTCAGGTAGTGCTGCTTCCCCCCTCAGCTATTGTTTCTATTGACTTATCCCTATCCCATATGATTCCTCATTAACAAAGTTTACTGGACCTTGATCCTGGTTACATTTAAATATTTTTGTAACACTCAGGAGGGCAGCCTAAAAAAGCACCTATCCCCTCCACAGAACTGCCAAAGCCCTGCGCCGTTTGGAGTCTTATATTGTACGGTGGACAGGAGTTGGGGGCATGGGAGAAAGATGAGATTTGATAAGGGAGTGAGGCAAGAAATCAAGATGAGACCACAGAAGAGAGTTTAGACAAGAGGCAAATGAAAAGAAAAGAAAAAAAAGAGAGAAAAGTCAAGAGAGCGGATAGAGTTAAAAGAACAGTGGGAAGATTTAGAGTATCTACACAGCCATCCAGCGGATTGCGCCACGGTCCCGCATGTCCGTCAAAATAATCTTCATCTTAACACCCTGGGTGACTGGAGAGCTTGTTGTCCAAAGGGTCAGAGTTGGTAGAGAGAGTAAATACCTTAGCCCATAGAAGTTCTAGGGAGGTGATGCTTGAGGCTTTGGTTAGAGAATTGGGGACCATAGCATTGGTCTGGATCAGCAAGAGATTGAATAGGGATTCATTGAAATCTTCACCTAATCCCTTAGTCTTGATGTCGATGTGTCTGGATTTAGAATGGGATCCAAATTGCTTTATTTTGTCATCTAGACCCTTATTGTTGATATATAGCGTGGGTTTGATGTCAGTGAAACCATGCACCTCAGTAATGAGCTGCATTATCCACTTGAGTTCCATGTAACTGTCAAGAAGTGCATTGAGATATGACTCTGTGGAAGAGTATGTAATATTTCTTTGTCTTGAGGAATTCCATACAATAGGACAACCATAGTGAAAGATTATATATCCCATCTGAGACTTGCAAAATGTTGGATTGTCACCCCATGTGGCATCACTAAAGCTTGAGATAACTTCCTGATCTAAGTCACATCTGAAAACCAGTTTCAAGGTTTTGGTGGTTTTGAGGTACTTCCAGACCTTGCAAACTTCCCTCCAGTGAGTCATGCCGTGTTTGGTGTTGAACCTGGCCAGGCTGGAGACGGCAAAGGCAATGTTGGGTCAATTATATTGCAAGAGATGGTTGAGAAGTCCAACTGCAGATTGGTAGTTAATGTTGAGCTGTGAGAATTCAGCATGGTTGGAATCCAAAGCTGGTTTGAGTTGTAGATTTTGAGTCAAGGGAGCCTTAAGTTGTTTCCTTGCAAGAAGATAGACCAAGTTCCTCAAGGCCACGTTCTATGTGATTTTGCTGGCTCAAAAGGATTTTGTCATCTTGAACCTCCATCAGCATACCAAGAATTGTGTTTGGAGAGTGACATGATGAGTTTTTGAAGCAATTTAAGAAGTTGGTTTTGGAACTGTCAGTATTCCCCACGTGAATCAGATCATCTACATGGAAGTAGAAAATTTCTTTGGTCAGGAAATTAATGTATAAGCATGGATTTCTGGTCAATTCATGATAGCCTTGAGATATGATCCATTGGGTTAACATCTTGTACCAATTTTTTGGCAACTGTTCAAGTCCATAAAAGAATTTTTTGAGTTTCAAAAAGGGATATTTACAATTAGATCCCTCCGGAGTTCTTATGATGACAGTTTCTTGAAGTGGGCGTGGAGGAAAGCTACCTTTACATCAAATTGAGTGAAATTCATTTTATTTTTTAGACCATACACCAGGGCTATTCGGAGCAATCCCAGTTTCCCAGTTGGAGCCCAAGTTTCATTATAATTGACGTTGAGTACCTGATCAAAACCTTGGACACATAATTGTGACTGATATTTTGCCAGTTTGCCGTGACAATTCTTCTTAACTTTAAAGACCCAGGTGGTATTTAGAATTTTATCCAGTGAACCATAGTATTCTTCCCACACTCCTTGAGACTCAATCAATTGCAGTTTGTCCTCGGACGCCTTTTTCCACTTAGGCCACTCGGAACATTTTTGTGCTGCTTGATAAGATGGTGGTTCATAGTAATGATGAAAACCATACCGTTGGGGTTTTCTAGTTTCCCGTTTTGGCCTTTGATTCAGTTCAGCAAGGTACTGAGGAGGAGAAGGAGAGCGGGGATGTTCAGAGGAGGAAGAAGGAGGAGACTCATCTTCTTCCTGAGTAGAGTCAGAGTTGTAATGTTCACAGCTTATATCTCTTATCGTGTATTGCTTGTCTTGCAAGGAGAAGTCAGATTTGGTTAGTTCAGTGCTGGGTTGAGAGAAAATGTCAAGACTGGAGGATTCAAGAAAAGGAAAATTGTTGGAGTGGGTCTTGAGAAACTGAACGTGTTTTGTTTCAATAATAGAGCCAGATGAGCTGAGTATCAAGTAAGAGTGAAAAGGAGGATTAAAACCAACTAGAATTCCTTCCAATCACTTCTTGTAAAATTTTCGACCTTTCTGAATCCAACTTGATAGATAAACCACAGGAGACCCTACAGGTTTCAAGTAGTTAGTGGGGAGCTTCTTGTTAAACATGAGCTCCCAAGGGGACAGGTGATTACCTTACCTGGGAATTTGATTAAGCAAGAAACAGCAACTCCTTGTTGCTACGTGCCAGTAGTTTTTGGCAAGCCTTAAGGAGGAGAAAGTGGCTCTTGCAGATTCTACAATGGTCCTGTTGGCTCTCTCTGCTTGACCGTTATGTTGAGAATGGTAGGGTTCTGAAGTCATGAGTTTGATGTGCTTTGATCTTGCAAAGTCCCTTAGAGTTGAGTTAGTAAATTCAGTCCCTTTGTCTGAGAAGATCTCATTAGGGTAGTACTTCAACCTCTTGTATTCAGTTTCAAGGATGTTGATAATAGTACTGGGATTTTCATCTTTCAACTTTAAAGGAAATGCCGCCAGATAGCTGGAGAAGTTTTCCACAAGAGTTAGAATGTAGTGGTGGCCTTCCTTTGTGTCAGCTCTCTGATACCAGGAACCTTGCAGTCCTTTAGCTACAGAGAGTGATAAAAATGCTGGAATGATAATAATAATTATGATTCCAATAATAAACGCTTAAAGCTCAAATAAATGATTTAATAAGAGCAGTTGCAAGGTTTAATTGGTTTGGTGGTAGATGGTTTTCAATATAATATAAAAGAGGGGCCACAGTATTATACTACTGGGGATCTTTACAGACTAGCAACCTCTCTTCAAGGGGCCTCCTTGGGCAGTTTAAGAACCTTGGAATAAAGATGGGTGCCTTAGAAAGGACTTATTCCACTAGTGGCCGGGCTTAAAAGCACAAACAGCCTAGACAGGAAGGGTAACACTCACTCTGAGCACTTTACCACGAAAATCCTGGAATAATTGGAAGGGTTTCAGAGCAGATGGGGTAGATTGCTTGACTAAACTTCAATTGATGATGGGTTAATATAGGTAAATAATACTACTGCAGAATAAGTCATAAATCACTTGCTTATCTTAATATAAGCACTTGATTAACAATGAAACGGTTTCTGATTGATAATAAATAAATTCCTGGTAAACTTTGATTAACTGATTGGATCCAAAGAGGTCTGTATAAATACCTTTTTTGAGGTGATTTTGGTCTTCTCAGGGCACGTAGAGAGGGTTCTACTCGTGGGCTGAGGCTGGCAAGCCAGTCAGGGCAAGATTGGCACGTTTACTTGGTGCTGTCAATCAGCCGTCCTTAGATCTGCTGGATTTCTGTACTATTTTAGCCACAGGATCTGTTAATCTGTTATGGCGTAAATTTGATCATTCTGTACTCATCCTTCATTTGTACTATTGATATTGCTTCAAAGCGTGCAGATGTGGTTGTTTACTAATTTTCTATCATCCGCTGATCATTTAGATACTTTTTAATAATTTTTATGAACACTTCTTGTAGTGTTTTGTGGTCTTCAAAGATCAAGATCAGTGATTTACGTGGTAGTCTTTGATCTTTGATTTATTATTAAAAAATGTTTAAAACTTAATTTTTATCAATTTTATTTAAGTTTTGATCTTTTTAGATCATTAGTAGTGCATATTTCTGTTTGTTACATATGCCAGGCAACCCTAACTAGGTTGTAGCTCTTCTGAGCGTTACCTGGTTGTCAGATTAGTCACAACTGATCCAGGCACGGGGATCAGTAGTACAGATGCGCGCGGGGTAGGATCCGCTGCGTGCGTGGCAGAATCAGCTGCGCGCGGGTCTCTAGTACGCGGGATCCTGCTGCTGCTAGTACGTAGGGTTATGTAATGATGCAGGGCTGCGCACGGGAATTGTGACATAACACATTTCCGCGTGTAACTCCTAAAATATACACAACACCTCAATTCTGAGTGAATTTTAGGTGTAAACCCTATACGTCACAATACGTGTGAAATGTTAGAATGGCCAAAAAGTGCCATACATGTGTTGTAATTTTTTGTACTTTTCCTTTTAATTATTAAAAATATAAGGACTTGGAATTCAAGGGTGGTGTCAGTGAGTGACCCTACCTATTTTGGGTGAGGAATCCATTCCTGTAATAATATTCATGGATTTCACACTCATTTCCTTGTTAATTGAGGTATTCTTATTTTGTGTTACTATTTGATAGTTTTCCTCTGTATATAGTAGCAAGCTGACACTTTGATTGAGGTGTTATTGGTCCAATCAGGTTGAGGTGGATTCTTTCCAGTGGTTTGCATGAAGGGGTAGAGACAGCAGAGAAAGGGGATCTCTTAATTTTGCTCTTTGCACAACTTCTGCATTGAAAATTATTGATTTCTTCTTTGGAGAAGCAACCATTTATGATAGGTTTGAGAGTAGAGAGAAAAGCATGGACGTACATTTTATGTATGTTTGATAGTGACTGAGTCTTGTCTTGCCTCATTGTATTAACCAAGTGATTCTTTCCAGTAGTTCAAGGCTTTTCAATGAAAAAAAGATTGTTGCGGATTAGACCCTTCAACACAGTCTGACCGTTCTGTGAGACTGAAAAATGGTCCTTTTTCTGAGAGAGTTTGCATCCTTTTTTTTCCAGGAGCCCTGGACTTATGAGGTTGATCACAATGTTGGGTACATAAGCCCAATCTTCAAGGGTGATAATGGAGTCCTTCCATTCAATTTTCACTTTCCCTGTTCCTTGGATTTTGAGAGTTGCATCTAACTTTCCAGTTTTGATTTCTTCAGGATCATCTTCTAGCTTGATGGAGTCAAATAATTTGAGGTTGTTAAATATGTGAACATTGGCGCCCAAGTCTAGAAGAAGATTTGGGTTATTGTTTGCATTGATCCAGAGAGTGAGTAGAGCATGGTAGTTAATTTTAGGGGCTTTCTTATATTTGTTTTTCCACTCTTTTTGTTGTTCTAGCCACCATTCTGGGACAATCTCAGGATTTAGATGGAAGCAAGATGATTCAGGATGGGGAACGTTGGGATCGTGATATCCTTCCTTACATTGGAGCATTTTCTTCTTATTGTCTCTGTCTATTTTTGTCTAAGTAGTCACTAACAATACGTCAGGAGTTGATTTTCCAACCTTTATTTGAGCCTTTTTTTTGTTGTTGTATTGAATGAGATGATTGAATACCACGTCAACGGTCACAAGTCTCTCAACGTGCATTATTTGTTGCTTCAGATTTTCTAGTGGAGGCGGGAATTTGAATAAGATAAGGTAGGCCAAGATGTCTTTGGGGAGTTTGATTCCAACTTTGGCCATTTGATTGATAGCCTTACGCATTTTGGTGACCAATCCCTTGACAGCATGTTCATTGAAAGGAGAGTGAAGAAATTGATTGAAAACTCTTGCTCAATTAGCCTTCTTGGCTGAAGCAAATCTGTGAGTTATTTCTTCCCAGAGTAATTTCAACAACAAGATGTTTGTTGTATTGACTACATTTGCATGTGTGGTGCTGTCCAATTTGGAGAGGATAATTGCTCAAATTTCCCTATCTTGTTTTTTTGATAGTGGAACTTTGTTCCTTGTTACAGTATCTTTGATGTCCTTGAGATCAAATAACATGAGCATTTTGTCTTTCCAGATTGAATAATTTTCTTTGTTGAGAGGAGGTATTGCGTTGACTGAGGCTTTGAGAGAAACTTGATGGAAATAATTGGACACTCCTTCTAATTCTCTCATCTTGAGTTTGGTGGAGTGTTTTGGCTTTTAACTGTATTAAGAATGATATTTATTTCAATGGCTAGAACCAGCAGAATACTATGAGAGGAGTCAGATCATGTTGAGATAAAGATAGAAATGAGAAAGAGAAGAAGAAAGAAATGAAGACCAAAAGTTTACTTCCAGAGACTTGTAGAGAAGAGTGGTAAGACAGATAAGGCGTAGAGACAGTTGGAGACAGGAAGACAGGCAAGAGACTGAAAGATGGAGGATTGAAGATCAGATATGTAATGTGGAGGTTGGCCCAAAGGACTAGAGATATTACCAGGCAATCAATGGACTTGATGAGTTGTTTGCGGTTAGAGATTCATTGTACCATGGACAGGAGTTGGGGGCATGGGAGAAAGATGAGATTTAATAAGGGAGTGAGGCAAGAAATCAAGATGAGACCACAGAAGAGAGTTGAGAAAAGAGGCAAATGAAAAGAAAATAAAACAAAGAGAGAAGAGTCAAGAGAGAAGATAGAGTCAAAAGAAAAGTGGGAATATTTAGAGTATCTACACGGCGGTCCAGCGAATTGCGCCACGGTCCCGCATGTCCATCAAAATAATCTTCATCTTAACACTTGTGAAGAGGAATGTATTTCTGTAAAAATATTTATAGTTTCCTACTCCTTCTAAGTTATGTTGATATTTTGTTATTTTATTTATTTTTGTACTTTGAAAGGTTGCTCTGCGTAAGTAGCAAGTTTACATTCCCCCACTTCAAGATATGTCTAAATTGTAAAAATAAAGTTTTTTTCTAATGTCTCCTGCTGGCTCTGTAATTTCTCAGGAGTATAGGTCCATCTGGGATATTGTGTTCAGGCAACCATTCATCCTTATCAGCTGACTCTCCTTTGTACCTGACCAAATAAAGTCTAACATCTTTTCCATTGATACTCTTTTTCTTATCCTTGAGGATCTTGCTAACTTTCCCTTTTTCTTTTCCAGGATCATCTGCAACAATTATTTCTGGTGAAGGAGTATTTTATCCTTCTCTAGGATGGTAGTGTTTGATGAGAATTACTGGGAAGATGGGGTGATTCCTTGAAAGTTAATCACTGAAAATTATTTCTAAAGCATTGTGAAATGTAGCTTTTTGATGATAAAGGGCCCAAAAAAAGCAGGTCTAAGCTTCTGGTTTCCAGCTAGGTTAGTAAAATTGGTGGTAGAAAATAATACTTGATCACCAATTTTGAAATCAGGTTCTTTGTGAGTTTTATCCCATCTCTGTTTGTTGTATTCAACAGCATCTTGAACACACTTAGAAGCATCTTTGTTGGCTACATCCATCATTTTCTTGAAATCAAGAGATTTTGGATGAATATTGGTTAGCTGCTGGTTGGGGTTATCCTTGGGTAACTTAGGAATCCATCCTCCTTCCAGTATATAGGGTGCTTCCTTATGAGTAGAGTGTTTTCTACTATTATAAGCCATTTCTAGTGCCTGTAGAATGCTAACCCAATCATGGAAGTAACCATCAGTGTTCATGTATTCTAGATAAAATCAACAGAACCTTGTAAGCATATCCTCTAAGTTCTGGATCATTATTTCAGTTAGTCCATCTGTCTGGAGATGATAGGCTTTAGAGAAGGCTAAGGTAGCTCCTGACATGTCATGGATATTTCTCCAAAAATCAGAGGTAAACTAGGGATCTCTATCACTGTTAATAATCTTAGGAACTCCTAAGTCAGCTATGAGTCTATTCAAGAATAGAAATGCTACTTCCATGGCAGTATCCTCCTTATTGTTAGGTAGAAACTTTGCTTTCTTGGAAAACCTATCTACTATGAATACAACTTTTCTTGGGTTCAGTGATCTTTTTAAGGAGACCAAACCTTTTTCCAGTATTCCTATTAGACTTCTGGAAAGTTTCAAAGCTAGAGACATACTGGATTGTGGAGTCTCTCCAACTGATCCACCAAGCAGTTTTTTTGACTTTATCCAGGGTTCTATCAGTAGATAAATGACCAGATGAACAGTTCTCATGACACTCAGCTAGGATAATTGTGATATGCTCTTCTTTAGTCAGGACTATAACACTTGAATGTTAATGCCTGTAGTATACCAGACCATCCCATATGGTGAATCTTCCAGTTTTGTAAGGCTTGAGGAGAGGTTCAGGTAAACTGTTAACTAGTTCAGATGGTGGTGATGTAATTTCCATAATGGTGACTAGAGTCTTCATTTCAGAGATGTAAGCCTCTTTGATTGAGTTTAACAGGTATTCATACAGTTGAAAAATATTTATTCCCAGAATGGGAGCTTCAATATCAACTATATCAATGTTTAGTACAGGAAATATGTCATTGTCCTCTGGATTAAGAACAGGATTTCTTGGATCATTGGGTAGAGAATTTTTTCTTAAACTATCAGCATTCTGATTTTTAACTCCAGCTTGGTGAACTATAGTCACCTGGCCTCTATATTGTTGTATAGCTATCTGCCACCTTAACATGTGCCTAATAGGATTCCTCATATTCATTAGATTCCTGAAAGCATTGCATTCAGCAATTACCGTAAAACTGGTTCCTTCCAAGTAATAATGGAGTTTCTCCAGGGCCCAAAATAAAGCAAGGCACTTCATTTGGCTTGCTCCATACCTTTTCTCAGTATTCTTAACTTGTCTGAATATGAAGAGTATGGGTTTCTCCACTGGTTTGTCATCTACCATGACTTCTTGGTGTAAAACAGCTCCTAGTCCTTCCATACCAGCATCTATATAGACCTTGAAAGTTTTAGAGTAGTCTGGTTTAATCAACACTGGAGCTGTAGTCATAGCTATCTTGAGTTACTCATAATTTTTCAGTCTTTCATGAGTCATCTCAAACAAGGTGTTGTTGTTGCATATTTCATACAAACACTTGGTGAGAAGGTAAAACTTAGGTATGTACTTCCTATAGTAACTGCAAAAAATGACAAAGGATAGAAGTTAAGTTTTATTCTGGGGCATGGGCCTATTCATAACAGCTGCTATCTTGCTTTGGTCAGCAGTTAGAGTTATTCCAGAAACAATATTTCCTAAGGTTACACTTTTTCATTGATAATTTCAATCCCACAGCAGAGATAGCTTTGAGGAATAGACTTACTTTATCCATTTGTGTATTCCAGTCATCAGAGTGAGTGATAACATCATCAATGTGTATCATCATCCATCCTTGTCTGATGAATAATCTTAAGACTGTGTCCATCATCCTCTGGAAGTGAGAAGCAGCATTTTTGATACCAAAAGGCATCCTTAGATACTCATAAATTCCCAAATGACACATAATTCTCATAAATTTCTGGCTATCAGGGCTGATAGGTATCTGGTGAAAGCCCTTCAGCATATCCATAGTAGTTATATACTTATCCTTTGACAGGTTGTGCAAAGCATGGTCAATCCTTGGGATAGGATAGTAGTCAGCCTGGGTATAGTTATTCAGAATTCTAAACTCTCCAACCATTCTTGACTTATCATTGTGTCAATCTATGATTACTGGAGTAGTAATTTCCACTTTTTCATTATGTCCTACTTTCCTTAAGACTTGTAAGTCAATCAAATCTTGGACATGAGCTTCTAGAGCTGCTCTAGATTTTGGAATATAAGGGTAAGCCGGTTTCCTGAGGTTGAGAGGGTAAGGAGGTTTAATGGTCAAGTTTAGAATCATGTCATGTACTCTGATATTACAAATGGGGTGGTCCTTGGTACAGAAAGCATTTTGTTTTTCAAAGAAAACTTGGAGAATATCCTGTTTCTGGTTTTTACTGAGCAGAGAATTCAAAGCTGCTTGGAAGAATTATTCTTGGCTGAAGCTTTCCAAGTGTTTCTCATAGGTTTGAATCAGAAGCTTCAGCATTGAAATGGAATATCTGGAATTTCTTGTTCCAGTATCCTCCTATAGTAAAGTATCTGCCTTTACTTTGGAATACTTCCATACCATACAAGCAAAGAGAATCCTTTCCTAGAATGAAGTAATCACATACTCCATTTTGAAGCACTAAAAATTCAATTTTCAGTTTGAGTGATCCTTTAGAGTGAGGTAGTATGATTTCAGAATATCATACTCCAATAGCATTGATGGAAGAGTTACAACTGCTAAACTGATCCTGAGGTACTGGTAATAAGTTCATTTTCCAATTTGGGTCTTTCTTTTCCAAATAAGTTGAACCAACACAAGAGCAAAAAGCTCCACTATCTAAGAGTAAATTCACCAGGGAACCTTGGATTAAGCAAGTAGCATAGCATGTTTTTCCGGAAGGGTAACTTTTACCGGCAGAGGTTTTTAGGGTCAAGTTTTTAGCTTCAGAGACATGGTGAATCTTCATATTGGGATTCCATTTTTGATGTAAGTTGGAATCTTCATTGACAGAGTTTATGTCCAGGAAAGATTCTATACTTCCTTCAATTACATCAATGGGGTTAGTAATCATCAATTCACACTCAGAGAGTGATACATCAGTGTTGTCAAGTTGGGGATCAGGATTATTATCATAATCTTCTCCTTCAATAGGATTAATCCTTCTTCTGGGTTCAGGACAATCAGGTCTTGCATTTCCTGTCTGGTTGCAATTCCAGCATACCTTTTCCTTTGTCTCTGGAGTCTTAATGACTTCCAAGCTGGTGGGATTAGGGGCAGGAAAATCTTTGGTCCTAACATTATATTCCTCCTTAATCCTGATATTCTGTTCCCTGGGTCTATTGACTATCTTTCAAGACCATTCATATCAATGGTTTCTTCTAATACTCCTATCAAGGTAGAAAGGTCAGAGTTCATGGGAATCCTGCACCTTACACTATTGTTGAGTTGTCCCAGATATAAGTTTAGAAGTCTCTCATTACCCTCTTCTTTATCAACATTGGGGAAAAGGAAATCCAAACTCCTTTTCTGATCGAGACACCATTTGTGAGGTTTGTCTTTGGATGGATCAAAATGGGAAGTTGAAAAAGTCTTCATCATCTTTCTTTTCCAAATCCTGGTACCAAATTTTTCTTTGATTAATTCTTTCCATGAGCTCCCAGAAAAAAATCCAACTTCTTCCTTCTTATTAATGAATCAATCAAGAGATACTCCTTCAAACAATCTGGGTAATCTTACCACAGCTATTGTATCAAGGATTTCATAAGAGGCAAGAGTGTAATCAATAAACTTAATGAAACTGACATGGTTATATTCTCCTTCTCCAGAGAATTTAGGTCATTCAGTCATGGGAGGAAGTAATTTCAAGCTTTTTCTACTTCAGGTGAAGGCCTAGGCTTGAAAGATTCATTCCTAGCTGTTCTGGATCTGAAGGCAATACTAGGATTACCAGTGAATCTATTAGGTCTAGCTTCTTCAAAGTCATTAACTGGAGGGTTAGTAATATTGATTTTAAGATCTCTGAGACCATTCTTGATCATACCTAGTTCCAAGTCAAGTTTGTTACTTAACAAATCAATTTTATTGATTGCATGAGTTTAAGGAGTATGAATTATTCTCCTAACTTCTTCCTTGATGTAATTCATCAAGACAAGAATTTCTTCTTGTATAGTGGATTGGACACTGCTAATATGTTTCATTAGATCCATTTCACTTAAGCTTATACTTTCCTTTATTTGTTTTACTTCTAGCTAATCAATTTTAGTTAGGGTGGCTTGATTTTTTAATAATTTATTAAGTTTCAGATTCAACTTATCCAATTGCTCATATAACTTATCAAAGCACTTTATAACAATAGTAAAATTGTGAGGCACATTCACAGAAAAGAGGTTAAAAGATTATTCCTCTAATTGTGGTACACTTTATTCCACTTCTGGGCTAAGGATATTATATTTTCCCAATACTTTGGGTTCCTTAACTTCTTATGGGCTGTGGCTCTCTTATTTTTGGGATCCTTTCCCTTTAAGGAAGCTAACTGGTCCCAAGGATTCCTGTTGACATATGACACATTTCCATTTTCCTTCTATGTTTATGATTTTATATTTTTCTAATATTTTTCTATTACCCTATTTCATTTCATTATTTTATTTTACTATTATTTTACGTTCCAAATTTCTCTCATTCCCACACGCGCGGTCTCCTTGTTGCGTGGGCTAACTGGCATTCAAAACAACTATTCAATATGCCAAACCCAGTTGGCACAATACCAGGGGTACTTAATCTGTGGGCCCAAAAAACCTGAGAGAAGGAATGTGTTGACTTTCTTCTTTTCAATTTGGAAGCTTTCAACTTTAAACCTGATCAAACTGAACAACTCAGACCAATCAATACGTATCAACAATTGAGCAATTTCAAGAAGAACAACCCATTTGCGCAGAGGTTTAGCTAATTTGGTGTGATCCTTCATTTACAAACGGTTTGTTTAATTCATCCATCTTATAACTCTGTGTCATTCTCAACTTCAGCAATATTTTGGCAACATCAGAGGAGGTAGACTAGCATAGTCAATTTTCATCATTTTAGTCATTCACATAGTGTTGACGTCATAGTAGCTGGGTATGAACTGCCTGTTTAATATGAGTTTTATGCACTACATCTCTCCAATCACTCTGTATGTAGTTGCTGGTTTTATTCCTATTAAGAATTTCAGATCTTTTATTCCAACACAATTAACAGTTGAAAAGCAATATCTTAATCTCAACCAGACAACCACCATGGGTGATTCATTAACGGCAACAATCCTTAAAACCGCCATTGAGGCCATTCCTCTTCTTACCATGGACAACTCCTCACTCTGGCATAATTGTGTGATAAATATGATGTATCTTCACAAAGATCTTCACAATAAACTTATGAAGAAGAATTTAGACTCCTCCGGAAATCCCATTGGACTCAGCCACACAGAAAAGGTAAGAATCAGAACTATTCTAACCTCCAAGCTAGATACCTCAGTTCAAGCAAATATTATAAACCCTGAAAACAAAAAAGATGCCCATCTTATATGGATGATCATCAACAAATATTTTGCATTGAATCACGCCTCAAATCAAGCAAGGTTCTTCAAGGAATTTCTCAGGACTCCCTTCTCTGCCTTGAATGTTTTGGGGTTCATCACCGACACCAAAACTTCCATCTCACGACTCCACAAAGTAGGAATTGAACTCCCGTCCAATATCGTAGCTTACCTCATGTTGGAGAAATTGCCACCTTCCATGGATATGGTTGTACAACAAATCACGCACTCTGACAAGAAGGTTACTCTGGATCATGTTCTTGATCATCTCCGACTTTTTCACAACAACCAATCTCTTGGTAATGTTTTGACTGGCAAGAACAAAAAGGAAGAAATCAACTCCGTCTCTTTTTTTAACAAGGAAATCAAACCCTGTGAAGAAAACTGGCACAATCCTAAAGCCAGCCATCACAAAGGCCGCTGCTGGAAGCTTTATCCACAACTAAAGCCCAGTTTTCCAAAAAAGAATAAATTTGAGGTTAACAATTGTCAGCCTGCTACTTAGCACAGAGCAACCTGACAAAGCAACAACAATAATAATATTAACAAAAATAAAAAGAACAAAAAATAAATAAAAAAATAAAATTATTATAAAATGAAGGAGTAGGAAATCCATAAATATTATTGCAGAAATGGATTCCCCACCCAAAATAAGGTAGGGTCACTCACTGACCCCACCCTTGAATTCTTACTCCTTATATTTTTTAATTAATTTAAAAGAAAATGGTAAATGACCAAGGCACCAATATGGCACCTCTTGGCCATTTTAATATTTCACATGATATGTCATGTATAGGTTTCACACCTAAATTTCAGTTGAAATACAGGTGTTGTGTGTAGTTTAGGAGTTACACGGGGAATTGTGTTTTGTCACAACTCCCGCACGCAGCCCCGCGTCCCTACAGCGCTGGACTCCCGCGCGCCCAAACTCCCGCACGCAGCCCCGCGTCCCTACAGCGCTGGACTCCCGCGCGCCCAAACTCCCGCACGCAGCCCCGCGTCCCTACAGTGCTGGACTCCCGCCCGCCCAAACTCCCGCACGCAGCCCCGTGTCCCTACAGCGCTGGACTCCCGCGCACCCAAACTCCTGCACGCAGTTGATCCTCCCCGCGTGCAGGTAATCCCGTGACCTAGTCACGCGCGCAGCGGATCAGTCCCCGCGCGCATCTGAATGGACAGATCCCCGCGCCTAACCTGCCATGATCACGCGCGCAGCGGATCAGTCCCCGCGCGCTTCTGAATGGACTGATCCCCGCGCCTAGGCTGTTGTGATCAGTCTGACAGCCAGGTACCGCTCAGAGGAGCTACAACATAGTAGGATCTACTCTACATATGTAAAACTACCACACAAGCGTAGATTACAGTTTAAAACCTTAAAAGTCAATTAAAATTAGTTATTAACTAATTTTTAGTATTTTTTATTAATTAAATAAAGATCCAGACTCACTACGTCATGAGCTGATCAGAACCTTCAAAGACCACAAAACTACACAAGGAGTGGTCGTAAAAATTATTAAAAAATTACATACAGGATCAGCAGAGGATGGAGAATCAATAAAAATCCACGTCTGCTCACTTTGGACCAGTACTTACAGTACAAATTGAGGATCAGTGCAGGATCAGCAAAATGACTAATCTGTTGATTAACAGATCCTGCTGCTAAAAAGGAGCTGTTCCTTGACAGATCTAAGGCCAGCAGGCTAACAGCACTTTGAGGACGTGCCAATCTTGCCCTGACTGCCCCCCTAGCATCAGCCCATGGCTAATACCCCTTCTAGAGGCCCTCAAGCACCCAAAAAGGAATATTTAAACAGGCTCTTTTTGCCCTTTTGTTCCAATAATCCATCAGTTATCAGAAATATTATTATTATCAATCAGACATTGTGTCATTGTTAGTCAAGTGCTTATCAAGAAGGAAGCAAGTGATTTATGATCTAGTCTGAAGTATTATTATTATTATTTTCTAAATAACTATCAACAACCAGAAGTTTGAACCAGCCACCAACCCCATCTGTTCTGAAGCTTCTTACCTGAATCTTTGCAGGATTTCTGTGGATTACTTCCCAAGTAAGTTTTTCCCTTCCTTCTCTGGGTTTGTGTGCTTTTTTTCCCGCCCAAATTAGTGGATAAGGCATTAGAAGGCACCCATCTTCATTCCAAGGTTATAAACTGCCTAAGGAGGCCCCTTGAGGAGAGGTTGCCAAGTCTGTAAATACCCCCAGTAGTATATTACTGTGGCCCCTCTTTTTATATTATATTTGAAATATTTATAACCAAACCAATTAAACCTTGCACTTGCTCTTACCATATTATTATTGGAGCTGTAAAGTGTTTATTCTTTGGAATATTATTGCTCCAAATTCTTTTATCACTCTTTGTAGCTAAAGGACTGCAAGGTTCCTGGTATCAGAGAACTGACAAAAATTCCAAAAATTTGGCGACAAGTGTTATATCCTTTGACTTGACACTCTCTCAATTGACAATCTCTCACTCATTTTTCCTTGACTCCAGTTCATCAATGCACATGGTGTCTGATGAAACTCTCTTTGATCATTTAGACCAATCACTAAACAGGGCAATTTCAACCAGTTCTGGTGTGGAAAGCCTTAAGTACTTTGGAAGGGGAATCATTTCAGTCACTGATGAGAAGGGACAGAGGGAGATGCTATCAAATGTTTTGTATGCTCTGCTTTCCACGGCTAATCTCCTTTCACTTTGATTTCTATTGTTGGATGGCTTCCATGTCTTGTTTCTTGCCAAAAAGGTATTGTTAAAGAAAGATAGTTGGTTGGCTGTAGGGTATTATGATTGCAATATACCCATTTTCATCTTCATTGGGGACCACCTAACCCAGTATGTCATCTAAGTTGAGAAGAGATTCTTCATAAATCTCTCAGTCACGTCAGCTACCATCAGATCAGACATAAGCTTGGGATCAAGGTATCCAAACCCAATGAATGCTTGGCCTGCACTGTCAGTAAAATCACTCAAGCATCTTTCACCTCAAAACATAAACAATCTGAAAGACCGTTTCAAGAGTTACACTGCAATCTGATAGGACCAATCAAACCAAGAAGTATCTATCACAATTCATACATACTGACAATTGTCAATAGTTGTACAAGATTTGTAGCAGCTATTCCAATCAAAGATAAAAGCAAAACAGCAACAGTTCTTCAGTTTCTCATCAATAAAGAATCAAAATGGTTTGGTTACTCTCCAATGATCCTACACTCAGACAGGGGAACCAAATTTGCCAACAAGTCCCTGAAGGCTTTCTGTCTAGCAAACAACATCATACAAACATTCTCTGATCCCTACACTCGTGAGCAGAACGGATTGGCCAAGAGATACAATTGAAATATTCTTGAGTCTCTTCAAATGGTTCTCTTTGATTCAAACCTTCCCACTAAGTACTTGTGCTTAATAATTAAGGCCTGCACACTCATTATCAATCAATTTCCGTCTCATAGATCCAACACCTTGCCGTACAAACAATTCAAAGGGAGGAAAATTGGACTAGATTATTTTCATCCTATTGGAAACCCCATTGCTTTTATTTCCAGCAATAAGGCTCCATTGAAAAAACTCAAACCTTGTGGAGCGTTTGGCAGGTTAGTAGGGTATAATGAGGATCTGATCTCCTACAGGATACTCACGGAGGAAAATTGAGTAATTGACACAAAAATCATAAAGATCTTAGATTTTGATGCGTCTCTCACTCCTTCCACCAGCAATGTCAAACTTGAGATAGGAGAAAATCCGGACATCTGTGTTGAGAACTCCACTCAAGCTTTTCCTCAGGACAAAAGAACACATGAAAACACGGAGACTCCCATTCCTTCCCTTGATCAAGCTCAGACCAAAGGTGATGACGGTACTGACATAGACTCTCAGTCCAATCTCACTTCCATAGGATCACCAACAGTGAATCACAAGGAAGCACCTAGTTACAGTATTTGCAAAAGGACAGAAAAGATTAGACCAATTCAGTATTTGCATCTCAACAAGCGGATGAAAGATTTGTTGTACTGGAAAGACTCACGCATCAGAAAAATAGAGGATATTGAAAGTCAAGACGTCTGGGAGGAGTGTGATGTGTCTCCTGATCATTTTCTTAGGACTATGTGGGTTGACAAGATTAAACTGTCTACCGCCTCAACACCTGAACAAAAGAAGTCCAGACTCTGTATTATGGGAAACCTACAGACTCCTGGGATTGACTTTGGTGAGACATTTGCCCCCACCAGAAAGTTCACCACGTTACTCATTCTGTTGATTCAGGGAATCAATCTTGGGAGGGCAATGCGTCAATTCAATGTCAAGGCTGCCTTCTCATTTGCTCCTCTACATGAAGAAATTTGCATCTTGAAGCTGGAAGAATGCAACCGCAAATCTAGATTCCTCAAACTGAAAAAATCTCTATACAGTCTTAGGCAGGCTCCGGCAAACTGGTTCAAGACTCTAATGAGGTGGTTGGAGTCCATTGGGTATTGAAAATCCAACTCTGATCCATGCTTGTACATCCACAATCTCAAAGAGTCTTCTCTTTCTTTTCATGTAGATGATTTAGTGGTAGTGGGAGAGGTGGATTGGTTTCAAAACTTGTTTCTAGATTGTTTTCCCTGGTTGTTGGCACATGAACTAGATACGGTGCTAGGAATGAATGTCACAAAGACCAAGGAGAAACTAAGCCTGAGTCAATCTTCCCTCATTACTGAAATGCTTGAGGAGCTGGATCTTACGTCTTGTCTTCCTGTACGCACACCTCTTACACCCAGTTTACGACTAACAGAAGCGACTGAAGAAGACTGCAAAGAGTTCCAAAAACTAAATATTAAATTTCAACCATTTAATGGAATCCTGAATCATTTTTTGTGCAGGAAGCGTCCTGATCTGTCAGCTGCAGCCTCTCTATTATGCAGGTTCAATCAAAAACCAGGTCTGTCCCATTGGAAGGAGGTCCTCCATGTTGGGAAGTATCTGGCTGGAACAGGGGACCTAAAACTTGTCCTTCATCCTCAAAATGATGATTATCAACTGAATATTTATTTGGATGCCACCTGGGTGGACAAACCTGAAAAGCGGCATTTGCAATTGGGATTCCTGGTGAATTGGTTGGGTTGTCCTATTGCCTGGAAGAGTCAAAAACAGAATAACATCATGTTGTCCACCATGGAATCTGAACTGAACGCACTCACTGACAGCGCGCAGGAGGGACTGTGGATACAATCTGTCATTGGAAAACTCTGGAAGAGAACTTTATCACCCACAAAGTTTTTCATCAACAACAAGGGCTTGCTGGACAAAATTCAACACTTTGGCTCAAACTCAAAGACAAAGCATATCAACGTGAAGCTCAAATGGCTTTGCAAACAATACGCTGAAGGAGGGCTGTTTGTTCAACTCATTTCTTCCAAAGAAATGGTGGCCAATGCACTATCTAAACCTGCAAACAAGAACATGCTTTACCTACTCAATCAGAGCTGTTTTCAATGATTGGCACCAAATTCTGGGGGGATGTTGACATATGACACATTTCCATTTTCCTTCTATGTTTATTATTTTATATTTTTCTAATATTTTTCTATTATCTTATTTCATTTCATTATTTCATTTTACTATTATTTTACGTTCCAAATTTCTCTCATTCCCACATGCACGGTCTCCTTGTTGCGCGGGCTAACCAGCATTCAAAACAACTATTCAATATGCCAAACCCAGTTGGCACAATACCAGGGGTACTTAATCTGTGGGCCCAAAAAACCTGAGAGAAGGAATGTGCCAACTTTCTTCTTTTCAATTCAGAAGCTCTCAACTTTCAACCTGATCAAACTGAACAACTCAGACCAATCAATATGTATCAACAATCAAGCACTTTTGAGAAGAAAAACACATTTGCGCAGAGGTTTAGCTAATTTGGTGTGATCCTTCATTTACAAAAGGTTTGTTTAATTCATCCATCTTATAACTCTGTGTCATTCTCAACTTCAGCAATATTTGGGCAACATCAGAGGAGGTAGTCTAGCATAGTCAATTTTCATCATTTTAGTCATTCACATAGTGTTGATGTCATAGTAGCTGGGTATGAACTGCTTCTTCATTATGAGTTCTATGCACTACATCTCTCTGATCACTCTGTATGAAGCTGCTGGTTTTATTCCTATTAAGAATTTCAGATCTTTTATTCCAACAATTCCAACTCTTCACCTAACCTTCTACTTCCCTCCTTGGGATCAGATTTTGAAGAGAGATCTGGGACCTCTTTGCCAGAGATATAGCTTTTCCCATACCTGGCTGATCCTCCTGGGTCTGAGAAAGTTTGAATTTCTCCCTGTAGCTCACATGCTCTTTCACCAACACCTTGACCCTTTGCTCCTTGGTTGACTCCAGCTGGGGTGGCGTAGGGGGACCTTTATCCGCGTGGGATAACACATTTGGCAATTGATGACTCTCCGATTTTGAGTTGGTCATGTTGGCTGCAGCAGTTTTTGCCATTGTTGTCCCACATAACGCTATGGTCACAGTTTCAAGCCCCCTCATTGGGTTTGCAACTAGATTCCTTGCATGCGCGGGTCCCTCTGGGCAGAGATCCATATGATGGTGCTTTACCAGTTGCACGGGTGTTGCCCCGTTTTAATAAATTGCGCAAAACAAATGCATAAGTCCTGTTTAAGCTTCTGGGAAAAAATGAAAAAAATAAAAATATTATTTTTTTTCAAGTATTTTTTATTTTTAATAATTTTTTATATAATTTTTAACTTACTTGAAGTTAAATTCAACGGTACCAACACTTGGTTGGGGTCAAGACCGTCCTTGGGGGGTATTCCAACTGGGTCTGAGTGGGTTCCAATCAGATCCTGGTATAAATCCAAGGGAAAATACAATGGTACTGTTCGCTGGCTACTATTCAGAACCAACTGACTAAAGCCTAAAACAAATAAAATATAAATGAATTAATAAATAAATAGGGAAATAATAAAATAAAATAAAAATAAGGAATAAAGCCTTAATTTTTAAGAAATCCAAAAATATTATTAAAGAAATGGATTTGTGGTGCCAATTTAGGTAGGGTCACCCACTGGCACCACCACCCATTTCCAACTCATTCAGGTAGAACTATGCTCACTCATGTACTCTTGCTTGTAACATCCACAAGTACTGGTTTCTGACCAAACGTTTGATCAGAAAACCATAATTATGTAAGCTTAACCACCACAAATTCGGAATTTAGGGCCCTGCACCCTAATGTAATATTTACCCATTGTGATATGTACCCATTAGCAGATACAGGGCTCCTGTAATTTTCCCAAAAAGGGATGTTACAGCCGTATTGCAGTACTAAGAGGATACTGTAGCACCCCAGGACAACCACTATAGCTACAGCAGATTTCCTGCTTTGGGCCAGAGCACTCCCAAAGCCCCCAAACCTCAGATAAACCCTGTATCACCCTAAATGTGATATGTACACATTAGAAGATACAGGGCTCCTGTAATTTTCCCAAAAAGGAATGTTACAGCCCTATTGCAGTACTAAGAAGATACTGTAGCACCCCAAGACAGTCACAATAGATACAGTAGATGCCCTGCTTCGGGCCAGAACACTCCAAACAGTCCCCAAACCTCAGATACACCCTGTATCACCCAATTAAGGAAGAAAGGCCCCTGTATGTATTTGTGGCTGTTACAGTACAAATTAGCCCATACACAACCAATAATGACCAGTAAGGCCTCAAAATCGAAGTTGCGAACAGGTTGCAGAGGTCTAGGACATACTTCCAAGTCCCTAGCCTCAGTAAACAAGGGCCTGTACTTGAATTATTAGCCTCAAATCAGGATACATGGCTGGTACAATGATATCACTTGAGGCTTGGAAACATGTATCAAGCCCCAAGCATGATGACATAGGGCTTCCTGTACCTCTGTAGTAACTAGAGCAGGTCCACACAAACACACTGATGGCTCCTTGGCCTCAGCACTAGCCTGGGTCAACCTCCTTTGGCTGGTAAAAGGACTGTACCATGAGGGGACCCAAACAATATAAATAAAGGACCTTCCCCCAGCTATTTCTACCACATTCATCCAGTCATATAGTCATTATTGCTTCAGATATTTTCGTCCTCAAGCCATCAAACCCTTATAAGAAATAAGTGTGTGATCCTGGACCACTTTCTGATAAAATTGTAGACCATAATTCTTGAATCCCTGTTTTTTGGCCAAATTGAACAACCAACCATTCAGCCTGCCCCAGTACCAACTTCCAGCACCCTGAATCCTTGAATATTGGCCCATTCATCAAGAATAAGTCCGGATCTAGACCTAGTAATTGATCCTGCTGACTTATACCCCTTTTTGTAGGTTTTGCATAACCTATGCCCCAAGGAAATTACACACACCCTTCTTGAAAGGAATCCTTGTCAACCCCACAGGCACCACAATTGCTCCTATATTGTCCTTAAAAGACATATACCTGTGTTCCGTAGGTCTCAAAAACCTCATTAAGGTCTTGGCCCCTTTATTTAAATTTATTTTATCAATATATAAATAAATTTAACCCTTTTAGCCAAATCATATACCTGGCATTTTATCTTATTTTTGATCCAAACTTTCTATCACCTCTAGTAGCTAGAAGGTGTGAGGTCCTTGGCATCTAGTAGGCTGAAAGGTACACTTTCTGGGATGTCCTTGAGAAGTTCCTGGTGAATGAGATCACCAAAACCAAAGTCCACTAATGTTGATAAAACAATAAGATTTATAATTTTTGTAATTTTCCATAATTTTTATAGTATCTTTAAAAGAAAATAATATTAATTCTCACTCTTATGATTTTTCTATTTATTTTCAACTTCCTTGTTATTTCTTTTATAGATATAAAGTTTTCTGTGATAAATTTTCCACTCCTTGTGTTGCCTTGATAAAGAGTTAAAATTGATTACTCTTTCAAGCTAAAGTTCTTTGTTCTTTATAACTTGTTGTTAACAGTAGAGAAACCTTTCCTGTTGTAGCTCAGGAGTTATAATAATGGGCACAAAATTAAGGAGTTTTTCTTCTTCATTCTGTTTAAGAAGGTTCATATAATAATTTATCAATTCGTGATTTTTCTTAAGATCCACTGGAAGAATAAAAGAATCAAAAAATAGGTTATAAGTATTTTTACTTTTAATTTTTTTTAAAAAAAATAATTTGCCTGGTCCAAGGAATGAATGATTAAAAATTAATTATTTAGGTATATTTTCTGGCCAGACCCCCAGCTCTCAGCTCTCTGATACCAGGAAACTTGCAGTCTTTTGGCTACAGAGAGTGATAAAAATACTGGAATAATAATAATAATAATATTACAAAGATAAACACTTAAAAAGATCAAATAATAAATATGTTTAAGAGCTGGTGCAAGGTTTGATTGGTTTGGTTAAGAATGTTTTTCAATTTTCAATAAAAAGAGGGGCCACAGTATCATACTACTGGGGATCTTTACAGACAGACAAACTCTCTTCAAGGGGCCTCCTTAGGAAGCTTAAGAACCTTGGAATGATGATGGGTGCCTTATAAGGACTTATCCACTGATATGGCTGGTGAAAACAGAACAATGGTCAAGGCAGGAAGGAAAAAACTCACTCTGAGTCAATAATCCAATAAAAGCCTGCAAATATTCAGGCAAAGGGTTTCAGGGAATATGGGGTTGATTGCCAGACTAAACTTTAGTGAATCAGGTTGATTGGTTTTGGGAAATAATAATAATACTGCAGACTAAGTTATAAATCTGTTGCTTATCTTTTTATAAGAACTTGATTAAAAATGACACAGCTTCTGATTGATAATAAAAAATTCCTGGTTAAACTGATGGGGAATAATGGATCCAAAGAGGTCTGTATAAATACCTTTTGGAGTGATAATGAGCCTCTCATGGCAAATAGAGAGGGTTCTGCTCATGGGCTGAGGCTGGAAGACCAGTCAGGGAAGTTTTATCTCTTCCACTTGGTGCTTTCAATCAGCTTTCATCAGATGTTCTGGATTTCTGTACTATTTTAGCCACAGGATCTGTTAATCTGTTCATGGCGTAATTCTGATCATTGTGCACTTATCCTTCATTTGTACTATTAGTATTGGTTTGAAGTAGACAGATGTGGATACTTATTGATTTTCCATCATCTTGCAAGAATTTAGGTAATTTTTAATAATTTTTATGGCCACTCCTTGTATTTTTTTGTGGTCTTTAAAGATTGGGATCTGTTTGTTTTGTAGTAACCTTCAATATTTCATTTATTATTTAAAATACTTGAAAATTAATTATATAATATTTTTATTGAGTTTTTAAGTTTTTTAGACCATTTTTAATGCATATCTCACATTATTACATATTCTTGGTAAACCCTACTAGGTTGTAGTTCTTGTGAGCAGTACCTGTAGTAAGATTTGTCACAACGGATCCTGACGCGGGGATCAGTCTGAACTAATGCGCGCAGGGTAGGATCTGATGCCTGCGTGGCAAGGTTAGCTGCGCGCAGGACTTCTGTATGCGGGAAATAAGTTTCTGAGCTGTGCATGCCGGCTCCTTCACTACTGCTGGCAAGTATTGCAGAAGTGCCAAAGTATGCATACGGTTGTGCTGGTATTCACATGCTTTTGAGCGGGAATTTGCGCGCTTCTGAGCGGAAATTCTCGCGCTTATGCGCGGAAATTTGCGCGCTTATGTGTGAGAATTTGCGCGCCTATGTGCGGTAATTTGCGCGCAGGATTTTCAGGAATTCGGGTGCAGGATTTTCAGGAATTTTTGCGCAGTTTCTGGGGAAATTTTGGCGCTTATGTGCCGGAATTTGCACGCGGGATTTGCAGGAATCTGCGCGTGTTTTCTGCGGAATTTTTGCACAGGGCTTTTGCAGAAGAATATATTTCTGTAATTATATTTATAGTTTCCTACTCCTTCTAAGTTATATTGATATGTTGTTATTTTATTTATTTGTCTACTTTGACAGTTTGATCTGCGTAAGTAGCAAGCTGACAACCACCCTTTCTTGAAGGCCCATTCTTCTGCCACCAAAATCAAAATGTTACAACTAATGGATTTCCATCTTGATCCTCACCCCAATCAAAGTATACCATTGGGAGGGAAAAAGATGGAAGGACATAGTTTGAAAAACATACAGAGAAGTGGGAATAAGAGGGCTTGCCAGAGAAGGAGGGCTCAAAATCCTCAAAGCCAGAAAAATTTGAAGTGTTTCTCTGCTTTTGATGGCTATTAGGGTTGAGGTTGATGGAATTGGATTCCTTTTGTTTTCCCTTTGTGGAGGAGGTTTGTGTGGGAGCATTGTCACTCTCATTTGAAGGTGATGTGGGAGGCCCCTTTGGCTCAAGTTTTTGGCCAATCTGGAATGGATGAGGATTTTTTTTACAATATAAATCAGTTGGGATTAACCAGACAGAAGAGAAAAAAACTTGAGTGCTTACTTGAGAAGATTTTGATGGTAGTGCAATACAGGAATCCTTTGCTCCTCATTGGCCAATTTTTTAAGCTCTTCCACCCCAGGAAGAGAGAAATCAAAAGAAGGAAGTGAGGGTTCCAAGGAAGGGTTTGAATTGTTGATCAATGCTGATGTAGATGTGATTGGAGCTGATTCTTTTGGAATATCCTCCTACACATCAGATTGGGGCAACTCATAAGTTTCATTGGGATCATCATTGCTAGTTTGAGCATCCACAGCCAGGTCCTCAGCATCAACTGAATCTGATTGTTGGGCATCAAAAGCGGCTAAAGGAGTGATATTGGCCTTTTTTCCAAAGATTTCATCCATTTGAGCATAAAAAGGACAAATGGAGTCCAATTTATCAACCACTGAGTTGATTCCCTTTGCTTCATTGGAGTTGGTGATACCAAAGCCAGTGGAGATTGACATGGAGTGGGATTTTTTGTACTTGGTTTGATAGTTCTTGAATTGCTCCCGCATCTGTTTGGATGAAAGATCCAGCCTACCTTTGGTTTTATTCTTCAGTTCATTAGCCATCAGGAGATAACCATTAACCTTAGAGGATGGAGGTTGGCCAACTTGTGTTTCATTTTCAGATCCAAAGCAAGCATTGTAGTTGAACAGAATTTTGAGCCAGTTTACCAGGATGATGTGATCAGCTCTCTTGAGCTGACTTGAGCCTTTGGAAGCTGATGGTGGATGATTGTTGGATTTTGAGTTCCTGAGGGATGTTTGCTTTGGTCCATTGGATTTTTTAGTGGACTTGCTGGGGGAGGATTACTGAGGGGCCTTTAATAAGAGTAAGGGATGAAGCAATGAAGTAATGAGAGGATGGGTGTGATGAAATCAATAATGTGTGAGAGAGTGATGAAAGTGATGAGAGTGATGAAAGTGATGAGAGTGATGAGGTGATGAGAGTGATGAACCAATGAGAGTGATGAAGTGATGAGGATAGCAATGAAGCAATGGAAGCAATGAGAGTGATGAAGCAATGAGAGTGATGAAGTGATGAGGATAGTGATAAAGCAATCAAAGCAATGAGAGTGATGAAGCAATGAGAGTGATGAATGAATGAGGATATCAATGAAGCAATGGAATCAATGAGAGTGATGAATTGATGAGGATAGAAATGAAGCAATGGAAGGACTGAGAGTGATGAAGTGATAAAGATAGCAATGAATCAATGATAGTAATGAAGTGTTTCAATGAGGTTGGAGGATAAAACCTTGGTTCATGATGTGGAATGAGGCGTGGTTGAGCCAGTGAAAGCCTTTACATACTTCAATTGAAAAAACCCACTTATTTCATGTTAACTTTGACACATCTGATCTGAAATAAGTTGGTTTTTTTCATTTTTAATGGCAAATTTGGGTTGAAACCCACCATTAAAAAATGGCGGGTTTGCTTAACTTTGGTACGCCCTATTGTTATTTTTCTGTCCTCTTTTTTCAAATCCATCCTAAATTTGATTTTCCATTTCATAAATGTGAAAAATATTATGAGTTAAATCAAAGAAACTGTGCTCCTTGATATTTTTTCTGTCCTATTTTTCCTAGTTTTCAATCTGTCTTTTGATTTTTACAGAATGGCATTTTCTCATTGTCTAATCAACTAAGACTAGAAAAAAAAGGAGGGAAGGGCATGGTCTCCTAAGGAAAACAAATACAGGAAGACCGTCACACAAAAATTCTGGACATCAATTTTTCCCTTGCACATCTTGTTCTTGACATATGCTTTCTGGTCTTTTTGGCATTTTTCCTGGCCAGAAATGCATGTAAACAACTAGAAAATTTTTCTGCAAGCACATATTATTACATTGGACATGTTCCAGTTTATTTTCTCATCAAAATATTTGCTCTCAAACTAGTATCAATTTTTCAATTTATTTACCTTGAAATTTGAAGATGATCATCTACACTTTGCAATGCATCCTTTCAAATAAACTTGTGCTTGCTGTATCATTTCCATCACATCCATATAATTGAAGATCCATCCCAAAAATTTGGTGTGAGAATGTGAAACATGTTTCTCACTTATGAAAGATTAATAATAAAAAGAGGGGAAAAAGACACTTTAAAGGTGATAAAAAGATTCAAAAAGCATAAATATCAAATATGGATTCTTTTGAGTCTCACAGTTTAAAAATTCAATAATTTACATTAAAATAATCTTTGGTTTTATTTGAAACTCTAAAGAGCAATACAACCTGAATTTTCAACTTAGAAAATTCACAAGCTCATCCTTAAGCACAAATACCAATTTTATTTTATCCTCTAAATGAAATTAAGAATACTTTATTATTTCTCTAAGAATTATTTTCATTTAAAAGAAAACCACTTGATTTTTCAAGGTAAGTTGGGGTTTTGAGTAGTGCCTTACAATATTTGATTGTAGTTTGATTCCAAGGAAGGTAGTTCAATTGCCAAACTTTTTGAATTTTTATTCAAATGGGGTGGTTTGGCTGAGTGAAGGTTATTTTGGTGTAGAATACATCTATGAGGCTATTTTTAGGATTGCAATTATATTTCCACTAGAAAATTGATTCTGATGGCTATAGGTAAGATTTGGTCTACCACATCAGACTCCTCTCTTGCAGATATTCCAGCCTATTCAAATCACAAGCTAGCACAGACATCCTGTATATTGCATCAGTTAGTATACTTTTCCCTCAGGCATCCTGCTCACTCAAAGCATGTATAATCTAGCCACTTCCCTTTGGTAGTAGTGTCATTTCACATTATTCTTCAGTCACACATAGACAGTACAGTTCTATGGTATACATGTAGTCATGATTGCCTTGGAGATATGTGCTTCTTTGATACTTGCTTATATATAGAACTCTACTTTTTGATCCTCCCATTTTTTCACTGTTTAAGAGCCCCCTTTTTATTTCCATTTTCATTCCTTAGAAATCCATTATCACATATTCAGACCTTTTGAAAGTCTTCCCAAGTTGACTGCTTTTCAAAATTCCACACTTCAATTACTTTTTGCATCAAATTGTTTGAGCCCTGTCACAGCCTGACCACCTGAGCATTCCCTTGAAGCATCCCTTTGCTGCCTTGGGATCTTGCAAAGCATCTCTTAGCTTCCTCAAGCCTCCCTTGGTCCCCATTTTTCTTCAGTG
Source organism: Puccinia polysora (assembly GCA_025617555.3). NCBI lineage: Eukaryota > Fungi > Basidiomycota > Pucciniomycetes > Pucciniales > Pucciniaceae > Puccinia > Puccinia polysora. Next base: position 12,086,271 of record CM062617.1, read on the forward strand.
TGAATCCTTGAAGTAGTACACCTTCATTTGCTGACACCCTGCTCCTCCAGGCTAGAAAGCCCATCCGGGAGTCTGATGGTATTGATTTGGGTATGAAACTGGTTGGCTCAGTCAACAGGAAGTCAAAGGGCTAGTGCCATGTATAGGGTAGTACTGTTGGACTATCTAACCATGGAAGCACCATGTGAGTCATGACTGCCCTCCATCATCTCATCTATCATAATTCAACATGCTATTTTTTTTGTCATACAAATACTCAGTGTTGTTCATTATCTACCCCATAACTGGAGACCCTGACTACTTAATTTTGAGTAAAATCCAATACCCAACCATGTTGGGTTGAGTATTGGGCTTGCATAAAGCCATCAGGTATGGATTGGGGAATACTCAGTTTGGGAATCCTTCTTGAAGATTTGTCAGTATGTACCTACACCGGGTATTTAGGCATTTGACATTTTGATTGACAGACAGGCTTCCTAGGCTAAAAAAAAAAAAACACAAAAACACAAAAAACACAAAGATAAACTAAAACAAACCCCCAGAACCCCCCCCCCCCCCCCCCAAAAAAAAACAAATGAAAAAGGTGCAATGTGCACGGGAGGGGCAGTTTTGGGAATTGGATATTTACCCTATATCCACAGCTATTGGGTCAAGCCATCCAAAATTGATACCCAACCAATGGGGGTACCCGGGGGTTTGGCCTCTGAATTCATTTTTTGGTTGACTATGCCTTGGGGTCCAGCCCTAGGTTCTTGAGATCTGTATGTGAGTAGTCTGTCCTAGTCATCAACAATAAGGACAAGACCACCCGTGATTTTCGGGAACATTCGACGCCCCGCCCCGGAGCCCGTCAAATTGACGCGAACGGAGTGATCTTCAATCCGGCCAAGATTCAGTTTGGAGGTTCAACGGCCTCAAGATGGTTATTAACTCAGGACTCACCTGGCAGGCGAAGCGGCTGTGACTGAGTCATGATGAGTTGATACAAACAAGGCAATGCAGAAATCAGTACCCCAAGAAAGCCATCATGACCATGAACTAGGTTTCGTGAGCCGCAATGGAAAGACTTACACGTAACCAAGACTGTAACCAGGTAAAGACTTGCTTGCATTCTCATGTTTTTGACTTAAGGTCTCCTCGTAAGCGATCGTTCTAGGCTTCTCGGATGGTTCAGGGCCCGATTTTAGAGGTGAATTTGCTGGATGAATTGCTTAGCGGAATGAAGTCGTGAATTAAAATGAACAAGTGTTGTGCTCTTGAAACTAATGGCTTTGGGATACAGGATGATGTGCTTCAGAGCTGCACTCAACCCGCTCCCTTTTGAACCCTAGTCAGCCGTAGGGGTAGTTTGCTTCTAGCACTCTACCGACATTGCCAGCTAAGCATCCACCGGTAAATCGTCCATCGATACGATCATCCAGGATGTGCCTTTGTGGGTAGTTGGTGCCCGAAAGGGAGTTAAGATGAAATTAGTCATGTTTTCGGTGGACGACACCAAGGTGACCTGGTACTCGACTCAGTCTGACGATCGACCATCTCGATCTTCGTCTAGACGTTAGCCGATTCACTCATTGGATCTCTAAACTCGTTCAATCCTACTCTCGATTCACTCTATCCAACCTGCAGCCTGATCTCGATTTCTCACGTCAGTCATCCCTCCACCCCCTCATCACAGTACCAGATGATCTATCATCCATTCTCAAGGATCCTTCAGCTTCGATTCAAATTAGCAATTATTCACTTCACCCAATCGGCCCACCTGAGAAAACCTAATCGGGATTCGGGTCGATTCACAATCGAGAGCCGGTTGATGATCTCGCTAGATTGTTCAGTCAGAAGAGTACGAAGCATGGTGACGGATCGTACTCCACTTTCAATCATCCATTCATCTTTCAACAGATCAGTAGCTTTCTCACCCATTACACCATCTCGCCCAGGAATCTCGACTTGCATCCATTTTTCTCGACCGCTTGGAGTCTAGGTTATGATCTCTGGGGGTTTGATTGTTAGACGTTTTCCCTGGCTTCATCCTCCTACACTAGCCCATCGTTCACCAAGAATGAGACTGCTCAATCTTTCTTCCCGATCGCCAGCTCAAACCCTGGTTATGGACGCGCTGCCGAACCCGCTTTGATTGGTCGACAGTTGTATGCCGCTCTGACGGTCGGAATCAGTGTCCAGACGGTGTAAGCGCTCGACCTCAACCCCCATAGCCTCAGACTGGAAGCATCTGAGCAGTATCCTCAAGAGCCCTGCGATGTTACAGCATTCACCACCGTCTCGACAAAATCCTCGACAACTTGCAGTCAAAGTTGTCGAGGCGCGCGAGGGTGGATAACTGCCGAAACCCGATTTCGCACCCTCGTCGCGATAAATCGGGCCCGGGCGACAGTTATAGAGGAGTTGGCGAGCGGGTCCCACCATCGTCCCTTCCGCAAATCCACTCGATAAGGGTTGGGGCCGCCCCCGAACAGGGCAAAAAAAATCGCTTTCGCGTCATTTTCATTTCAAAGAAAAAAAAAATGAGAACAACTCAGAACACTGTCAAATGGGTAGGGGTGGTCAATGGAAGTGATGAAGTCCAAAAGGGGGGGGGAGGGGTATGGTAGGGTGCAGTTATGGAGGGGGAGGGCTGGGGGGAGGAAAGTTAGAGTGGGGCTTGACAGGATTTTGCTTGTTGAGCCTCAACAAGGATCCATAAATTTATGGATCCTTGTCAAGGATTTTGTCCAGTGGACAGCTATCAAGTTCTATCAAGCCCACAATGGTGGCCCAATTGGGTAAATCCTTGATAAGTCCGCTTATCAAGCGGACTTATTGAGACAGTGATAGATGCTCTTAAGAATCCGCACCCCCCGCTGTTAGGCTTAGTCCACTGTATGCCACAGCACAGGCCACAAAGGCAAGTAAAAATGCTTGGGCCTCAAGACAGCTACCAAAATGGCTTGTGGTCTTCCACCTTTCTGTTGGGATCTCTTCTCCTTGACTCCCTCAACTCTTCTTCTATCCCTTCTTATTGTTGCTCCCCTCTCCATCTTCTCTACCTTCACCTACCAGCACTTCCCATTTCCCCAAATATTGACTATGATGTTCTCAACACATTACCCCATCATGTCAAGCCAGCTCCCATTACTCAGAATCTCCCTCAGAATTCAGGAGGAGCCCAAAGCAACTTAGGTGGAGGTAACTTCAGTCACTCAACATCCTTCTCCTTCCACATCTATAATTTCCTGTATTTTTATCTCAGAATCTTTCTAAGTCTGTTATTGACCCAACTCCCTACTAATTCATCAATGGGTTTATCTCCTTATGTGTTTGTTTTCCTCTGCACACAAGGTGTAAGCTTGTACTTGCACCCACTCCCTTCTGAGGACATAAGGTACTGACTGATCTGGTTGTGAAAGGCTTATGGGTAATACTCTCAACTGATTTCAACAATAATATTTTTTACTTGAAATATTTTGCATGAAACTCATTGCTTCAACCTGTTTATATTTTATTCCAAATTTATATTCTAGTGTCAATTTTTAAATTGGTGCTGCAATAAAGAAATAATTCTCATTATTACAGATGAAAATTTTTTCTTGTGCATTAGCTATGATCTTGATGATGGGATCACTCTAAATCATTGTTCAGATTGTGGGGGTTTTATGTATATTCCAATTTATCCCATTTTGGTTAAGAACAATTAAACCTCTACTCTGAATCAATTTTATCCAGTTTTGATTTGGAAGATGATTGGCATTTGCAGATGGTACACTAGATTATTTCAAAGGAGCAGAGAGAGAGGAGGATCTTTGAGGATTTAATAGTGAGTGTTGGGAACAGAAACCAGCTACCTGCCTCATCAAGAATAACAATAAGCCACTATCCATCCAAATGCATGCTAACATCCTCAATCTTGCATTTCATCTGCAAAGTATCTGTCACTACCAAGAGAGTCTGACTAATAGCTGAAATAATTGGCCACATTAACCCTATCATTAGGAGTAATTGACTCCAGCACCCAAAGGGATTAGGAATAACCCTTACTTGTGGCAAAGATACTCACCATATGGCACACAATGCTGGGAAACATGGCCAGCTCTCTAGGATAGCCCTCAAATCCTTGTTGCTTTGTTATGGGAAACTATACAAAAGATATGAATACCAGGGGCATAAACACCACTAGAATTTAGCCTCCAGAATTTGAGATCCTTTGAGCATGAAGGGGAGAATGCACAAATCTGAAAAGTAAACATTCCCGTTTCTTTCTCACAATAAAATCATGCACCTCAACCTTTCTAATAAACATAAAACGCTATAAATTAATAATAATCCATAATCCCTTCAGAATCATTGCAAAATTGGAATCCTGCATTAAATGCAATCACTGTTTGAAAAGCCTGATACTTTTTCAGCTTCTCTCAGCCAGTCCATTGATACAAAAATCATTCACTCTTTCTTTCACTTTTTTTCTTTCTTTTTTTCTTTCTTTTTCTTTCTTTTTCTTTCTTTTTCTTTCTTTTTCTTTCTTTTTCTTTCTTTTTCTTTCTTTTTCTTTCTTTTTCTTTCTTTTTCTTTCTTTTTCTTTCTTTTTCTTTCTTTTTCTTTCTTTTTCTTTCTTTTTCTTTCTTTTTCTTTCTTTTTCTTTCTTTTTCTTTCTTTTTATTTCTTTTTCTTTCTTTTTCTTTCTTTTTCTTTCTTTTTCTTTCTTTTTCTTTCTTTTTCTTTCTTTTTCTTTCTTTTTCTTTCTTTTTCTTTCTTTTTATTTCTTTTTCTTTCTTTTTCTTTCTTTTTCTTTCTTTTTCTTTCTTTTTCTTTCTTTTTCTTTCTTTTTCTTTCTTTTTCTTTCTTTTTCTTTCTTTTTCTTTCTTTTTCTTTCTTTTTCTTTCTTTTTCTTTCTTTCTCTTTCTTTTTCTTTCTTTTTCTTTCTTTTTCTTTCTTTTTCTTTCTTTTTATTTCTTTTTCTTTTTCTTTCTTTTTCTTTCTTTTTATTTCTTTTTATTTCTTTTTATTTCTTTTTATTTCTTTTTCTTTATTTTTCTTTATTTTTATTTCTTTTTATTTCTTTTTATTTCTTTTTCTTTCTTTTTCTTTCTTTTTCTTTCTTTTTTTTCATCATGAGCTTTTACTGCTTGCCTTTGTAAATTTTCCTTTGAGCTTCTTACATGATAAAAAAAATCAAATTACACTTTTTCCTTTTCCTGAAAGGAAAACCGGCCTATTGTGGTGTCTTTTTGTAGAAATAAATATATTGGCTTAGCAGTGGGAGGATACGGGATATGCAGCACAATAGGAAAAAAGCTGAAAACAGCCTTTTTGCCTAGTTTGGAAGAGGAACACAAAGGTTCAGCAGTGGGTAGATGCAGGATCTGCAGCACAAAGAAAGGCTAAGCCTGCTTCTTGCCTATTGCAGCACCAGAGGCAGGAGCCAGCCACATTTGGCAAATTATGGAATTAAGATATCAACATTGGAACTTTTGTATACAGGTTTGCAGAAGTGTATGACCAAGGAAAGCCATTGGGGGACTATCAAGTATGTGTTTGAAGACCAACTATGGGGTGTGCAGGGGAGTTACAGATAGGGTATGTAGTTTTTGGGAAAATAGGGCACAAATGTCAAGTATGCATTATGAGGAGATTGAATGGAATCTGCCAAGGGGGATTGACAGGGATCTTCCAATGTATGGATATCTGGGAAGATTGCATACTAAGATTATTTGGGATTGAAATTAATTCCAAAAATAATGTATGCAAATAGATTGGGAATAGGCAGATCATAGGTGGAATCAGTCAAAGACCATTGCAGAGGTGCATAAGGAGGAAAGGAAGTGCGGAGGTATTTTTTTCTTCTTTTATTTCCTCCAATTCTGGTTTGGGGTTGTATATATAATACCATTTTTCTTTCTAGTTGCTGTGGGGGGGTATCATATCAAATAATATTGGATTGAAAGCAGAGAATGGCTTTTAATATTAGTTGATACCGCCTTAAAGTGCAGAGATACAGAAAAAAAAATGAATAAAAAGGACCTCAGGGATTTTTTTCCAGGGAGAACTGTTTTGGAGTTGTTTCTAGGTAATTCTAAAAAGTAGTTTCTTATTTCCAGAAGTGAGGTTGGATATAGGGGGAAAAATTTTTAACTAAATTACCTGAACAGAGCAGGTTGTGGCAGATATTTTGCTCTAGAAAATTTCTTGCACCAAAAATTTGGGGTTCCATCCAGGAAAACTCTTCCTTTGTGTCAAATAACTAATTTTTTGATAAAAGTTTACCTTTATTTATTTTATTTCAGTTTATATTAGGATTTCCTCAATTATTATTGGAGACTTCAAGTACAGTATCAGTGGGGCACTTACCACGCACAGGGCAACTGTGTTAGCTTGCTACTATTGCAGAGCAAGCTGAAAAAGTAAAAAAATAATATAAATAAATAAATAATTTATTAAAGGAGAAATAATATTATAAATATTATTTCAAATTATGATTCTACATAACATTTAAGGTAGGGTCACTCACTGAAACCTACCTCAAATTACCACTGCTTACAGTTTTAAATAACTTATGAAAATTTAGGAAGAGACGTGGCCTTGGGATTTTGGCCATTTTAATGTTTCACATGAAGCCACACATATAGGTTTCACAGTGAATTTTTTGTCAGAATCCAAGAATTATGTGATTTAGAGGAGTTACGGGAGCAAATGTGATTTGTCACAATTCCCCCACGCAGCCACGGCAACCAATACATCCACGCGCGGCTGAGACGCAGCACTGCCACCCTGTCCGCGTACCCTTACAGGCCGTGTACACAACCCTGGGCATCTGACAGGTATGCGGGCGTGGGACTATGGACTGACAGATTGACAGACAGCTTGAGAAGCCCAGGTACCAAGTAAAAGTGCTATAACTAAGACAGAGACATAATAAATATTTGATAAATGTCCCTGTGAATATAAGATAGTCTAGAAATACATAAAATCATATAAAAATACTTAAATAAAATTTCTACATATTTTTTATAAAATATAATAAAAAATACCAAAAATGTCGAAAATATGATAACTACAGTTTGTAAAATATCTTAAAATACTTTAAAAATACAACTGTGAGGACTTCAAGACATCAGTATGTTTGCAAAATCAAGGGGAAACTTATTATGTAGAAATATTACATATATTCCCATAGCTTATATTTTTAATGGATTATTTCAAGTAAATTAAAAGAATTTCAAAAATAAGGATCAAAACCAATATTACAATTTTACTCCCATCAGCTGATAAATAATGAGAACCTATATGACATCAGATTACCCGTATGAATTTCTAATAAGAAGAAATATTAAAATATGGGGGCATTTCCTAAGGATAATTAATGAAATGATGATCAGGTGGATAGATAAGTGTTATTCACATGTCAAAAAATCAATCAAAAGGAAGAATAATTCCCATACCCTGGGTAATTAGATTTTACCTGTGTTACATAACCAAGAACCCATGACAGGCTACCACTGGTTACCCTGCTAGCCTTAGAAAACATCTCTTTGAGCCCCTGTATCCCTCAGAAGGAAAGAATTGGGATCCAAAAAAGCTATAAGTATAGAGCTCCTTTGAGGTTATTGATACCCAGAGACCCAGTTATATTTACATCCAGACACCATGCCAAGGTAATGAAATAATTATAAGAGATAAGTAACCCATTTATGCCTTTAGTTGGATTAATATTATCCCTCCCACAACTCTTTTCATCAATTTAAACTGCTGAAAAACCTTTTAAACCCCAGTAACAGGTTTAACCCATCAGTACACGTCCCAAACAGGTACCTAAAGGATCCAATAACATACCAGTGAGTTTCATTATCCTTTTTCTGTTGTGGAAGCTTTTTTACAAAGCCCTGACACTCCATCATATATTTTATATTTATATTATCTTTGGGAAACATCTCCTTTAAGAATATAAATTAAAGGTTCCAAAGTAACCAGGCCCACGTGTTTTAAAAGTGAATTCCCTGAAGAGAGGTGTTAAAGATCCCCAATACAATTGTGGCCCCTCTTTTAATTCATTTAATAATCAATTTATTAATATTGATTAATAATATCCAATCATAACCAAACCAATCAACCTTGCAATAGCTTTATCCAAATATTTTATGGATTTTTGCTGCATTTATTGAATAATATATTTATTATTTATTCCATAACCTTTGGTAGCTAAAGGATAGCAAGGTTCTTGGCATCCAGGAGACTGACAAACTGAAACAGGCTCTGTATTTCACCAGCCTCCTCCAAGGGAAATGGGGGTATCAACTTACAAATTTCCCAGCAAGAACCCAAAGGGGAGCAGGGAAAGTATCTGCCCCTGGATTATGGGTTGGTAATATTTTTCTCCAAGTAAATTCATTGATTCTTGCAGAGTTTCAAGATTGCGGAAAAAATAAAAATGGCTTCCAACATACATTGCATCCAGAAAATTGTTAACTTCATTCTGGAAAAAGAGGAATTGCAGGAAATCAAAGATATGGAGTGGTATCAGGAATGGGATTTGGTGAAGTTTCAGAAGGAAATGGTGTAAAAATGGGGGGAAAGGGAGCAGCGGTTCTGCAAAGTCAACTCAGAGCTGTTGTTGGTGGAAACAGTAGAAGTGGGAGGAGTTTCCTCTAGTAAATTGTTTGGTTTTTTTTGATTGAATCATTAAATATATCTCTAGGAATGTTATTCTAGCAGAGAGCAACTTCTCTTTCAGGAGGATTTTCTTGGAGGGGTTAAGTGCAGAATCAAAGGAGAAGTGTTGTGTAGTCCAAACCTTATCTGTAGCCATAAGACTCAATTTTTTAGTATAAATATAATCCCAATCATAAAATTAACCTCAGAAATGGATTCTAAACCAAAAAAATCTATAGTCACCAACCAAACTACTCCTCTATCTCTTATGGTTCAGAAGATACAGCAAAATCAATTATGTCCAGCTCATATCCCACCCAGGTATCACAAGCCAGTGAATGGCCATGTGGGTACACCTTGGAATCCCTAAATACATACCAGTAACATATCACCACAACACCTCAACCAAACATACAACCAATCACCTCACCTGTATACTCAGAACCATAAGCAATACCATGTAGTACCAAAAAACCACCAGTACCAGTAACCACAGAGCTACCCAGCAATATATGCAGGAATCCAGAACCATGCAGTACCAAATGGCTGCAGTACCAAACAGAAATCTATGCAGCCAATAGAAGGCAGTGCCAAGAAATCACCAGTAAAAGTACCATAGGGCTACCCAGCAATTTATTCAGGCAGCCAGAACCATGTAGTGCCAAATAACTCCAGCACCACACAGAAATTCATGTAGTCAAAAAAATGTGATACCAAACAACCCACCAGTAAAAGTTCACCCTAGGGCTACCAAGAAATTCATGCAGGCAGCCAAGACCATGTATTACCAAACAAAACACCATTAAAATCCCACCACAGGCCATCCAGCAGTATATGTATGAAGCCAAGACCATGCAGTACCAAACAAACCACCAAGTAGTGCACAGCAATACATGTAGGGAGAAGCAATTAGCATAAAACCAACCACCAGTACTTCACAGGAATATATTTTATATGAACTGCACAGCAAATTATTCAGGGCTGTTCATGCATGAAAAACCTGTACAACCTTTTTTCCAACCAGAAGAAATTCCTCATGTAAATGTAAAAGCTTTTTCCAACCAGAAGAAATGCCTGATGTAACTTTATCTCACTTTTCCTCACAAGAACAGGGGGGAGCCTCAGGGGCAGCCTTGAGCACCCCTGGGGACAGGATTTTTCTCTTTAAGGAGGGCCTCTTGGACCCATCAAGGTTTTATCCCCCACCACTCCAGAACCATCCCATCATCCCCCACTGATCCAAAACCACTCATCAACATCTCATCACCCAAGCATCTGTGGTCCTACCCAGATAAAAAAAAGAGATCATCAGTGGACCAATCAATAAAAAAAGGGAAAGTAAATCAAAAACCAATTTTTATAACCTCATCAGCCATCTAAACCACCCCATCAGGTGCTTTTGAATAAGGGTTTTACTATTACCTAAACTATTCAGCAGCAAATTAAATAAAAACCACCCATCACTCAATAATTAACCCCTAAAAAAGCAAGAGAGCACAACAAAACAGGACTACCAAAATTTTTGTCCTCTAACCAGTCCCCTGTGCTTAAACCCATCCTTGGGTCCTCTCCTGAACCATCCCTTTGATAAAAACCTTGAACCCTTTGATATTGGGATATTGGTTAAGATCAAATATATCTGATCAACCATTAACCAATAATGCAATACATCTGGTCCATTCTCCAAAAAATACTACCAATAAAATTTAATGAATAATCAAGGTCTAATTTAGGACCAATTTTAAGCCTCAAAGAAACCAGCCATTAATTTAAAAAAAATTATTGTGCAGACTTACTAAAGTACTCAAAGGGAATGCAATTAAAAAACACCTTAGTTTTTACTCATACTTCAAATGAGTACAAGTAATAATAAATTCCCATTCACAGAATTCCAGAAATCTATTTGCTAAATGATTTATATAATCGCACAGGAGTCTCTACAGTATCAAAAAGAAACTTGAAAATAGCGGTGTAAGACTCCAAACGGTGCTAGGCCGTGGAAGTTCTGCGGAGGGGAAAGGTGCTGTTTAGGCTGCCCTCCTGAGTCTTACAAAAATATTTAAATGTAACCAAGATCAAGGTCCAGAACCTGGTAAATGAGGAATCAAGGAGTAGAGGATAAGGATGATAATAGTTTGGTAGCAACGGAACAGCACTATCTGAGACAAGATTATGCAGGGGAAAACTTGAACAAAAGAAGTTAAAGTCCCCTTAGAGTTCAAAGAACAAAAGCTGTTGTATGTAAACAACGCCCACACGCTAATAACTCTGGTCGTCAGCAGAAGATTGGGGATGATCAACTCAAACCCAAGCAACCTCCAGGTTCTCAATGAACCTGCCCAACTCTCGGCAATGAAGCGCTTGAAGGGTACCAGATAACTGTGGGTGGCTGTACAGGACAAAGCACAATGTTTAAGAAGCTCTAAAGCAAACAGTAACTGATTTGAAGCAAGGATAACCTCAACACTTCTCAAGGGACTCAAGAGTAGGCTGGCAGAATGCAACTCCAAAGAAGCTAAGGGGAGGTATAACACTCCAGGTCTTAAGCTTAATAAGACCTCTTCAATAAATTGTGATTGGCTCCAGAAAGGTTATCAGGGATCAGGACCAGTATGGTCAGAGAAAGGGATCAAGGAGTGGTATAAAACACTCAAAAATTCCAACAGACAGAATTTTTCTTCAACCAGCAAGGCTATTGGTTGGTGATAAGGGTCAGGGATCAAGGGTTGAGTATGGAGGCTCAAGGATCAAAAGGTGTGCCGATTTCATGCTGGATCATTCCATGCTCCGATGGTTTCATGTTCCCCCGGTGATTTCCAATGATGATCAAAAAGGCAGGGGAGAGCCCCTCCTTATATGGGCAGGAGGCCCTGTTAGACTATATACAACGGATTCTACAAATAGAGCGGAAAAGGGAAGGCAACCATGTGGTCACTCGCGTCCATCTGTGGATGGGCGCGCGTAACAATACCAGAGTCACCCACCCCTCGTCCGAAGGCGGAAGCGGGTGGGAGAGAGAAATGAACCAAACGGCCGCGGATGTCTGCGGGTGGTCTTTGGCACTCTTCTGAAGGCGGAAGCGGGTTGGAGAGTCCCAGGAAAGGTGACGGATGAAGTCCATGAGAGCGCGGATGGGCAGATAGGAGATTGGTTTGAGAAAGTTGAGTAAATCCTGACGGCCTTGAGATCCACAACTGATAGATCAAGTGCAATGGGAGGTTTGACGGATCCAAGGATTTGCCAAATGCTTGGGGGTGTGGTCGGGATGGATTCAGTAAATCATGGATGAGCGCCGCGCAACGGTAGCAATGAGGAGATTGGGACGCGCAAGGACAAAGATGAAGACACGCAACAACAAAGATGAGGACGTGCTATGACAACGGCGGAGATGACAAGCAACACGGATGAAAGGAGCGCAGCGCGGCGCGGCGCGGCGCGCGACGCGGATAATGGAAGCGCAGCACGCGCGGCGCGGGGCGCGCGGGCGGGTAAAGGACGGTTTGGATGAGCCTGAGGATAAGTTGTTCAGCCAGATGGTACGTTTGCGCAAAAGTTTATGGATTAAGGTCTTAAGGCGGCCAGGGTGTCCAGGATGGGGCACCACATCTCTCCCCAACTTACAGACTGTCCCTAGTCTGCTCCCGAGTTTGATGCCATAGAAAAAAGAAAGGAAAGAAAGATGATTCAAAAAGAAGAATGGCCATTTTGATCCTGAGAGTGGTTGAGAAAAAATTTGTCGATCCGACCAAAAATCCTAGAAGTGGCTGAGATAAAATGAAGGAGGCGTCCCAAGTGCTCACACGCGTGGCATGAAGTAGATTTTTCACAAAAAGACAAGGATCTTGCCCAGATGGTGCACAAATTTGGAGGACTTACTTCCAGACCAAGTTGCCTCCACAAGAGTGAAATTTCTTGACCTGATCAGCAGAGAACCTTCTGGCCATCTGAGTACCATCCAGCTCCCCCAAAAGATATGATCCACCTCTAACTTGACGGACTACTTGGTAAGGACCATTCCAGCGGTTAGAGAAAAGCTTTCCCCACTGAGTTTCCAAGGAACAATTATAAGCCAATACCAGGTCACCAGGGTTTGAAGGGTCCCTGATTTGATTCTGGTGTTTTTCTTCCCAATACTGAACTGATTTTGCTCTTGATTCCATCATCTTCTGATAAGCTTTGTTACAAATATCTTCACTCTGCTCCAGTTGCTTTGATCTGGAAACTAATAGGTCAGTAGTTGAGGAAACTTGTTACCAGGGGATGCCCAAGAAAGACTCCATCTCAAGATCAAGAGGAAGAACAGCCCTCTGACCAAAGATGATTTCATAAGGAGAATAACCAGTGGTTTTCTTGGTGGAAATTCAATCAGAGAAGAGGACCAAGGGGAGAAACTTTTGACAATTCTTGCCACTTTCACCAGCCAATTTGACAAGAGCAGCCTTCAAAGGAGTATGGCCTCTTTCCACCATGCCTTGTCCTTCAGGATAATAGGGAGTAGTAACTCTATGTTGTCCAGGGAGCAATTGGATCATTTCAGCAAGTTTTCCACCAAATTCTGAGCCACCATCCGTAGAATAAGATTGGGCCAAGCCATAACGCATTGTCCAAGTCTCATGAAGGAAAGCTGCTACTGATTCAGAGCTGAGGTTCTTAAGAAACTTTGCTTCAACCCATCCAGAAAAATCATCTCTATCCACAATGAGGTACTTAGCTCCACCAGCCTTAATGTGAACCACATCCATAGCAATCCTCCCAAAGACAGTGGATTCTCCAGTGGGGTAACAAATTTTGGCCGGGCGCCTAAGATCACGTTTCTGGCACACTTCACAACTCCTACACCATTGAGCAACAGATTTCTTCAGGGATGGCCACCAGAATTGTTCAGATATTTGTTGATAAGTTTTGGTTTCCCCACAATGACCAAGGCCTTCATGGAGATTTTCCAGGATCAAATCTTTCTTGGAAGGGATAGTAACCACAACAAGTGCACAAGGAGTTGACCTTTTCATAAGCCTAGAACCTTGGACAAAGAAGTTGGAGGACTTCCTTTTAAGGGACCAAAATTCTTTGGCAGAGAGGCCAGGGGGTCTTTGAAGAGTTGAAAGGTACTGCTCCAACTTAAGCCAGAAACCTTGCTGGAAACCAGAGTAATTTTTGGAGGAGAAGGCAAAGACAGGGCAGCCCAAGGGTTCTTCCTCATCAAAATCCATTCCAACCTCTGATTCATTGTCTCCAATAGGTTGTCGAGATAAAACATCAGGCATGGTGAAAGATTTTCCAGGCCTGTGAACAATATCAAAAGAGAACAACTGGATGAAAGCCACCCAACAAGTCATGGGAGCATTTGGGAGGCTGGGGGCGTTGATCATTTCAATAATAGATTGCGCATCAACTTGTAACTCGAAGTGTTTACCCCAAAGTACAGTCTGAAGCTTCTTCAACATTTGAGCCACACCGCAAAGTTCCAGTTTTGGCTGGGAGTACCTGGATTCCACATCTGAGAAAAGAAGAGATTCATACAGAGCAGGACGATCCAAACCATTTTCATCTTCCTGGGTAAGAACAGCCCCAACAGATTGATAACTCGAGTCCACTGCCAACTTGATCTTGCCGGCTCCGTGTCCATAAGTGATCTTTTTCAAAACAATGTCTTTCCCAACAATTGTTTTGAGCAACTGAAATGATTGTTTGCAGTCTTGGGTCCAAATCCATTCAGCATCATTCCTGGTTAAGCGACGCAAGGGAATACAGATTTCGGATAATGAGGGAATGAAGATCCTGACATAAGTTACAACACCTAGGAAACCTCTAACTTCCGTTGGATTTATTGGGGTAGGCCAGGAGATGATTTTGTTGACTTTAGAGGGTGCCATCCTTCTTCCATCCTTGCAGACTATATGACCAACGATTTCCAAGGCAGGGACACAGGCGGCAAGTTTTGATCCAGAGACAGTAAGGCCAGATTCCTCGATTCGAAAAAAAATTCTCTCCAAAACAGTAGCATACTCCCAGACAAATTGTCGGATTCCTGAGTGCCAAGGTAAGAGCTCATTATCATAGTCAGAAACTGGACCTTTAATTCCACCATCATCAATAAAGATACCCGCATGATCCGGGATTTTGTCCTGGAGGATCCTCATCATCTGAGCCTGATAGACTGCAACCAAGTTGGTGGCACCTTGAGGCAATCAAGTCAACTGAAATCAACCAAGGGGAGTATTGAAAGTAGTGAGGGGACGAGAAATAGGATGCAAGGATTGTTCGTCATAGCCACCCATAATGTCACCTAGACCATAGCAAGCTCTCCCAGAGAAGGATTCAACAAATTCTTCAGTGGCAGGCAGCATGCCAGAGTCTTTAATAGTAACTATATTAAGAGGTTGGAGATCATGAACTACTCTAAGTTTACCATTAATCTTTAGAAAACAGAAAACAGGACTGGAATAGCTAGAAGTCGATTGTTTGTATAAACCGGTTCGGACTCGTTTGCGGATCAACTTGATGAATTCATCAACTTTAGCAGCAGGGATTGGGATCTTTTTCTTTTGCCAAGGGTCATGTTCAACTACCGGGATGATGTAAGGGAGACCATAGGATTCTTTCAAGAAACCTCTGTCTTTGTCACAGAATGCAATTGATTTTTCCCTTAGAGACAAGATATTTTTGATCAAATTTAACTCATCAGGAAGAAGCCATCCATCTGGACCAAAATTGACCACTTTAAGATGTTCTTCAGTGACCCGACCAGAGGGAATAAATGGAACAGTGAGGGATTTGGATAGACCACAGTAAGGATTGCGGGATAGCGTAGGACGCATAAGAGGAGGATTGAGGTTGAGAGGCATTGGTTGGTTGACTGGCTGGACCTTCTTTGCAACTGGTTTGTACTTGGTGGCAAAGGAGAGGAATCCCTGCTTCCTCCAAGCATTGACCAGTGAAACCTGACTACAAAAACTGAGGCCGTGTTCCAACATCTTCCAAGTCCAATGTTCTGCTGCGTCCTTGAAAGGTGCCTTCTCCATAAAAGAGGATCCAAAAGATAACACATTGCTCACATGTGTGGCACAGGGTAGAGTTTCAAAAATAAAAGTAGTAGAAGCCCTTGGTGGTGCACAATTGGGAGGACTTACTTCTACCCCAAATTGCCTCCACCTAAGATTAAACTCCTTCATACCAAAGCCACCAAGAAAAGAATCGAGATCAAGATCTAGTTTAGACTCATTGCTGAGATTTGAAACTGGAATAGAAGATGAGTGATCAGGCTGAAAAGAAAAATGAAAGGAAGATAGAACAGATCAAGACAGAGAAGAAATATTTTTGGATTTTTCAAATTTTTCATATGTTTGGGTTTTGATCTTATTTGGATGAGAAGAAAGTGATGAGGAAAAAGAAAGATGGGCCTCTGAAGTGGGAGTTGGTCCATGATTTGAAGTCTGAGGCTGAGGAGAACTACAACTATCAGTAGGGCCAACTATTCTGCTAAAAAATGAGGATGAAAGGAATGAGAGTTTTCTTTCTGCTTTCCTTTCAGGACAGATTTGGGAGGGTGAACAGGGAACTCTCTTTCCCAACGACCAGAATCCAAAGAACAAAGGGGGACTTCAATTTTTCTGCCATCAGCATCAGAGAGGAGAATTCTCTCCCCAACTTGATCAGAAAACATCAGGGTAGCACCAAAGTCCATTAAGAAAGGCCTTCCCAAGATCATGGGACCATCCAGACGAGTGATCCAGAAGTTACAGGTGCCAACAATATTTTGACCAATTCAAACAGGAATATCCTCAGCAATACCAACCAGTTCACAGGACTGATTCCCAATTCCATAGACCGCAGAGTTGAAACTGACCCTTGGGCTAAGTTTAAGCTTGCAGGCCATGGAGTCCAAAATCAAGTTGAGCTGAGAACCCGAATCCACAAGGAGAGAAACCGTTTTAGTTGAATCACCAAGACAACATGGAAGAAAACCAAGAGGACAGGAATACAGGTTGGTATCTGAAGAGGGATCTGTTCCACCAGAATCCTCTATCAGAGTACCAGAGGAGACCTTTAATTCGTCCGGACCAATCTCCACACGTCGACGAGAAACCCATTTCTTCATCCCTTCTGCCACAGATGGAGAGATTGACAGGAGTTCAGCCACAGATAGATCAGGGATTTTAAGATCAGAAATTTTCTTTAATAATCCTTCCACAGCATTAGGGTAGTCCTTGGAGATGCCCCTCTCAAATCAAACTTTGGGCTGGGTGGAGGGAGGAAGATCAGGTGTAATAGGTGATGGAAGAGGATCTGAGAGTTGGGCAGGTTGAAGAGGGGGAGGATCAGTGTTGTCCTGGAACCTTTCCATAAGCGGTTCCCTTTCTACTTCCATGCCTTCCACATCAGAGGAAGGAGGCTCAAGTGAAGATTGGCTTTTAACGGGTTTTTGCAGAATGGAGGATGGAACAGGAGGAGACTTATGAGGTTTTGGTTCCTCATGGCGTTTCATAGCTGGATCAGATTGATAGGTGCCAGGGAAGCTGGAAGAAGTGATAGCTGGAGGATACCAAGGTTGCAGAGTTCCACATGATGATTGAAAATCCACAGAGACCAAGGATGCCTTCTTAGGGGTTGGTGGTTGGTATGAGGCCACCACATGACGGATTGGTTGAGAAGAATCAAAAGGGATCAAAGCACCATTAGGAAGGAAAAAACTATTTCCCTTCTGCTCTACTAACTTCTCCTCCTTGTCCTTCTGGAGTTCAGGACATCTACCGGTACCATGGCCTTCCCTATGGCAATAATAACAAACTATAGTAGACTTAGGAACAGAATTAGCAGGTTTAGGAGTGGCTAAAGAGGATATTTTCTGATCTATCTTATTCTAAAATGCCTGAAGTAATTTAGTGATCTCATCTATAGTAGGTGTCTCCCAGTGAGTCTGAGTATTGGGTTTAGGTCTGCAATTGGCTTCCATCTTATTCATGATTTTGTTAGATGCTTGAAAAGAGGGGGCAAGGACTGGTTCAGTGATTTTGGGTTTTTCAAAGGTGAGAGCTGTTTGACCTTTCATCACTTTATCCACAGTATTCCTAAGAACCATGAAAGCAGGGAACTTGAATCAATTGTCTCTTTTTGTGATCATGGATCCAGATTTCACCAATTCATCCTTAATTCTTTCCTGCACTCCTGGAGAGAAAGACTGAAAAAATTGCACTCAAATTTTGTCCAACGTATCAATGTGATTGTTCCGGATAAGATAGGACTGGATAGGGTCCCAATATTTTCTGAAAGTCTGATAGTCAGAGGCTGAGGAGATACCACCATTGAAGATCCATTGAGAAACCAGGGGATCCAAGTCTTGCAAAGTAAATCTGGCTACATCTATTTTTCCCCAATAGGCTAACATAGCCTCCTTCAGGAGCCGCCAGTTGTGAGTTTTGAATCCCTCAAACGATTCAATAACCTCCATAACTTTGTCAGAAGAGATAAAAAACCGTAACTGATAAGCCATATCATATTCACTGGCACCATCCACTTCCGCAGCCATCTCATAGGAGTCCAGGAATCGTTCAACATTGGTCCCATTGAAGCCTAAATTTTTGTTCTGAGGTTTGATTTTGACCATCTTGGCCCAAACAGATAAAAAGGATCCAGCAGATTCCATGTTGAAGGGTTCCTAAGAGATCCAAACGAGCAGAGTTCCAAGGTGGCTCACAAGTGTGGCAAGAGTAGAGTTTCACAAAAACAACAAGGATCTTGCCCAGGCGGTGCACAATTGAGAGGACTTACTTCTAGACCAAGCTGCCTCCACGGATCAGAAAAAAAAGGAACAAAAAAAGAAAAGAAAAAAAATCGGATCAGATTTTGGAGTTGATTCTTCAAGTTGGGACTGTAAATCCCAAGGTTGCTGGTTCAATCCCGGCCCGGGGGACCAAATGTAAGACTCCAAACGGTGCTAGGCCGTGGCAGTTCTGCAGAGGGGAAAGGTGCTGTTTAGGCTGCCCTCCTGAGTCTTACAAAAATATTTAAATGTAACCAAGATCAAGGTCCAGAACCTGGTAAATGAGGAATCAAGGAGTAGAGGATAAGGATGATAATAGTTTGGTAGCAACGGAACAGCACTATCTGAGACAAGATTATGCAGGGGAAAACTTGAACAAAAGAAGTTAAAGTCCCCTTAGAGTTCAAAGAACAAAAGCTGTTGTATGTAAACAACGCCCACACGCTAATAACTCTGGTCGTCAGCAGAAGATTGGGGATGATCAACTCAAACCCAAGCAACCTCCAGGTTCTCAATGAACCTGCCCAACTCTCAACAATCAAGCGCTTGAAGGGTACCAGATAACTGTGGGTGGCTGTACAGGACAAAGCACAATGTTTAAGAAGCTCTAAAGCAAACAGTAACTGATTTGAAGCAAGGATAACCTCAACACTTCTCAAGGGACTCAAGAGTAGGCTGGCAGAATGCAACTCCAAAGAAGCTAAGGGGAGGTATAACACTCCAGGTCTTAAGCTTAATAAGACCTCTTCAATCAATTGTGATTGGCTCCAGAAAGGTGATCAGGGATCAGGACCAGTATGGTCAGAGAAAGGGATCAAGGAGTGGTATGAAACACTCAAAAATTCCAACAGACAGAATTTTTCTTCAACCAGCAAGGCTATTGGTTGGTGATAAGGATCAGGGATCAAGGGTTGAGTATGGAGGCTCAAGGATCAAAAGGTGTGCCAATTTCATGCTGGATCATTCCATGCTCCGATGGTTTCATGTTCCCCCGGTGATTTCTGATGATGATCAAAAAGGCAGGGGAGAGCCCCTCCTTATATGGGCAGGAGGCCCTGTTAGACTATATACAACGGATTCTACAAATAGAGCCGAAAAGGGAAGGCAACCATGTGGTCACTCGCGTCCGTCTGTGGATGGGCGCGCGTAACAATACCAGAGTCACCAACCCCTCGTCCAAAGGCAGAAGCTGGTGGGAGAGAGAAATGAACCAAACGGCCGCGGATGTCCGCGGGCGGTTGTTGGCACTCTTCCAAAGGCGGAAGCGGGTGGGAGAGTCCCAGGAAAGGTGACGGATAAAGTCCATGAGAGCGCGGATGGGCGGATAGGAGATTGGTTTGAGAAAGTTGAATAAATCCTGACGGCCTTGAGATCCACGACTGATAGATCAAGTGCAATGGGAGGTTTGACGGATCCAAGGATTTGCCAAATGCTTGGGGGTGCGGTCGGGATGGATTCAGTAAATCATCAATGAGCGCTGCGCAACGGTAGCAATGAGGAGATTGGGACGCGCAACAACAAAGATGAAGACACGCAACAACAAAGATGAGGACGTGCTATGACAATGGGGAGATGACAAGCAACATGGATGAAAGGAGCGCGGCGCGCAACGCGGATAATGGAAGCGCAGAGCGCGCGGGTAAAGGACGGTTTGGATGAGCCTGAGGATAAGTTGTTCAGCTGGACGGTAAGTTTGTGCAACAGTTTATGGATTGAGGTCTTAAGGCAGCCAGGGTGTCCAGGATGGGGCATCACAGCGGGCTGATCATTCAATTGTGGGAAGGAGGAGCTTCTCTCCTGCCAGATATGAAAGAGATCCAGTTGGAAGTATTAGGAAAGGTGGAGTTAGTGGAGTTTTTGAACAAAGGTAGCACAAAATACCTGGGATTTAACCTCTATTGCTATACTGGCTGTGTTTAAAACTGCAAAAATTAAGACAAAAACCAAAATTAAATCATTTATTGACTTATTAAAACATTAATGCTGTTACAGAAAACACAAATAAAACAATAATGGAGTATTGTGAGTAAAAGGCCACACCTTGATCTCCATAAAGGGATAAGGGACCTGGCTCTAATCAAATAAAGCCAAAAGGAGTCTTGCTTACAAAGTAAACTCACACCCTTTAAAGTATGGTGTATGAAGCCCCTTTGGGCGGCAGGCCAAGTTATGGGTTTTTTTTGTAAAACGCGCATGGCGCCCGCACAAGCCACCTTGGCACATAAGCAAGGGATTTGGGCGCCTTGCCAAGCGCAACTTGGCACATAGCCAAATGACATTGGTGCCTAGCCAAGTTGGTTTGGGTGCCAATCAAAGCTGGTTGCATCAACCAACTCTAAAAAAGGAATTGTAGTAAAATTTTCAATTGTAAAAATCATAAAAAATCATGTATATATTTCTTGTCCGTAGATTTAAATGTATGTAAAAAACAGAAGCAATTAATTCTTTTTTTTTCTTTGAGCAATTTTTCTTTTTTTTGGGCAATTTTTTCAAATAAATAATTATACATACAATAATGAAAAAAAAAATTAAAATAAAGTAAGCATTGGCCAAGAGAGGGCCTCTAATAGGCTGCATCCCAAGGCAGTTTCTATAAAAATTTTTTTAACATGAGAAAAAAAATCATGACTTTTTTCTTGAGTAATAGCCTTTTTGATCCCATTCTGAATATTTTTTACAAGTTCAGGTCAATTCTGGGGGATCTTTCCACGGAAATATGATTTGATGGAATGAAAAGAATAATCAATTGTATTGAGGAAAGGGGAGTAGGGTGGAAGAAACTCAATGTTGATCAATTTTGACTTGCTGAAATTGGATTGTAATACATCAAATCAAGTGTGGCAATGTATTGGTGCATTGTCAATAATGATGATGGATTCTTGAGGAAATCTTGAAGCAAGAGAGGAAAGAAAAAGGCAAAAGTTGTCACTTCCTACCACTTTGGCATTTGTTTCATTGGAATTGAGGAGTTTGTGATAAACTTAACCATCTTCTGAGAGGGCACCTATCAAGGTGACCTGCTTGACCTTGAGCACAATGCTCAAGATAGCAGGTAAACTTTAGAGTTTCAAAAAAAATATTAATCTGGGTAAAACAAAAGAAGAAGAAAAAATTTACCTGAGGGAGAATAGCCATTGGACCTGGTTGACTGTAATTCAAAACCAGCTTCATCAACATAGACAATTTTTTGGTCTAGATCCACACCCCGGCAATTGAAATAGTTTGATCTCTTTTCAAGGAGCTTGGGTTGATTCCACAATGATGGGATGTTGGTGACTTGCTTCCAGGTTATATCCACATCATGAGGATGTTACTGATGGCTTGAGTAGAGAAAATCATTTCATGCTTGCTCTTGAGGAATTCTGCCATTTCCTTGAGGGTTGAAGTGGACTGATGATTGATAAACATGAGTAAGTTGGTTATTGATTCCTTGCTGAATTTTGATGATTGTTACTTATTGTTTTTGATTGAGTTTGAATCTTCTTTGATTATGCATTGAAACCAATGCCAAAAGATATCAAAAGTTGAAAAAGCTTCCTTCTGGGTCATTCCTTTGGCCAACACATTTGCTCAAACCAGATTGCGGACCTTGGGCTTGATGATTGCATTCAGTTTTTGTTCTTTATGCATAATCCAGTTGTTCAAGTATGTTTTTTGCTCCTCAAGCCTTTGGTGAGCCTTGAGGAGTTGCTCCTTCCAAAATGTCTCTTGATTTAATTCTTGAAGTTGATGAGCAAGGTCTCTAGCCTCAGCCTTGCTTGCTTTGATTTTTAGGGTGACTGGATCAAATATATTCACATTTTTAGCCATCTGTAGGGAACAAAAATAATAAAAATATTGAAAGGACAATAATAAAAAACATTAAGAGTTTTAAAAAAAAACTTATGTTAAAAATCCAAAGGACTTCCCACACAAACTTGGAGTTGAGTGATTGATTAATTTTTGATTTTAATACTAAATTTTATGGCCCCAGTTAATCTTCTTCTTTCAATTAAGTTTAATGGGCTTGTTAACTCTTGCCGTATTCTTGGATCAATAATATATAATAAATAACTGAGGAAGGGGCTATTGGGTGAAGACCCTCCTCTTTTAAGGTAACAAGAGCGCTCAGGGGACTCAAAGGATCATCAGGGAAGCGCTAGTCTATCCCTGTTTTTGTCCTCAAGGGCTCAGAAATCCATTACATCATACCAAATGAGAAAAAGGGTACTAGTACTCATTGGGGATGATTTTCAATGTAAAAGGTTCTATTCAAATACCCCAAAGGTTAATTAAATTATTCTAGGACTTAAAATCAGTCCAAGGGACGTTTTGGCAGTCCTAGAACCTCTCAGAGTGATTTCATAACTATAAATTGATAGCCTTGGCATGTACTTATCTCTAAATTCCTAGTACCTTGGCAGATATTATACATATAAGCTATGTATATTCTTGGAAATGATATTAGAAGGTTTTTAATTTACAAATTATCTCAGGTCCCTCTGAGTGGAAGCCCTCAAGATCAAGTAGAGTATATCAAAGTATATCTACATCTCAAATGGGGATAGGATAAAAATTATGCAATTTCTTTATACAGAGTAGAGAGTATGGCTTAAAATAATTACCATAACTTGTCCCCAAAGGAATGGGAAATATTGAAAAGTTCTAATCAATAGATGAAAAAAATCTGATTCCTCATAGTTTAATTCCAAGTTATATTGGATCTCCATCTTTACAATATAAATTTGCAAGGTTTTAATCCCAAAATCAATACTCATAAAAACATACTTATAAAATATTATGAAATATTATCAAAATTTATTATGTAATTCCAAAACTCTTGGTTGTTAGTCATTCTTTGCTCTATGGTGGGTGGAACCAGTGACCTTGATATCAGAAAATGGCAGATGAGACAGGTACTTAACCACTATACCAGCAAGACATATGAGTTGTGCAGACATTTGGACAATTGTATTTGTCTTGTGGCTGACACTCCCTACCACCCAAAGAAAATTTACTTTTCAGAAGAATTTTTACCCCTCTTACAGGCTTTAAATATCCTCAATACTATATCAGATTTTTTAATGTCCTTAGCTTCTAGCCATAAATCAATATCAGCTAATTTTTTCTTACAACTCACCAGATAGAGTGTTACATCTTTAGCATCCCTTCTAATAATTTTATGGTTCAATATCTTGCGAGGTAGTTCATCTTTAACATCCTGAAGAGGTGGGAATACAACTACTGGTGCTTTTGTCAGTGGAAGCTTCTCAGTAGGCTCCATGAATTGATTGATTAGACTGATGGGTAAAGTTGAATTTTTCCTGTCAAATTCCTTGCTCATAATGACTTCCACTGCATTTTTCCCATGTAAAGCCTTAATCAAAAATGGTCCAAAAAATGATTCTTTAAGCTTTTTATGTCCTTCTATGTTAGAAAATTTCACTTTTTAAACTAAAAACATATCTCCAATCCTGATTTCATGATCTTTGTGAGTTTTAACCCAGCTACTTTTGTTGTATTCCACTGCTTCTTTAACACATCTGCTTGCAACTTTCTCAGCTTTAACCATAATTTATCTAAAGAAATCAGCCAATGGATGTAATGAAATACTCTTGCTGAGGAGTATTTCATTGGGAATGTGTGGAAGCAAACCTCTTTCTAATTAAAAGGGTGATATTTGAGTTGCAGAATTCTGACTGGATTTATAAGCAAGCTCTAAGTTGGTAAAAAATTATTCACAATCATGTGTGTAACCATCATTGTATTTGAAATACATACCATATGTGAAATATCTTCTGATCATGTCTTCTAAATTCTCTATAATCACTCAGCTAGACCATTAGCCTGTGGATATCAGCTGTGGAGAGGGAAAACTTAGTTTCATTGATCAAACAATATCTCCAAAACCATGGGTGAATTTTTGATCTCCATCACTAACTAATTTTCTAGTAAATAATACATCATATACAGTTTCATAAGCAGGATTTTATTATATCATTAGGCACAGCCAATCCCAATAAAAATTCTGCATTTTATTTTCCAATTCTTCTATGTGAATACTATTTTTGTAGAAAACCTTGATCACAGGATCAAAATTGGCAGCTCAAAATATGTCTGCTGGGTGTCTTCAGGTTCAAAAATGAATGAAGAGCTTTAAATTCATCAATTAATATTAGAATCGACAGGCTTGAGATTGCTTAAAACTGGGAAATCAGGCTAGAAAGGAAACTGTGATCAACAAGAGCACTGGAACACACAATGAAACAAGGGAGAACCAACATCAGGCTGTGAGGAGTATAAGGTCAAGAGGCATATCAAGTAGGGCTATGAGTATGAGATTGAGACTATAAGACTAGGATGAGGGTTAGACTATGAGATGGAGTCAGAATTGGGGGTTCACATGGAATTGAGGAAAAGAAGGAAAAGCTGAGATCTCACCAGGCACACAAGATAGAAAATGAAGAGATTGCAGATGACAGGTTTTGAGTTGAGGCTTGAGGAGAAGACAGGATAGAAAAGAGGAAAGGAAAATAGAGAAAGAAATATTGTGATAGGGCTTGTGTCACCAATATGAGCAATTGACCAGTTGTTTGATGAGTCTTCAATTATTCTGAGGAGGTTCAATGGTGGACTGACCGTCCAAGCTGACAATTTTGCTCACGACTCAACTACCTCCAGATACTCCAAATATGGAGTGTCCTCATTCTACGCTTGAGCTTGCCGCACGTCAAATCTAAAACTTAAAACCCCTTGATGCCCGATGAGATTTCAGAGGTTTCTTGATTTGACACAAAGAAGGGAGAAAAAAGAGAGAGACTTTGTGCGGAGGCTGCCTTTGTTAAAGAGTCCGCTATCATCTTGTCGGATCTTATCAACCTCAATTCTATTTTGCTGTCCTTAAGCTTGTCTCTCATCCCCTTTGTTTTCAAATTGAGGTGTCTTGTTTTTGAGTTTGAACCAAATTTCAAAATCTTGTCTTCTAATCCGCTATTGTCTATGTGTAAAGGAATTGTGGTTAGAGATAAAGCAAAGATGTCATTCAGTAATTATTTGATCCAAGTGGCTTCATGATAGGAATCAACCAATGCATTGAGGTCAGCATCCGTGGAAGACCACATTATATTTTGCTGTTTGCAACTATTCCAAGAAACAAGGCTGCCAAACACCACACACAGATAACCTGTTTGGGACTTGCAAGTGTCCGGATCATCTGCCCACAAAGAATCCAAGAACACTTGTAGTGACTCCTTCTCTGATTTGCAAGTAAGTTGAAGGAATCAATTCTTGGTGTGCTTCAAGTATTTCCATGTTTTCTTTAACTCGTTCCAGTGCGCAATTCCTGGTTTGAGAGAAAATCAAGCCAGGCTTGATACTGCAAAACTAATGTCCGGTCTTGTGTAGCAGGTAATGTGATTGAGAGTCCCTATTGCCAACCTGTAATTGATGTTTAATGATTTGAACGCCTCATGCTCATCGTCCAAGGCAGGTCTGAGTTGTAAGTTCCTGGTGAGAGGCGTGATTGATTCTATGCAATCGCACAAGCCAAGTTCTTCTAGCCCGTGTTGTATATGATTTGGTTGACTTAAAAGAATCTTGTCGTTTTTGATCTGTATCTTCATGCCCAGAAGAGTTTCAGGTTGTTTACTCATTGATCCGTCAAATTTTTCTAAAATTTTTTTCTTGAAGTCATGCCCATCACCCACCAGAATCAAGTTGTCTACATGAAAGAAGAGGCGTGACCGGCCATCTTCCAACAAGTAAAGACACGGATCACAGGCAGATTCATGGAATCCCACCTCCTTGAACCAAGTCATCAATGTTTCCTACCAGTTCTTCAGAGCCTTCTTCAATCCGTATAGTGACTTCTTGAGCTTGAGAAACTTGCACTTGCAATTTGAGCCTTTTGGGGTTTGGATAATAACTTCTTTGTCTATCTTCGAATGCAGAAAGGCGCTTTTTAGATTGAATTGGCGAATCTTTTGAGATGATTTCAGCGCATATATTAGTAGCATGCGTAGGGTGGATGGTTTTCCAGTGGGCGCAAATGTTTCAAAATAGTCCAATCCTTCTATTTGATTAAATCCCTGCACACAGAGACGCGCCTTGTATTTGAGCGGATCACCGTGACAATTCTCCTTAAGTTTGTATATCCAGACCGTCCGCAGAGGATTCAGTGGTTCAGGCCCGCTATATTCCTCCCACGCTTCCAGGGAGTCTATCAAACCCAGCTCCACGTCCCTGGCACGGGCCCACTTTACTCTTTCTTTGCATGTAACTGCATCATTGTAATTTTTTGGTTCATAGTAGTGAAAGAACCCCTAACATTGGGGAGGTTTAATGGTTGAGCGGTCACAAAGAGCTCTGCAGGATTGATTGTTCTGAGCGCTCAGAGTGCTTCGCAGCTGTCAAATTGGAGACTCTGCTTGTGATGCTGTAGAAGGTTCTGCCACATTGAGGTTTTTGGTTTCTTCTTCTGCAGAGCTTGAGTCGATGATGGAGTGTTCTTTGGATTCCCCTGAAGACAGTTTCTCTGGATGATGTTGGTAATTGGTATAGATTGGAGTCTTTCTGGATGAGGAAGTGTCTGTGGGTTGAATCTCTGGATTGCATCTTCTTGAGCTAAACGAGCACCACAAGCATCATCCCATGAGTTGTCCTGTGATATGATCAGATTTGAAAGTTGAGGATTGGCCATTTTGAGGAAGGTAACATGCTTTGTGAGCACAATGGAGTGATTTTTAGTTAGAATTCAATAAGAAAGAAGTAATGTATTGAAGCCTACAAGTAAACCTTCTTCTCCTTTTTCCTTGAATTTCTGGCCTTTCACTCTCTGAGAAAGGAGATACACACAGGGGCTTCCTATTGGCTTTAGATAGTTTGAAGGTAGAGGATGTCCGTGGACCTTGACCCAGGGCGATTCTTTGCATTTGTCCCTGCATATCTGGTTTAGCATGAGCGCACTTGCTTTTATCACCTTGTGCCATAGATTTTCAGGAAGTCAAGCATCTTTTAGGATGGTTTGGGTTGACTCCGTGATGGTTCTGTTTGCCCGTTCTGCCTTGCCATTATGTTAAGGATGATAGGGTTCCAATATGATCTGTTGAATGTGTTTTGAATTGTAAAAGCTTTTGAGTTTAGTATTGACAAACTCTGAGCCACCGTTGGAACAGACCTCAGTAGGATAGTAACCTCTCCTTCTGTGCTCCTTTTCTATAAGATCAATTATAATATCAGGAGTTTTGTCCTTTGAACCCATTGGGAATGCCCCAATGTATCCAGAGGAAAAGCCGACAAGAGTAAGTATAAATTGATGTCCTCCTTTTGATTGAGGGTTGAAAGGTCCCATCAAATCAAGGTGGATTTGTTCAAAGACCTTACTAGCCAGTTTTGATCTCTCCTTGAAGGAATTCCTGGCTATCTTACTTTTCACGCAATGAATAAACTCAAAATTTTTCTTGACCTTGGATGGGATATGCTTGATGCTCCTCTCAAGTGGCGTGATTGAGGCATGCCCATGGTTGCGATGAATTTTCATAAGATCATCCTTGTAAGAGACAGCCAGATTCGCCAACAGGTTCTGAACGAACTTAGGAGTTTGTAGGGTATAAAGATTGCCAACTATGGTTCCTCCAAACTGGAAATTACCGTCCTTGAGTATGTCGAACCCGTCTTTCTGCGCCCTTAGTGTGAAACCGGATTGATTTAACACTCCTGCGCTTAGTAGGTTTATCGTTAAAGTTGGTACGTAGAAAACGTTGGTCAGTTCTAGGGTAAAATTACCCCAAACAAAGACCACGGTTCCCTTTCCCATGATGGGTAACTCTGCACCTTCTTTTCCGGTCTTGATATTATTTCCTTCATATGGGGCCATTTCCTTGAAGTATTGGCTGTCATTGACCATATGGATTGAGGCACCACTGTCCAATACAAATTTAGATTTGGGATCACCATGATAAATCCATGCGGTGAGTAGAGAGAGATAATTGTTAGAATATGATTAGGCGCTCCTCTTGGAATCTACTCAGAGCCACTCACGCACCCAAATGACCAATCTACAAACAACCCCTCGGTATCCCAAACCACCATTCTCCCTTCCCCGGCTCCCTTCCCAATCTAACATTTCTCTCCCATCTACTGTCTACTGTCCTCCTCCGTCGAAACAACCATCCTACCCTGCTTGCCCACACTCCATCAAACAGCCATAAAAAGGGCCTCTGCTCTATATCCCTTCTCCACTAATTCCCTACCCCCAACAACTCAACCGCCCAGAAAAGTCTTGACCTCTCTCTTCCTCTCAAAAGCTAGGACCATCCAAAGATACAACCTTGAAAAAACTCAAACCCTCAACTTAAGGAGGAGCATCCCAAGCCTCCCTACAACTCAAGCGGCAAGACCCAAATTCAAGGGCGTATAAGGTAACTGTCGGGCTCTCATTCATCTCGTCCTGCTTCTTCTTCTCTCTGTCCCTCACCTCAGTGTCTCCTCCTCTTACTAATCACCTACTTTATATTGTAATAAGATTGTTATCAAAGTCTTTCTCCATCCTTTGTCTGTATACATCTTGATTGACTGCAATAAAGAGTTCTCGTATTCTCTCATGGTAGCAAGAGTCAACTCTTGGTCAATATAAGACAAAGGATAAACAAAAGGATCTGATTAATTATCCCGCAGGTCCTAACTAATCATGGCGGAAAGAATCCAAGGCTCCTCAACTGAAAAAACCCCCTACCTTCTGGACTTGGACAAAAGCCCTGATGACAATTACTCCACTAAGGTCAAAATAGTCAGACTCACCCAACACAACTGGCTGGACTGGAGAAACCAAATTGAAAACTTACTCGTGAGCAAAGGCCATTAAGAAATCCTAGACCCTGAATGGATCAAACACAACCAACAAACAAAGACATATTGGAAGAAGAATGCGTTAGCAATAAACATTCTCTACCAATCCGTTGACAAAGAATTGATTTCTTGGGTAAAGGAGTCACAAAACCAATTCAAAGCGGCAATAAGCGCTCTGGCCAAAGCCTGCGGGGAAAATTCAGTTATTGTCACCTGCGACCTCCTCTCTCATCTTTTCAACCTCACTTATGAACCCCAAACCTCCCTCAGAGAACATACATAAACCTTCAAAGACGCCTACGTGACACTGAGTGAAACTATTGGAGCTCAATCTCCCCAAGATCGGATAATGGAAGTATCAACCGGTATGGCAGCGGCACTATACTTGAAAAGCCTCCAACAAGATAACTCCCTAACAAGCCTGGTCCAATCACTTCACAACACCCAACCCTTCTCACTAAATGAAGTCTGTGACCGGATTATGCTGGAAGACGGTTGCCGGGTATCAAACCATTCCAAAGTGTTGTCCTACTCCTCACAAGGAAAGAAACCACGACAAGACTGGAATCAGACCAAAAGGAAAGACCAAGCAAAACCTAGACAAAACCAATTGGAAAAGAACCCGGTACTCACAAGCAGACCTAGGCCAGCCGCCCCCACAAGGAAAAACCCCTGCCTTGAAAGAACTAGTGTTACCTCAAAGATCGACCACATTATGGAATTACTTAAGGCCGCCAAGGTAGGTTCCTTGAACTCCCTGGAGGAAGAAGCTGACTCCATGACCGCGGAAGAAGAAGTAAACCAGTTCTCGGAAGCCAACTTGGACCCAGATCAATCAGGATTCCTTATCCAGGAGGATGGACTATACAACCTCACGGATAGCAATTCCCAGAACAAACTGGTATATGACTCAGGAGCTACAAAAACGACTGTGTCTAACCTATCTCTACTTAAAGATCCTAAACCTTACAACAAAAGCATGAACACATATGGTGGTCAGATCAGCATCACTCACGTTGGACAACTCAATCTGGGAGGAGTAGTTATATACCCCGTATACTATGCCCCTTCTGGGCCTAGAAACCTGGTTTCTGCTACTCAACTTGAGGACCATGGCCTGAGAATTGCTCATAACCACCAATGCATCTTGATCAAACGGGCAAACAAAACAATTTATTGGTTCCCTTGGGTTGGGAACCTCTATGTCTCAAATCACAAGTCATTCTCCCTGACAGTAAATTTCATATTGGACAACAAACCTGTTGAAGATTGGAACGTAACCCTAGGGCACCCCTCCAACAAATATCTCCAGAAGTTCCTAAAACTAAATAACATCACAACTTCCAATCCCCTTCACTCCTCTTCTAACTGTGAAGTGTGCAAGCAATGCAAACTAAAACGGTCATCCCACCTGAACCCAATCCCCTCTGCCTCAAAACCGTTTGCAAAGCTTCACCTTGACGTACAACAAATCAACCCGCACAGCCAAGCTGGACACAAATACCTGTTGGTAATTGTTGACAATTTCTCTTGTTTCAACCGCATATACTTCATCAAACACAAGTCTGAATCTGAACAAAAGATCACAAGCTTTATAAATGAGATTCATAACCACCTTGGCTACTACCCCACCACCATTCACTCCGACCGCAGCGGTGAGTTTTCCTCTTCAAGCCTCCTGGGTTTTCTTTCCTCAAAAGGGATAACGGTTGAGAAAGGGCCTGCCAACTCTCCCCATACCAACGGAATTGCGGAAAGGTTCAACCATACCATCCTGGTCAAGATCTAATGCATACTTGGACACTCCGCAGTGCCAATAGCGTACTGGGACAAGGCGGCATGATATGCCTCCATGTTAATCAACATGCTCCCCTCAAAGGCTCTGCAGTGGGATTTGCCTTCAAAGAAACTCAAAAAGTTGTCCTCATCTATTGAGCCGACCCGAGAGCTCCTGACACTGCTGCCCTTTGGGGTCAAGTTCTATGTGCTCCACAAATCAGCTTCTAAGGTCCTTCCCCCCCCAAACCCGTCCTCTTTCTTGGCTACAAACCCCTGTCTGATGCTGCTTGTTTTTTAGACACCACAACCCGTTCCATCATTGTCAGCTGTGACTTCACATCTGCGCCCGTTTCTTTCCCTTATAAAAATCCTCTCTCCATAAAAAAAACTCCCTGCTCTCTCCCGGTTGCTTCCTGCTCATCCCCCCCACCTCCCCCGACTGATGTTCCCATCTCCCTCCCTCCTTCCTCCCCTGCCCGCGCTTTTCAACCTCCTACACCACTGGCCAACCTTTTGCACACCCCTGCTGCCCCGGACCAACCACTCTCCACTCCGCAGGTTGAGGCTTCTCCCCCCATCTCCCCCCCTCCAACTCATCCTGTCTTGAATAGATCCCCCCTTCCCGCTCCCCCCTCCCCCCATCCCCCCCAACCTTGGCCCCATCAAACCTGCCAAAACGCTACGCCTATGTCCCGTACTACGAGACCGCCCCAAACAAGATCTCTGGTGCGATTTCGCCAGCCAACATCCTGTCCGGGAATCAACGCTTTCGTACTCGACCCAACCTGGCCAGCGCTGACCACCATGTTGAGGACAACAACAAGCTACATCTATCCAAGCCGGTTTTGGTGGATGAGGCCTTCTCGGACCCGGCAGAAAGGCCCCTGTGGATTGAGTCAATGACAAATGAAAATACATCCATTCTTGCACGAAACACCGGGACCCTGGTACCACCACCCAAGGACAACAAGGTTATTGGAGGTATGTGGCGTCTGGTACGTAAGAAGAATGAGTTTGGAAAGGTCAACCGCCGGAAATCCCGCTGGTTCTGTTTCGGCAACCACCAGGAATTCCCTAGAAACTACTGGGAAACATACTTGTCAGTCGGGCCGAACAAATCATTTGTATGCTTACTGGCCATGGCTGTTCAACACGGTATGCAGGTCTTCCAGTTTGACGTAGAAACGGCCTTCCTATACGGCGACATGGACTCTACGGTTTATGTTGCCCAGGTGGCCAGATTTGAGGTCCTGGGTAAGGAGGATTGGTTCTGGCGCCTGAAAAAATCCCTGTACCAGACAAAGCAGGCCCCACGCTGTGGTGCCCCATCCTGGACACCCGGACCGCCTTAAGACCTCAATTCATAAACTGTTGCAAACGTACCGCCCGGCTGGACAACTTATCCTCAGGCTCATCCAACTATTGTTTACCCGCGCGCGCGCGCCGCGCCGCGCCGCGCTGCGCTTCCATTATCCGCGTCGCGCTCCGCGTCGCGCTCCGCTTTGCGCTCCGCCCCGCGTCGCGCCGCGCCGCGCCGCGCTCCTTTCATCCGCGCGCGTCGCGCGTCTTTTATCCGTGTTGCTTCTCATCTCCGCCGTTGTTATAGAACGTCCCCATCTTTGTTCGTTGCGTGTCTTCATCTTTGTCGTTGCGCCTCCCAATCTCCTCTTTGCTACCATCGCGCGACGGTCATCCATGATCTACTGAATCCATCCCGACCGCTCCCGCAAGCATTTGGCAGATCCTTGACCAACGCGAGTGACCACATGGTTGCCTTCCCGTTTCCGCTCTATTTGTAGAATCCGTTGTATATAGTCTAACAGGGCCTCCTGCCCATATAAGGAGGGGCTCTCCCCTGCCTTTTGGCCGACCATTCCATCATCCTAGTATCTCAGATCCTATCATCATCATTGCCTCAGCATCCCATCATCATAAGCAATTTATCCGTGGGCATCCTTCCCCACTTATCTGAGCAAATTATCCGGGTATATCTATGATTGCCCCTTGATCCTTTGAGCCTCCATACTCAAAACTCTGTCCTTTGTGACCTTGATCCTTATCACCAACCAATAGCCTTGCTGGTTGAAGAAGAATTCCTGTCTGCCTGAATTCTTGAGTGTGTTATACCACTCTGATCCCTTTTCCGACCATACTGGTCTTGATCTCCCTTGATCATCTTTCTGGAGCCAATCACGTTTGATTGAAGAGGTTTTATTAAGCTTAAAACCTGGAGTGTTATACCTCCCTTCTTCTTCGAGGTTGAATTTCGCCACGCTATTCTTGAGTTCCTTGAGAAGTGTTGGGATATTCTTGCTCAAATTCGTTATTGATTTGCTTCTAGAGCTTCATAAACAAATTGCTTTTGTTTTGTTCAGCCTCCCACAGTTATCTGGTACCCTTCAAGCGCTTGATTGCGGAGAGTTGGGCAGGTTCATTGAGAACCTGGAGGTTGGTTGGGATTGAGTTGATCTTTCCTAATCAACTGCTGACGACCAGAGTTATTAGCTTGTGGGCGTTGTTACTTACAACTGCCTTGTTCTATTGAACTCTGAACAAACTTTGACTTATTTGTTCAAGTCTTGCCCTGCACCATCTTGTCTCAGATAGTGTTGTTTCCATCGCTACCGACAACGCTTATCCCTCTTCTCTTAGTTTGATTTCTCATCCATAAGGTTCTGGACCTTGATTCCGGTTACATTAAAATATTATTGTAACTCCTAGGAGGGCAGCCTAAACAGCACCTTTCCCCTCCACAGAACTTCCACGGCTTAGCACCGTTTGGAGTCTTACAACGCTGCTGGCAGGCTCATCTCATGGATTCCCTCAAGGACCTAGGCATGCTACCCTCCGTTGGCGACAAGTCTCTGTTCCTGGACAAGGATAAAAGTATCTTCCTCCACATCCACGTCAATGATGGTCTCCTGGTAGGTTGCGATTGTGGCCAACTTCTTGCATTTCTTGAAAGGCTTGGCCAGAAGTACACAATCAAGACCCAGGAGCGTCCAAGACAACACCTTGGCTACACCCTTGACTGGAAGGAGGATGGGTCGCTCCTACTACATCAGAAGGACTTCTGCGACAAACTCCTTGAAGAATTCAACATGAGCAGCTCCAATCCAGTCAAGGCCCCCGCCCCAATGAATTTCCATCAGCTATTAGCCAAAGACTCACATCCCTTTGACCCCGCTATTATGCAGCAAGTAGTAGGAATGTTTACCCACCTTGCCATAAATTCCCAACCGGAAATAGCATTTGCAACCAACCTCCTAGCTCAAAACACCAATAACCCAACCAAAACTCACTGGAAACTGGCCAAACATCTTCTCCGGTATCTGAAAGGTACCAACTCCCTTGGCATCCTATACTCCAAGACCAACAACCCCAATGACAAACTACGCGGGTGGGCTGACGCAGACTGTGGGACATCTCTTATCACAAAGAAGTCCACCACAGGGTACTTCATCACCTTATACGGAAACCCCATCAGCTGGACGACAAAGAAACAATCTATAGTTGCCCAGTCCACCACCAAAGCCGAATTTGTTGCTATGAACCTATGCACCAAACAAATATAATGGCTCTCTACCCTCATCAAAAGCCTTGGCATACAACTGTCAAAGCCCATCTTACACAACAACAACCAGGGCGCTAACTTTCTAAGTCGCAAAGCTCAGCTTAACCCAAACTCCAAACACATTGAGATTTGCTACCAATATCTACGAGATCTTGTCTCCAAATCCTTACTATCAGTCTTGCACGTTCCATCCAAAGAAATGATTGCCAACATCCTCACCAAACCCCTAGGACCAATCAAAGTCAACAATTCCCAAAAAAAACTCCACTTATCAACTGCCTAATCAAGGAGGAGTGTTAGAATATGACTAGGCGCTCCTCTTGAAATCTACTCAGAGCCACTCACGCACCAAAATGACCAATCTACAAACAACCCCTTGGTATCCCAAACCACCATTCTCCCTTCCCCGGCTCCCTTCCCAATCTAACATTTCTCTCCCATCTACCGTCTACTGTCCTCCTCCGTCAAAACAACCATCCTACCCCGCTCGCCCACACTCCATCAAACAGCCATAAAAAGGGCCTCTGCTCTATATCCCTTCTCCACTAATTCCCTACCCCCAACAACTCAACCGCCCAGAAAATTCTTGACCTCTCTCTTCCTCTCTAAAGCTAGGACAATCCATAGATATGACCTTGACAAAACTCAAACCCTCAACTTAAGGAGGAGCATCCCAAGCCTTCCTACAACTCAAGCAGAAAG
Source organism: Puccinia polysora (assembly GCA_025617555.3). Taxonomy (NCBI): domain Eukaryota; kingdom Fungi; phylum Basidiomycota; class Pucciniomycetes; order Pucciniales; family Pucciniaceae; genus Puccinia; species Puccinia polysora. The sequence goes on from CM062617.1 coordinate 12,121,547, forward strand.
ACCCAAAGTCAAGGGTGTATAAGGTAACTGCCTTGCTCTCATTCATCTTGTCCTGCTTCTTCTTCTCTCTGTCCATTGCCTCAGTGTCTCCTCCTCTTACTAATCACCTACTGTATATTGTAATAAGATTGTTATCAAAGTCTTTCTCCATCCTTTGTCTTTATACATCTTGATTGACTGCAATAAAGAGTTCTTGTATTCTCTCAATAATGAGCAGTCAAATTTGAGGTATTTTTCTTATTTTTCCATTTTACTTGATCTTCCTTCCACCACTCCGGCGCCAGTTTGAGATGAAGGTGCCAACATTTATCTGCCGAGTGGAATTGATCTTGCTTGGGATTGTGCCATCCCTCAGTGCACCTCCTGCGTTCACTGTTTTGCACAGATGGAGGTTTTGTATTGGTCAGAGAAACTTCAGTTTCAATTTGTTGTTGATCTTGTGTGCCTTGTGCCTTGGATTTGTTGTTCAATTCAGTCAAATGATTCATCACGTAGTCCACGGAAAGTTCCTTGTCCGTGTGCATAATTTGCCGCTTGAAGTCTTTCATGCTTTCTGGGAACTTGAACAGGATGAGGTATGCAAGAATGTTGTTTAGTAGAATGATTCCAACTGTCAACATCTTCTTTAGACACACTTTGAACTTTTTCATGAGTTCTTCAATCTCATCGTATTTGAATCTCAAGTAGAGAAAGTCGTTAAAAATCCTAGCCCTGTTTGTGGCTTGAGATGAAGCATACTTATTGATTATAGCCTTCCATAGTAGTTTCGCAGAGTTCTTATTGGATGCCGTTACAATGTTGTCAAGAGTTGATGCTTCCAATTGTGATATGATCAAAAGTTTGATTTTGTCGTTAACGTATCATTAATTTCCTTGGAGCATCCTTGTACATCTAGTATTGCGTCCATTTTGTCCTTCCAAACTCTGTAGTTGTCCTTGCTGAGCCTCAGAATGGTGTCCAGGGCCGTCTTCAGCATGGCTTGTCTGAATCCTTTGGATGCGGCCATTTCCCAGTTTCATCAATCAACCACTGATCTTTGTTTTTGACAATTCCAGAGAGCTTCCCTTTTGGCTTTTAACCGTATTAGAATTGACAGGCTTGAGATTGCTTCAAACTGGGAAATCAGGCTAGAAAGGAAACTGTGATCAACAAGAGCACTGGAACACACAATGAAACAAGGGAGCACCAACATCAGGATGTGAGGAGTATAAGTTCAAGAGGCATATCAAGTAGGGCTATGAGTATGAGATTGAGACTATAAGACTAGGATGAGGGTTAGACTATGAGATGGAGTCAGACTTGGGGGTTCACATGGAATTGAGGAAAAGAAGGAACAGCTGAGATCTCACCGGGCACACAAGATAGAAAATGAAGAGATTGCAGATGACAGGTTTTGAGTTGAGGCTTGAGGAGAAGACAGGATAGAAAAGAGGAAAGGACAATAGAGAAAGAAATATTGTGATAGGGCTTGTGTAACCAATATGAGCAATTGACCATTTGTTTGATGAGTCTTCAATTATTCTGAGGAGGTTCAATGGTGGACTGACCGTCCCAGCTGAAAATTTTTCTCACGACTCAACTACCTCCAGATACTCCAAATATGGAGTGTCCTCATTCTACGCTTGAGCTTGCCGCACGTCAACTCTACAAATTAACAGTTAATTCAAACCAAAATCTATGTAAGGAATAATTAAATATCTATAAATCTCAAATAAATTGCAAAAACTCTAACTGTGATGCAGCAGATCCATTTTCAATATCTTGAGTTTTCTGGGTGTAAACAATTTGTGCTTCAACTAGTTTGTCATCTAAAATTTTTACATGATTTAAGGCAGCTAGGTCCTTCATAAATACATCCACATACAAATTTAATCTTTCTTAGGGTCTGGTGTGGTGGTTATTTATAGACATAAAAGAAAGTAGGCTCAGCAGTCAACATTTGACCCAAGAGGCTCAGCAAGTGGGAGGGCGGTCCGCAGAAAAATAGGTCAAGGAAAGAATGTTGGATGGTTGTCTATTCTGGAGCAGGAAAGGTTTGGGCTCAGAATTGGTGCAAAATGTTTTGGAGACTCCTTTGGGATTGGGTAAAGTTTTAGAAAATAGCTTTCTGGCAGTCACTTGAGGGGGAATTCAGTACTACAACTACTGATAAGATAGAGGAATAATAAGGGTGGTTTTGAATTGCCTGCCCCTCTAATTACTACAGTAGTCTCACAACAATAAAAGAAAAGATATTGGTGGCTTATTTTCAGATAGAGTTTCTACTATAGTAGTCTCTATCAGACCTAGGATAAAAATTTTTCAAGCTTGATAAGGAAGAAATTGTGGAACCAATGGGTGACTTGGAGGATGGAAGCTGATTAAGGGAAGAATCCTTTCTCCAGTCTTAATTCTTCATGTATTTTATCATGTTTTATTGGTTACTGATTGATAATCATTTGATGCTACAGGTGATGAATGAATAAGGTTGAAATGGTTGAAACTATACTTGACAACTGATGATGAATGGTTGATGATCATTGATGATGATAATGATGTATGAGGTGGTTGGATGATGATGGTTGATGATGATGTTTGATGATGATGATGGATGATGATGGATGATGATGATGATGGATGATGGATGATGGTGATGATGATTAGTGATGATGATGATGAATGATGATGGATAATCATGGATGATGGTGATGATGATGAGTGATGATGATTATTATGATGATGATGATGATGATGATGATGATGATGATGATGATGATGATGATGATGATGATGATGATGATGATGATAATAATGATGGGTGATGGTGATGATGATGGATGATGGTGATGATTGATGATGATGAATGATGATAATGATGGTTGGTTATGGTTGATGATGATGGTGATGATTGATGATGGTCAAGGTATTTGATGATGAGGTTTTAATATTTTTTATAAGGTTTTAATATCTTTTATTGGGTTTAATACCTTTTATGAGGGTTTAATATTTTATATAAGGGGTCAATACCCTTTATAAGGGTGGCCACCCCAGGATGGGTGCCTGGGGGGATGTTGGGGAAATGGCTGGAGAGAGGCCCTCTATTTATAGACATCAGGGGGGGATGCCACCTGGTGGCTGAATTGTGGTTGTGGGCAGTTTTTCTGGTTGTGCAGGCAGTACCCTGCATATATTTCTTCTGTATGATGTCCCGTAAGATGCTGTAAAGCCTCTGCATGCAGTGTCTTGCATGTATTGATGTTTATACAGGTGTGGTAATTTGTTTGGTGCTGTATAAATTGCTTCTGTACTGCATGAGCCTGCTTGCATATATTGCTGTGTATACAGATGAGGTGATTTTTTTGGTGCTGTATTAATTGCTTCTGTACTGCATGTGACTGCTTGCATATATTACTGTGTACAGATGAGGTGATTTGTTTGGTGCTGCATGCAGTGTCTTGCATATATAAATTCTGTATAGGCTAGTGAGGAGTTTGGGTGTTGTATGGGTTTAATGTATGTGGTATGTAATTGAAGTCTTCCAGAGTATGTCCATATATGTCTTTCACTGAGCTGTGCCACCTGATTGGGCTGTATCTTCTAATCCATGAGAGATAGAGGGGTACTTTGGCTGAGTGACTAGGGGTTATTTTTGGTGTAGAATCAAATTTTGAGGTCTTTTTGATGATTGGATCTTTCCTTATACTAGAAAGGTGAGTCTGATGGCTATATCTTAGGTTTTGGAGCATCACAACATGCTTCTGTAGCACAATAGGAGGCTAAGCCGGATTTTTGCCTTTTGTGGAACAATATTCAAAGACTTACCTTTTGCGTACTGCAATTGTGGTCAAAGATAACTTCCCCTCTGTGATTATGGGTTTAGGAATGTTGAAGCAAGTGTTTGGAGCTATTTAGTATGTATCAAATGACTGACTATGGGGTATGCACTGAGGTTGCGGAGGATAAGTAATTTTTGGGACAATCAACACTAAAGTCAAAGATGCGGCATACGGATTGATGGGGATCTTGGGTAATGCCACATGCTAAATTTAGGGAGATTGGATAAGGAATATTGACAGGGATCTGTTCTTAGTAATGCATTGGCACTGTGGAAAGAGATTTTGTGTTCCATAAAATTCTCCACAAAAAACTCATTCCAAGTTCCAGAAAGCCCAAAAGCCCTTGAGTTACACTCCTGTACCTCTGGAAATCTAAATATAATCTGCTTCCATGATAAATTTTACTATAGCCCGCAGAAGTTTAAGAATCACTCCCACTCCCTATTCCATTATCCGCAAAACTATCCTTCCCTTGATGGTAACAACCAAAGATAAATCTGGTGAAGTAATACTAAATAAAAAATGCAGACTCCTCAACAAGCTCTGCACTTGAACTATTTCCTAATTAAGACTCAAAGCAAACCAGCTGGTAATCAAGCTTTTCAAAGCAGAAAAGAACAAAAACTCCTTAACTGTATGCCCTCTAAGTTAATATACTCCAATAATCTCTAATAATATTCTTATTATTTTATAAATTATTTTTCTTTTTCCCCATCAATAGTCCCCCCCTCCTTCCCTTCCGGTAAGGGAAAATTTCCTCCATATATATTTACAACTCCAAAAATTGAACTACTCCCCAAAAGAATGTAAAATACAAAAGAAAGATGCCTCCTTTAACCGCCCCCGTGAATTCTGAACTGATTCTCCTTACCAATATTCCAATCCTTTACCCAATCCAATGATTTGCAGTGGGTTTGGTGATCATGTTTCCCATCTTCCCTAACAGTTGATTTTTGCCAATGCATAATTAACAACAGATCCCCATCAATCTTCCTCAGGGGATCACTCCCAATCCCCCATGCAGGATTAATACTGATCCCCAAAAATCTGCATGCCACCTACTCAGCTTCAGTGTTGATTGCCCCATACTCCTGCAACCTCAGTGAATAATTAATAATTGGCCTATTATCTACTACTTAGCCTTGATCAATTGCTTCTGCACTTGTAAATTGATAGTTGCAGAGGTGAAGTTATGTTCAACCACGTTTGTTGTATGCAAAAGGCAAAAAATCCAGCCTATTCTTGTTGTTGTGCTGCAGAAAGTGCATGCCGCAACAATGATGAGCCCCTGACTTTTGTACTACGGATTAGAACATCTTCCAATGCACTCCTCCTGAGCATATTGTGCTGTGGATTTCCAACCACTGTTGAGCTGCTTCAAGTTGAATGTCCATTGCTGAGCCTAATTGCCTCTGTGTCTATAAATAACCACCACACCCCCCAAAACTTGAATTCTGTCCCCAGGATTCCCACGCTCCACAACATTAGTCAACCAATTGGATACCCCACCCTCCAACTTATAAATCTACACCCAAGACCCACATTAAGAGAAAAATCTTCACCATGGAATTGTGCAAGTACTGCACAAGAATGAGGAGAACCTGCACCCATACTCCAGATTTCCTAGCCTGTGATTCCTGCCATCTAGGAAACTGCAGGTGTTTTTTTGGTGCCCCAACTCCTGGATCCTTGCAGACTTGTCCCCCCTGCCCTTGCGCCACCTGTGGCCCCCACCGCAAACGTTGTTGCTGCGGCCCTATGGCCAACTTTTTGGTGGATGATGATGGGTTGATTGAGACAAAAAACTGCACTCTGGAGCCGGATTTCTCTTCCTTCTTGTTGCCTGTTGCAGAGGTCACAGACATGCTTTCTCCCCCTCCTTGAGGCGCAAACTTTGCTACTGCTGCCACACAGGCTTGGGCCTTCCGTCACAACTTGAACGTCATACTTGGCCAAGTACCTTGCGGGCCAAACACCATTCCCAGAATTTTCCAAGTGACTATGCCTCTGATACCCCCCTGGCTGCGCCCAAAGTTCCTCTCTTTTGACCTCCATCAACTGCCCTTCCAGCAACCACTAACCCAACCACAGCTCCTCCTGGGGAGATTGAGTCCCCGCACTTGGTCATTGTGATCAGCTCCCATTTGCGGCCCATACCACATAAGTTTTTTTTCATACTAACTGAAACAAAAAATCCCCTAACAGCTCCCGCGCCCATTTTTGAGTTTCTGTTGCCTCCATTTCTGGTTTGAAGATATTGGTGCTGTTCTTCTCCAATCCAGACTCCGTCTCCTCAACTATCCTTCCAATCCTCCCACTCCCACCCATCTAGATCAACCCAATTACACCTTCTCTCTACACACCATTCATCCATCCAAAGCAACAATGAAGATTGTGGGTGAGGAATTGAGGAAGTCAAAATCAACTGGTACCTCTGCGTTTTGTATGAGCGGATACTGGTCATCCTCCAACGTTTGGTTGGAATCCCAGCTGCAGAGCATTGCAAGCTCCTAGGTGAGCATCATTGCCCCAGTGGTGAGCTCTTTTTCAGGCTGGGCTGCATCATCTTCCTTCCTTAATTTTTCCCAACTCTCTCTCTCCTCCTCTTTTAACAAACTAAATTATATAAATAGGAAAAAAGAGATCTCTAGCTAAAAATTTAAATTTTTTGCTTAAATTTTTTGCCATGCCCCTTGATTCTTCTATATAATATTTGAAATAAATATCACCACAGAAAAATGGACGCCACCTGTATGCAGGTGGCATTTCTGTATTCCATTGATATCTCAGGGTTATGTGATCCTGTATCTCATCATTAACTTTCAGCAGGTGGTGAAATATTGTGACTAAAGATCAGCATTTGCTGAACTTCTGGCTCATTAGTTCATAATAGATTGTCAAGGGAAAGCTAGATATGAGCAAAGATTTTGCTTCACAAGCAGTCCACATATCATCCAAAAATTACTGCAGTTGGTGTTTGGTAATTCCTTCAAAGTGAAATTCAAAAATTCCAGAAGAGGCTGATTGTTTCCAGACTGGAATTTCCATTAACTGGTTGAAAACTGGGTAATTCCTCTTATTCACAGCCCAAAATAAAATGCATAAACATTTATTTAGGATAATAATAACACACAATTCTCCTAGAAATGTACAAATCTTTCCTTATATAAATGAGGAGGTGAGATCAACTGAAGATACAACAGAGATAATTCTTGAGATATAGCTTGGATACAGGTGATATACAACTTTCCACCTGAATACGGGTGGCGCCCTATTTTTTGTGGTGTATGATTCCTGGCCCTCCTCAGAAAGGAATCCTCTTGATTCCCTGCAACATCATAAAAATAGAGACACACCCACACACAAAAGCAAAGAAAATACTAAAAAAAAACTCTGCAAATAACACATCACCTAAGAACCTGGACCACCCCAGACAAAGGCCACTAGAGACTAGACCTTCCATGCTGCTCTGGTGATCTGAGCTTCCTGGTTCTCCTATGCCCCCAAAACTTGAATGTTGACCCCAAAGTCAATTCCTCTGAGGAATCCTCCTCCAAAGACTCCCTCTCCTCTGCAGCCGGCTCCTCCACGTTGGTCATTTCCTGATCCTCATCCCCCAAACCTGCGGTTTCATCAAAATGCCTAGTGCCCCACACATGGAATTTCTTCCCATGAGCTGCTGCATCCTTCTGCTTAAGAAGAGTGCCATCCAACTCCTCCAACTGATAACTTCCGCCTGGAAACTGACTTACAAACCAATAAGGGCTGTTCCAGCAATCCGCAAAAAGCTTACCCCACTGAATTTCCAAGATCCAATTGTAAAGCAGAACAACATTTCCCATCTGCAAAGGTTACTGCAAGCAATTGGAACAAGGCTTGTCCCAGTACCGGACCAACTTAGCTCAACTGTCCCGCAGCCTCTTTTCAGCCTTTGCAACCATCTCCTTCCTCCGCAAAAGTTGCTCCGCCTGCGCCATAACTAGGTCCTCCGTGGTCTTAACCTTCCACAAGTCAATAGAAAGGTAAGTCAGGGTTTCAATATCCACAAGAAGTACTGGCTGCCGCCAATACAAGAGTTTGTAAGGAAAATATCCCATACCCTGCTTGACCAACATCCAATCTGCAAACAACATGACTGGTAAAATTTCCTGCCACTTCTTCCTGCTGTTTCCACAGATCTTGACCATTGCATCCTTGATTGGTTGATGCCCTCTCTCTATTGCCCCTGCCCCCTCCAGATGATATTCTGCAACTCTTCCAAGCTTTTCACTGCAAGATTTGACCAGCTTCCAAAGTTCACCCCTAAACTCCCCCCTGCCATCCATGGTGATCAGCCGCAAACACCCAAAACCAGCAAACCAATCCTCTTCTAAAAAACTCCCAAATTTATCCGCTGACAGCTTAATCAATGGAAACACTTGAACCCATCTGGACAAGTCTCCCTGAGCCACAAGTAGGTATTGCAACTTCCCTGCCTTGATATGGACCACTTCCAGCAAGATCCTTCAAAAAAGGGAATCCTCACCCCTTGGAATACCCACCTCCCAAGGTAATCTGGTACTCCGCTGCTGCTATGCCTTGCAGCTCTGCACCCAATTCCGCACCATTTTCCCCAGTCCTGGCCACCAGAACCTTGTCTTAACTCTCCTTGGTGTTTCCACCTCCCCTCAATTCCCTAATTTGTTGTGGAGGCTCCACAAAAAATCCTTCTGATCCTTCCACCTTGTGACTGCAACCAGGGGTATTGGAAGTGACCACATCCATAACTTCCCGTCTTGGTGAAAGAAATGCAAAACCTTTTTCCAAACCCATCTTAACTCCGTTTCCGACAAACCCTCTGAAAAATGAAGCATCCAAAGATACTCCTCCAATGCCTGGAAACTACCAAACTGTTTCAGGGGAAGTTTTTGAACTTCTTCAGCCATTTTTTCCACTGTTAGAAGCCTCTTGTTCACATCCAAATCCTCCTTTTCTGCATGCTGGATCTCCCAATACTGAGACAAGGCATCTGTCATTGTAAACTCCTTCCCAAGAAAATGCCTGACTGTGAAATTGAACAACTGTAAGTATGCAATCCACTGCATCATAGGAGCATTAGGCAAGGTTGGGGAATTAATCATCCTAGCTAGCGCTTCTGCATCCACCAGGAGTTCAAATGTCACCCCCCACAGCACATTCTGTAATATCCGCACAATCCTTGTCACCCCGCACAACTCCAACTTGGGCTTCAAGTACCAAGATTAAAACTCCAAAAAGATTATAAAATTGTAGAGAACTGGCCTGTCTTTCCCTCCATCTTTGTGGTTCAGCACACCGCCTGCACCAAACTTGCTCAAGTCTACCAACAGCTGGATTTCCCCTTTTCTGTAACCCAGGTCCTTCAACAGTATCTGCTGCCCCAGAATATCCTTAAACTGCCTGAAATTGCAATTGAATTCCTCCATCCAAAACCACTCAGCTCCCTTCCAAATCAGCCTCCGCAACGGGCTTGCTATCTCTGCAAAAATTTCAAAGAAGATCTCCACCCATCCACATAGACCTAAAAACTGGGAAACATGAGTGGATTTCTGCAGAGTAGGCCACTCTAGAACCTTGTTAAATTTTGAGTTAGTGATTTTCCTTCCTTTTGAAGATACCTTGTGACCAAGGACCTCTAAGGCAGGGAAGCATACTGCAAAATTTTTACCCAAAAAGTTCAATCCCGCTTACTTGATCCAGAACAGGATCCTCTCCAAATTCTGCACATATTCCCAAACAAAAAGCCTGATCCCCAAATTCTGGGCAATAGTTTCTCTGCCTTAGTTGCTCTGCTGCCCCTTGATACCCACATCATCAATGAATATCTTCACTGTTTCCAGAACATCATCCTGCAAAATCCATGTCATCTGCGCCTGGTAAACCACAACCAAATTAGTTGCACCCTGCAGAAGCCTTGTTAACTGAAGTTGCCCCTACCGCGTCTTAAATGCCGTAATTGGTTGGGACTCCAGGTGTAGCTCCCACTGAACATACCCCCCCATGATGTCTACCAACCCATAGCAGACTCTTCCAGTCATGTTTTACACAAACTCCTCCACCTGCAGAGGCAACCCAGCATCTCTGATTGTGACTGAGTTCAACCTTTTCAGGTTGTGGAAAATCCGCAGACTCTTCACATCCTGTTTCAGTACTGAAAGAAATTGGACTGGAATAACTAGAACAAAAAGGCTTGTACAGAACCATCTGCAATTTCTCCTGCTGTGGTGACCAATTTGGGAAACAACATAAAAAAGGGAAATTTTTAAATTGTTTTTATGCATTCTTTCATTCAACTTCATACCAAAAAAAAAATATTATTATTTTTGTGTCTCACTATGGCAAGCCTTTTATTTCATCTTCTTTCCGCTTCTCATTGTCCTACCAGTCTAGCAAGGCCATGAAAAGGATTATTGAATTCCCCCCGGCTCCAAGTTCAATTCCCCCTTGTTGCGCTCCTGGCCCCAATTTTTGGCCAAGCGCTCAGTGCAAATGTTTTCCATCTTCATCATCCTCTTCCTCACCAATAATCCCCATCACCAGCATAATCATTGACTCCAATGAACCCATTAAAATCCCCTCATCCTCATTACCTGCTCCGTCATCACCCTTGTTTTGATTCCTTTGCCCTTGACTTCAACAATTACTTCTTGGCCTTTCAAGCTCAAACCTTTCTCAATAAGGCTATCTTCACCAATGTCCTCATCATTTCTCATTCTATGGGTGGCATTGTTGCGTGCAAATCTCTCACTTCCCCTAAATACCTTGATTTTAATATCAATAGCATCATCTCCCTCAGCTCCCCTCACTTGACCCCTCCCATCACCTTCAAGCATGGAACCCAGTTGATCTATAATCATCTCAACACTCTCTGGCGGCATTCTTACTCATCTTCACTTGTGCCACCCCCCCTTGATGAAATTTTTGTCCTTGTCTCCAACTCCATAGGAAACTCAAACATCCAATCTGTCATCCGCCAAGGCCATTGCTGTATGCCCATTTATTGATTGATCAAACATCCAATCCTCCTACCTTCCCATCAGAACTCATCACACGCAGCTATTGGCGCTGTTTCCCATCCCCATCCTCTTGATACTTCACCTTACAACTGCAAGCTATTGCTTGTGGCCTTTTGGACTCTTGCTTATAAGCCTGCCACTCTTGGACAAGCCTGGGCGGCTCTTGGCTCTTGTTTTCAACCACCGTTGATTATGGTCTTCAACCACTGTTGCCACCATCCATCCAACTGCCAGCTTTCATACTTGATGCGGGCTGGTATCCTTGTTTTCTTCATCATTGTTTTCCTTTCTTCTCACATGTCAGGCGCTTCCTGTTGCAAAATTTGTTATTCATCACTTTTTTTTTCTTTCTCATAAAATCATCAAAAAAAAAAATGCTTTTTTCCTCTTTCATTTTGTAGTAATCTCTTGTAAATAGTATAAAGGGATTTTGTCTATAAAACAAGGGGCTCTCCTCTGCCTTTTCCCCATATATCACATCATCTATCTATCATCCATCAATTTTTTTTGGAATTTTCAGCCTGCTACTTAGCATAGAGCAACCTGACAAAGCAACAACAATAATAATATTAACAAAAATAAAAAAGAACAAAAAAAATAAATAAATAAATAAAATGATTATAAAATGAAGGAGTAGGAAATCCATAAATATTATTGCAGAAATGGATTCCCCACACAAAATAAGGTAGGGTCACTCACTGACCCCACCCTTGAATTCTTACTCCTTATATCTTTTAATTAATTTAAAAGAAAATGGTAAATGACCACGGCACCAATATGGCACCTCTTGGCCATTTTAATATTTCACATGATATGTCATGTATGGGTTTCACCCCTAAATTTCAGTCAAAATCCAGGTGTTTTGTGTAGTTTAGGAGTTACACAGGGAATTTTGTTTTGTCACAATTCCCGCACACAGCCCCGCGTCCCTACAGCGCTGGACTCCCGCGCACCCAAACTCCCGCGCGCAGTTGATCCCTCCCGCGTGCAGGTAATCCCGTGACCTAGTCACGCGCGCAGCGGATCAGTCCCCGCGCGCATCTGAATGGACTTATCCCCGTACCTAACCTGCCGTGATCACGTGCGCAGCGGATCAGTCCCCGCGCGCATCTGAATGGACTGATCCCCACGCCTAGCCTTCTGTGATCAGTCTGACAACCAGGTACCGCTCAGAGGAGCTACAACATAGTAGGATCTACTCTAAACATGTAAAGCTACCACAAAAGCGTAGATCATAGTTTAAAAACTCTAAAAGTCAATTAAAATTATTTATTAACTAATTTTTAGTATTTTTTATTAATTAAATAAAGATCCAGACTCACCACGTCATGAGCTGATCAGAACCTTCAAAGACCACAAACCTACACAAGGAGTGCTCTTAAAAATTATTAAAAATTACATAAAGGATCAGCAGAGGACGGAGAATCAATAAACATCCACGTCTGCTCACTTTGGACCAGTACTTACAGTACAAATTGAGGATGAGTGCAGGATCAGCAAATTGATTAATCTGTTGATTAACAGATCCTGCAGCTATAAAGGAGCTGGTCCTTGACAGATCTAAGGCCAGCAGGCTAACAGCACCTTGAGGTAGTGCCAATCCTGCCCTGACTGCCCCCCTAGCCTCAGCCCATGGCTAATACCCCTTCTAGAGGCCGTCAAGCATCCAAAAAGGAATATTTAAACAGGCTCTTTTTGCCCTTTTTTTCCCAATCATCCATCAGTTATCAGAAATATTATTATTATCAATCAGACATTGTGTCATTTTGAGTCAAGTGATTATCAAGAAGAAAGCAAGTGATTTATGATCTAGTCTGAAGTATTATTATTATTATTTTCTAAATAGCTATCAACAACCAGAAGTTTGAACCAGCCACCAACCCCATCTGTTCTAAAACTTCTTACCTGAATCTTTGCAGGATTTCTGTGGATTACTTCCCAAGTAAGTTGTTTCCTTCCTTCTCTGGGTTTGTGTGCTGTTTTGCCCGCCCAAATTAGTGGATAAGGCCTTAGAAGGCACCCATCTTCATTCCAAGGTTTTAAACTGCCTAAGGAGGCCCCTTGAGCAGATGTTTCCAAGTCTGTAAAGACCCCCAGTAGTATATTACTGTGGCCCCTCTTTTTATATTATATTTGAAATATTTATAACCAAACCAATTAAACCTTGCACTTGCTCTTACCATATTATTATTGGAGCTGTAAAGTGTTTATTCTTTGGAATATTATTGCTCCAAATTCTTTTATCACTCTTTGTAGCTAAAGGACTGCAAGGTTCCTGGTATCAGAGAGCTGAAAACTGAGGGTCTGGCCAGGAAGTATCCTTAATAATTAATTGTTTAATTAATTATCTCCTGGACCAGTTATTTATATTTAAAAAATTATATATATATAAGTAGAAATACTTATTATTTTTCTTTATCTTTTGATTTATCCAGTGGATTTAAAAACCACGGAGAATTGATCAATTATTATTTGAATCTTCTTAAACAGAAAAAAGAAGAAAAATTACGTAAATTTGTGCCTGTTGTTATAACTCCTGAACAAGAACAAGAGAGACTTCTTTATTATAAACAACAAATCTTAAAAGAAAAGGAACAAGAGTTAGAAAGAATTATCAATTTTAACTCCTTGTTAAGACAGCACAAAGAGTGGAAAATCTATCAAAGAAAGCTTTCTGCTTTTAAGAGACGGTATCCAAATTATAAAAGTGAGCCATAATCTCCTTTTTTATTATTTTTTTATAAAAAATCATAAAAAACTCGAAAATTATAAAAAATTATTATAAAAATAAATAAATATATAACTTATATTTTTTTAAATATTTTTTATCCTTTCTAGTGGAATTTGCTTTTGGTGATCTTATTGACCAAGACCTCTTAGAGGACGTCCCAGACTTTGAACCCTTGGATTTGTCCCAAGATCTTATTGGAACCCACTCAGATCCCATTGGAATACCCTCCAAGGATGGTACTGACCCCAAAAAGGACTTAGTACCTTTAAACCTAGATATAAGTAAGTCATATATTTTTAAAAAAATATAAAAACCAAAAATTACTCAAAAAAATTATTATTTTTTGATTTTTTTTACAAAGTTTTGACGAGGACTTACATAATTTGTAACATGTATCAAAACAGACGCAACACCCGCGCCAGTGGACAAGCTTGGTCCTATGGATCTTTGCCCGGAGGAACCCGCGCGCGCAAGGACGCCAGTCGCGAACGCGATGCGGATTGAGCCAGTGATTGCTCCAATCCAAGCAAAAATGACGATGACTGCGGCCGCCAACTCAACCAAATCACCGTTGGAGAGCCGTCCCTTGTCCAACGTGATATCCCAGGAGGATACCGTTCCACCTAAGCCACCCCAGCCGGACTCCTCCAAGGAGGAAAAAATAAAGGTATTGTCGAAAGAACACGTGGGTCATTGGGAACTGTTCAAACAGGCTCAGACCCAGGAAGACCAGCAAGGTATCAGAAAAGCCATATCTTTGGCAAAGAAGACTCAAATAACCCTCCAAAAATTGATTCCCAAGAAAGAAGTAGAAGGCTACGTGCAGAATTGGAATCCTTGGGACAAATTAGCTTTTTAAGAGGAAACAACAACAACAGGAAGAAGAGATCTCTAGCCCATCAGAAATTAAAGAATCCCAAAGAGTGGGACAATATAATATCTTTGGCAAGAAAATGGAAGAAAGTGTACCACAATTAGATGTAGAAACTTTCAAATTGTTTTCCATAAATGTTTATCATAACTTTGATATCATTAGCAAATGTTTTGACAAAGTATATGAACAATTGGATAAAGTAAATAACAATTTTGGTAAAGTCATGCAATCCCAATCCAACTTGGTCAAAATCAATGAGTTAGAAGTAAAACAAATAAGAGACAGCATCAGCTTGAGTAAGGGAGAACTAATGAAGTACCTAGAAAACAATACTTCAGCTATCCAAGAAGAAGTTCTTCTATCTATTGAACAAATCAAAGAAGGTATTAATAAGACAGACCATGCTTCCCCTACTCATATTATTAATAAAATTGATTCATTAAGTAACAAAATTGACCTGGAATTAGGTATGATTAAGAATGATCTCAGAGATCTAAAGGTAAACTTAACTCAACCCATTGCAGACTCTGATGAAATCAGACCTTCCAGGTACCACAGTACTCCCCAATTACCTTTTAGACCAAGACCAATCAGGCATGAATTATTCAGGCCTAGTCCCACTCCTGAAGTAGTACAAGCATTAAAATTACTTCCCCCTATCACTGAGTGGCCTAAATTCTCAGGAGAAGTAGAATATAATCATGTCAGTTTTATTAAGTTTATTGACTATACTCTGGCCTCTTATGAACTTCCTGATAACATAGCTGTAGTAAGAATACCTAGACTGTTCAAAGGAGTAGCCCTTGACTGGTTCATCAACAAGAGAGAAGAGGTAGGATCTTTGTCATGGAACTTGTGGAAAAACTTGATTAAGGAACAATTTGGTACCAGAATTTGGAAAAGAAAAATGATGAAGAATTTCAAGACTTCTTTGTTTTATCCATCCAAAGACAAACCTCACAAATGGTGCCTTGACCAGAAGAGAAGACTAGACTGCTTCTACCCAAATGCTGATAAAGAAGGAGTCAATGAAAGACTCCTCAACCTATGTTCAGGACAACTTAACCATAGCATAAGATGCAGAATGCCCATGAACTCTGACCTTTCCACTCTCATAGGAGTATTAGAAGAAAATATTGACATGAATGCTTTAGACAAAAGGGTTAACAAACCCAGAGAACCAACTAATAGGAATAAGGAAGAATATAATAACAAGAATAAAGAACCTCTCCCTACCAACTCAGAAGCCAAGAATACTGTAGTAACCAAAGAAAAGATATGTTGTAATTGCAACCAAACAGGGCATGTAAGACCTGACTGTCCTTTACCCAGGAGGAAGATTAATCTTATTGAAGGGGAAGAAGATGACACTAATCCTGACCCCCAACTAGATGAAACTGATGGCTCCATCGCTGAGTGTGACTTAATGATCACTAATCCCATTAATGTCATTGAAGGTAACATAGAATCTTCCCTGGATATTAACCCTGTTAATGAAGATAGCAATTTGCCTCAACAATGGACACCCAACAAGAAAATCCAACATGTTTTTGAAGCCAAGACCTTAAACCTCAAACCTTCTATTGGAAAAGGTTAAACCTGTGGTAAAACTTGTTATGCTACTGGCTTGATACAAGGTTCTCCTGTAAAATTACTTCTAGACAGTGGATCCTTCTGCTCCTGTGTTGGAACTGAATATTTAGATAAACAGGATTCTAACTGGAATAAAAACTTACTACCAGTACCAAAAGATAAGTTCAGAAGCTGTAACTCACCTCTTAATGCTATTGGAGTATGGCCAACAGAAATCATACTTCCCCACTCTAAAGGATCAATCAAGATAAAGATTGAATTTGTAGTAATTCAAAATGAATTATGTGATTATTTTATTGTAGGAAATGATTCTCTTTGCCTGTATGGGATAGATGTCTTCCAGAGTAAAGGGAGATATTTCACTATAGGAGGCAATTGGAACAAGAAGTTCCAAATATGCCATGTCAATTCTAAAGCTACTGATTCCACTTATGAGAGACACTTAGAGACTTTTAACCAGGAATACTTTTCCCAAGCTGCCCTGAATTCCCAGCTTAGTGAAGACCAGAAAAGAGATATTCTCCAAGTATGCTTTGAGAACCAGAAGGCTTTTTGCACTAAAGACCATCCCATTGGTAATATTAAAGGTCATGATATTGTCTTAACTTTGACTATTAAGCCTCCTTACCCTCCTAACCTCAGAAGACCAGCTTACCCTTCTAGTCCAAAATCTAGGACTGCTCTAGAAGACCACATCCAAGAACTAGTGGACTTACAAGTCTTAAGGAAATTATGGCATAATTAGCAAGTAGACGTAACTACACCTGTGATAATAGCCTGGCACAATGATAAGTCTAGGATGGTTGGGGACTTTAGAATGCTCAACAACTACACCCAAGCTGATTATTATCCTATCCCAAGGATTGACCATGCTCTAAATAATCTTTCTAAAGCCAAGTTCATTACTACTATGGACATGTTGAAAGGCTTTCACCAAATACCTATCAGTCCTGATAGTAGGAAATTTATGAGAATCATATGTCATTTAGGCATATATGAGTATCTCAGAATGCCCTTTGGTATTAAAAATGCTCCTTCCCACTTCCAAAGAATGATGGATACAGTCTTAGGAATGTTCATCAGGCAAGGTTGGATGATGGTATACATAGATGATGTTATCATTTATTCAGATGATTGGGATACTCACATGGATAAAGTAAGGCTAGTACTTAAAACCATCTCCACAGTAGGATTAAAAGTATCTATGAAAAAGTGCAACTTTGGATATGGAGAACCTAAAGCTCTAGGACATATTTTTTCTGGACTCACTTTAACTGCTGAACAAAGCAAGATAGCAGCAGTAATGAACAGACCTATGCCCCAGAACAAAACTGAACTCTTATCCTTTATAAGCTTCTGCAGCTACTACAGGAAGTACATACCTAAATTTGCTAACCTCACCAAGTGTTTATATGAGATCTGCAACAACAACACTTTGTTCAAAATGACTCATGAAAGATTGAAGAATTATGAGGAACTCAAAGTAGCTATGACTACTGCCCCAGTGTTGATACAACCAGATTATTCTAAAACTTTCAAACTTTACATAGATGCCAGCATGGAAGGATTAGGAACCGCATTACACCAAGAAGTAATAGAAGAGGATAAACAAGTAGAGAAACCTATACTCTTCATATCTAGACAAGTCAAACATACTGAGAAGAGATATGGTGCCAGCCAAATGGAATGCCTTTCTCTAGTATGGGCATTAGAAAAACTCCACTATTATTTGGAAGGTACAAATTTTGTGGTTATCACTGATTGCAATGCTGTTAGAAATCTCATGAACATGAAAAATTCTAGCAGGCATATGTTAAGATGGCAGATAGCCATACAACAGTACAGAGGTCAGATGACTATAGTCCACCAAGCTGGAGTTAAACATCAGAATGCTGAAAGTCTTAGCAGAAATGCTCTACCAAATGATACTAGCAATCCTGCTCATGACCCAGAAGATCATGATATATTTCATATACTAAACATTAACCTGTTTAATCTTGAAGCTCCCATCATAGGAATTCACATATGTGAACTAGATGAATCACTGTTCAGCTCCATCAGAGAAGCATAAAATTCCAACATGAAGACTTTGATTAACATCATAGAAAGTTCTTCACCTCAATCTGAACTCATCAACAGTTTACCTGAACCCCTGCTGAAATCCTATAAAGAAGGAAGATTCACACTGTGGGATGGCCTAGTATATTACCGGCATAAACACTCTAGTGTTATAGTATTGACCAAAACAGAGCATATCAAACTTGTTTTAGCTGAATGTCATGATAATTGCTCTTTGGGTCACCTGTCTACTGATAGAACCCTAGATAAAGTAAAGCAGACTTCCTGGTGGATCAACTGGAGAGACTCCACTATCAAGTATGTTTCAAGCTGTGAAATCTGTCAGAAGTCCAACAGGACCACTGGGAAAAGGTTTGGACTACTCCAAAGGATTGCTGAGCCCAGGAAAAGATGGGAAGTTATCAACATGGACTTTGTAACGGGACTGCCCCCTGGAGAAGCTTACTCTTACAACTCAGTCCTGGTTATCATAGACAGATTTTCTAATGAAGCCAAGTTTCTACCTAACCATAAGGAAGACACAGCTATGGAAGTAGCCTTACTCTTCTGGAACAGACTAATTGCTGATGTAGGTATTCCTAAGATTATTATCAGTGATAAAGACCCCAAATTTACGTCTGAATTCTGGAGAAACCTCCATGATATGTTAGGAACTACCTTAGCCTTTTCTACAGCTTATCACCCTCAGACTGATGGATTAGCTGAAAGAATGATCCAGACTCTAGAGGACATGCTCAGGAGGTACTGTTGCTTTGGGATGGAGTACAAGAATACAGATGGATACTGCCATGACTGGGTTAGCCTTTTACCTGCACTAGAAATGGCCTATAACAGTAGTAAAAACTCTACTACCAAAGAGGCTCCTTACGTACTGGAAAGAGGATGGATCCCCAAATTACCCAAGGATAACCTCAATCAGGAGTTAACTAATATCCATCCAACATCACTGGAATTCAAAAGCATGATAGATATGGCAAATAAGCACGCTGCCAAGTGTGTACAACATGCTTTTGAATACAACCAACAGAGGTGGGATAAAACTCACAAAGAACCGGATTTCAGAATAGGAGATCAAGTTCTAATTTCAACCACCAATTTCAATAACTTGGCTGGAAACAGAAATTTCAGATCAGCCTTTGTTGGGCCTTTCACTATCAAGAAACTCCATGGTAAGAATGCTGTAGAAGTCATCCTCAGTAATGAACTCTCTAGGAAACACCCAGTCTTCCAAGTTAGCCTTGTCAAACACTACCATCCCAGAGAATGTGAAAAGACCCCTTCACCTGAAATACCAGTCTTAGATGAGCCTGAGAAGGACAAAGGAAAAGTCAGTAAATTCCTTAAAGATAAAAAAGAGAGGATCCAAGGAAAAGATGTAAGAATTTACTTAGTCAGATACAAAGGAGAATCAGCTGATAAAGATGAATGGCTACCTGAAAACAACATTCCAGATGGACCTATACACCTTAGAAACTACAGAGCCAGTAAAAGACACTGAGCCCCAAAATCTTTTTCAGATATAGTTATATCTTGGAGTGGGGGAATGTCAGCCTGCTACTTAGCACACAGCAACCTGACAAAGCAACAACAATAATAATATTAACAAAAATAAAAAGAACAAAAAAATAAATAAATAAAATTATTATAAAATGAAGGAGTAGGAAATCCATAAATATTATCTCAGAAATGGATTTCTTACCCAAAATAAGGTAGGGTCACTCACTGACCCCACCCTTGAATTCTTACTCCTTATATTTTTTAATTAATTTAAAAGAAAATGGTAAATGACCATGGCACCAATATGGCACCTCTTGGCCATTTTAATATTTCACATGATATATCATGTATAGGTTTCACACCTAAATTTCAGTCAAAATCCAGGTGTTGTGTGTAGTTTAGGAGTTACACAGGGAATTGTGTTTTGTCACAATTCCCGCACGCAGCCCCGCGTCCCTACAGCGCTGGACTCCCACGCACCCAAACTCCCGCGCGCAGTTGATCCCTCCCGCGTGCAGGTAATCCCGTGACCTAGTCACGCGCGCAGCGGATCAGTCCCCGCGCGCATCTGAATGGACTTATCCCCGTGCCTAACCTGCCGTGATCACATGCGCAGCGGATCAGTCCCCGCGCGCATCTGAATGGACTGATCCCCGCGCCTAGCCTGTCGTGATCAGTCTGACAACCAGGTACCGCTCAGAGGAGCTACAACATAGTAGGATCTACTCTACACATGTAAATCTACCACACAAGCGTAGATCATAGTTTAAAAACCTTAAAATTCAATTAAAATTAGTTATTAACTAATTTTTAGTATTTTTTATTAATTAAATAAAGATCCAGACTCACCACGTCATGAGCTGATCAGAACCTTCAAAGACCACAAAACTACACAAGGAGTGGTTGTAAAAATTATTACAAATTACATACAGAATCAGCAGATGATGGAGAATCAATAAACATCCACGTCTGCTCACTTTGGACCAGTACTTACAGTACAAATTGAGGATCAGTGCAGGATAAGCAAAATGATTAATCTGTTGATTAACAGATCCTGCAGCTATAAAGGATCTGTTCCTTGACAGATCTAAGGCCAGCAGGCTAACATCACCTTGAGGACGTGCAAATCTTGCCCTGAATGCCCCCCTAGCCTCAGCCCGTGGCTAATACCCCTTCTAGAGGCCCTCAAGCACCCAAAAAGGAATATTTAAACATGCTCTTTTTGCCCTTTTGTTGCAGAGATCAATCAGTAAATCAATCAGTTATCAGAAATATTATTATTATCAATCAGAAATTGTGTCATTGTTAGTCAAGTGCTTATCAAGAAGAAAGCAAGTGATTTATGATCTAGTCTGAAGTATTATTATTATTATTTTCTAAATAACTATCAACAACCAGAAGTTTGAACCAGCCACCAACCCCATCTGTTCTGAAGCTTCTTACCTGAATCTTTGCAGGATTTCTGTGGATTAATTCCCAAGTAAGTTTTTTCCTTCCTGCTCTGGGTTTGTGTGCTGTTTTGCCCGCCCAAATTAGTGGATAAGGCCTTAGAAGGCACCCATCTTCATTCCAAGGTTTTAAACTGCCTAAGGAGGCCCCTTGAGGAGAGGTTGCCAAGTCTGTAAAGACCCCCAGTAGTATATTACTGTGGCCCCTCTTCTTATATTATATTTAAAATATTTATAACCAAACCAATTAAACCTTGCACTTGCTCTTACCATATTATTATTGGAGCTGTAAAGTGTTTATTCTTTGGAATATTATTGCTTCAAATTATTTTATCACTCTTTGTAGCTAAAGGACTCCAAGGTTCCTGGTATCAGAGAGCTGACAGGAATCAATAAATATATGGGGTCCATCCCCTTTATCTGAGCATCTCATCATCCTTATCCTGGGTATATCTTTTGTTTTCCCCTTTATCTTTTGAGCCTCCATAATCAATCCTTTGATCCTTCCTCTGTGACCTGATCCTTATCACCAACCAATAGCCTTGCTTGTTGAAGAATAATTCATTGGGTTGAATTCTTGAGTGTCTTAAGCCACTCCATTGATCCTTTTCTCCAACCGCTTTGTTCCTGATCATTAATTTGATTGTATTTCTGGATCCAGTCACATTTGGCCGAGAGGTTTCTTTAAGTTTGAAACCTGGATTGTTAAACCTCCCTTTGTTCCCTTAAAGATGTATTCCGCCACCCTATTCCTGAGTCCCTTGAGAAGTTTTGGGTTATTCTTATTCAAATCTGTCAGTGCTTTGCTTCTAGAGCTTCATAGAACAAATTGCTTTGTTTTTTACAGCCACACACAGTTATGTGGTATCCTTCAAGCACTTGATTGAGGAGAGTTGGGAAGGTTCATTGAGAACCTGGAGGTTGGTTGGGATTGGGTTGATCTTTCCTAATCTTCTGCTGACAACCAGAGTTATAAGCTTTTGTGTGTTATTACTTACAACTGCCTTGTTCTATTGAAATCTGAACAAAATTTAAACTTATTTTTTCAATTATTTTCCTGCACCATCTTGCCTCAGATAATGTTGTCTTCCATTGCTACCAAATACTTACAAACTCATCCCTTCCATTGATTCTTCATTCATAAGGTTTGGGACCTTGTTTCCGGTTACATTTAAATATTTTTGTAACTCTTAGGAGGGAAGCCTAAACAGCACCTTTCCCCTTCATAGAACTGCCTCTGGCTCAGCACCGTTTGGAGTCTTACACTGCACCAACTTCTTAAACTGATCCCTAACCGCCGCCAGAATAGGGATGGTTTTAATTTGCCAAGGGTTCTGAGGGACCGTAGGTATCTGGTAGGGGTCCGCAATTTCTTTCCTGAGAAACCCCCACTCTTCCGGAAAAAAAGAAAGCGCCTTCCTCTGCATGAAAATCACTGCCTTTAGCAATTGTACTTTCTCCTCTTACAACCACCCCTCCGGCCCAAAGTTGAGTTCTGCCATTTGCTCTTCCGTGAAGCCTGTCAAATCCTCCTCCAGAATCACGGTTGTCAATGGAAACTCATAAGGGTGCCATGAACAACAAATAGGGCCTTTTTGAGGTCCTGTGGAATTGGCTTGTTCTGTGGCTGCACATTCTTAGCAACCAGTTTGTATTTGCCACCCAAATTTGGCACTTCAATCAACTTCAATCCCTCCATTGTTTCCTCCACTTGCAATTGCTATCCTGCAACTAAATCTGGGATTCTCACAATTGTGGCACAAGGGTATCTGCTTGTTCTGGAACCCATTGGAGGTGCATACAAGGAAGTACTCAATTTTGATCCTACCCCCACTCCCATTATTGTTACACCGATTCCCGCTTTCCTCCATACTTCCCAAAGTATGCTGCACTGTACCACAGTGGTTTCTCCTTTCTCCTCATCTGTCAACCTTCTGTACAAGGATGGATCCTTCCCCACACAGGCCACAGGTCTGAAATCTCAAAATCTCCACTGAATTGTTGTGGCCTCCTTCCGCAAATGAACAGCCCTTTCAATGTCCCCATCCGCTGCTCTTGGGCCAACATATTGTTCTTTTGTATTGTTTCCCCAAGGGATCAGCAACAGTAAGGAGTTCCTCCCTATGATCCATACAGAAGCCAAGAGATGCTTGGAAGGCAAAACAGAATGGCCTAACAAGTATGACCTCCAAACAGCTTACTACCAAATACAAAAGCAGAGCCAATACCATAGCCACCTCCCTCATCTCTTTCTCCAATACCCCTTTGAAAATGCATTTGAAACCTCCCAAAGTCCACAACCCAATATTTTCCTTGTGTTAGACCAACCCCGCATCAGTTGCCAAATTCAATGGGAGGAAATTTACCATTGGGCTGCTATTGACCATTTCCCAACACCATTTGCCTCCAATCCGCATTTCTATGTAGCCCAAAGGGCACATCATAGCGCCGCTTGCTCCCAGAACGTCTGCCCTGTGTTGAGAGAACCAACCTTTGCCTCTTCCTTGGGTTTTGGTTTTTCCTCCTTACTCCCCATAAACTTCTTAAAGACTGCAACCATCTCCTCCACCATTACTGGTGAGATTGCCACAAGCTTTTTCAAAATTAGGGAAACCAGGTGATCCGTTCTACAAAAACCTCCTTGCTACTTCTCCAGCCCTCCTGCGGGACCCCCCTGTTTTAACTACCACTTCCTGCTCCAGAGTTTTTGAAGGGGTAGGACCATCAATGTGCATTCTCCTCTTGTCGGAGGCAACAGCCCTAACCTCTGCCAAAACTCCCCGGGGTTTCCAAGTTAGAGGAAACGTGTACCCCACCAAGGTTGTTTCCTCCTTCTTTTCTGCCGCCGCTGCTCAAGCCAGATCTCTTGGTGAAGGTTGATCCAGCAAGTCCGGTGTAGCTTTTCCTGAAGGGTAAAAACACTCCCTTCCATCCGTCCTAACTATTTTACTTTTCACATCCGCACTTAGTTCTTTACACAACCTTTTAAGATGGTCATCTTCCCAACAGGAGTAGCATTGGAAGATGCAAGTATTGCCTTTGTTCCTTGGTGGTGGCCTTGATGGTGCCAGAGTTGGTGCATGCGTTGATGTTGCTTTTGGTGGTTCTGGTGCTGTTCCGGCTGGCTTTGCCACAGCTTTCTGCCAGAAAAGACACATATTGTTAAAAAGTTTGGTCATTTCTGAAGTTTCTTTTGGCGTTACTGGCCCCTTTACCCTCTTCATCTGCACATCTCCCCTTACTGGACCCTTTGGGTCTTCCTCCATAAGTTCTTCCAGTTTTAACTTGCCCACAACCTCTGGGCAGATGCCCTTCATGTGCAGGAGTAGGGCTAATCCTCCGTCCCACAACCAGTGAATTAATCCCGCGTTGTATAGCTTTCTATGGAAACTTCCATGCAAATTTGAGCTAAGCCCCCACATGAAGGTCCTCCTTAATGAACCAGTATGCTCCAAAAAAATCTTGTTGCAGACTAGGTACTTTAGAATTCCATCAAATGAGGAACAGTGCACACCAAACAATGTCCTTGAGGAAACATCTCCTTCCTTTGCAGTTTCTATTTCAAGAGGCTCAAGATCCACCTCTTGGAACCTCTGCTCTTTTGACCCCCATTTCCCCACTATTTCCCTCTGCACCTTCTCCCAATTCCATTCACTATAATCCTCCATATCCTCCACATCCTGCAGATCTTCCTTTTCCAGAATGAAATTGACTATCTGCCAAACCCAGTCTATGTTGTTTGCGTCTTCACTGTTGGCAAAATTCTTGAAAATTTCCAGGAACCGGGTGGGAATTCTCCAGAAAAAAACTAAAATCAGGATACTCCCTTGGAATAATCTTTGCTCCCCTACCCTGCTGCTCCTCCAGCAACTCTGGTGCCACATATGTTGATTTTGCACCCGTGGTTGCCCTTGGCAGAGAGGCCCCATTGGACTTTTGGTTTGATACCAAGCACTTTGCTAGGGTGGTTAACTGCCAGATTCTGCCTGTTGATGGGTCTGAAGGGAGTTTCCCATTCCAGACTTGTAATCTCCAATCATCATTGAAATATTGAGGGTAAAACAAGAAAAAAATATAACTCTGCGGACAGTACCAGGTTTAAACAGATAAAATGAATTTCCTGGCTAGACCCCCAATCTGTGGAAAGAGATTTTGTTTTCTGTAAAATTCACTGAAAAAACATCACTCAAGGTTCCAGAAAGCCCAAAATCCCTTGAGTTAACCTCCTGTACCTCCGCAAATCTAAATATAATCCACTTCCGCAAGGAAAGTTACTACTGCCCGCAGCGGTTTAAGAATCACTCCCAACCCCTATTCCGTTATCCGCAAAACTATCCCGCCCTTGATGGTAACCACTAAAGCTAACTTGCAATGAATTAATAGTAAACAAAAAATGCAGACTTCTCAACAAGCTCCAAACTTGAAATATTTCCTAATTAAGACTCCAAGCACACCAGCTGGTAATCATGCTTTTCAAAGCAGAAAATAAATAAAAAAACTCCTTTACTGTATGCCGTCTAAGGTAATATAATCTGATAATCTCCAATAATATTCTGATTCTTTTATAAATTCTTTTTCTTTTTCCCCATCAATAGTCCCCCCCTCCTTCCCTTCCAGTAAGGGAAAATGTCCTTGATATATATATGTACAACTCAAAAAATTGAACTACTCCCCAAAGGAATGTAAAATAAAAAAGAAAGACCCCTCCTTTAACCACCCCCGTGCATTCTGCACTGATCCTCCTTAAAAATAGTCCAATTGTTTACCCAATGCAATGAATTGCAGTAGGTTTGGTGATCATGTTGCCAATCTTCCCTAACAGTTTAGTTGCGCCAATGCATAACTAACAACAGATCCCCATCAATCTTCCTTAGAAGATCATTCAAAATCCTGCATGGGGAATTACTACGGATCCCCAACAATCTGCATGCCACCTCCTCAGCTTCAGTTTTGATAACGCATACTCCCCCAAACCCAGTGCATAATCCATAATTGGCCTAGTATCTACTACTTAGCCTTGATCAATTGCTTCTGCACTTGTAAATCCATATTTGCAGAGGGGAAGTTATGTTGGACCACGTTTGTTGTATGCAAAAGGCAAAAACTCAAGCCTATTCTTGTTAATTTGCTGCAGAAAGGGCGCGCTGCAACAATGCTGAGCCTCTAACTTTTGTACTCTGGATTAGAAATCCCGCAAATGCGCTCCTCCTGAGCCTATTGTGCTGCGGAGTTCCAACAACTGTTGAGCTGCTCTGAGTCAAATGTCAAGTGCTGAGCCTACTTTCCTCTGTGTCTATAAATAACCACCACAGTGCAAATCAAATGTTAGGGTTATTGGAGATTACAATAGTATTTCCAAATCTATTGTATGGGGAAGGATCAGCTAGGGAGATCAGAACTAATGGCAAGCCAGATCTTTGCGGAACGCATGAGGAAAGATGAATGTAAAAGTTTCTATTTTGTTTACTTCTTTTGATTTATAGCTCTGCTTTTGGGTTTTACATAAAAGGGGTTGTTTTCATAACCAGATGGGCCGTTATTGGAGGAAAATCTTACGGGGAATTGTTTATCTTATGTTATTAAAAGGGAAGGAATCTTTTGTCATTTAAATTGTAGCCTTTTGAAGTAACTCAGAGTCTAAGCAGAGAATATTCCAAGTGCAGAGCTTGTTGGAGAGTACACATAATTTATTACTGTTATTCAATTGTGCTTTTGCTTAGGGATTATCTGAATAAGTGGGGAAGAGTTTTGCGGATAGGGTTTCAGATGTTGAGACTGTGAAAATGAAGATGTTTCTGGTGGGAGTTGAACCCACGACCTCAGATAGACTGAGAAACATACTAGAGTGCTGCCTTTACCAACTAGGCTACAGACGCTTGTGGCTTCCAGGGTTGTTTGGTATTACTGGTCTAGGTTCAACTGCACAGCCTCCGTACTGTGGTGATACATCATGTTAGCAGGTTTAACCTCAACAACCCCCCTTGCTATGTGATGTAGAAATAGGTATGGCAATACCCAGGTGAAAGTGTGATCAGTGTGGGGATTGAACCCATGATAGGCTTACAGGGGATGATGGTCTTACAGGAAGCATTCACATCTTATTCAAGTCTCATAAGTAAGCAAGTATACGCTCAGGTAGGCCCTGGGCTCATAACCTGTTCAGACTGTGAAAATGAAGATTTTTCTGGTGGGAGTTGAACCCACAACCTCAGATAGACTGAGACACGTACTAGAGTGCTGCCTTTACCAACTAGGCTACAGACGCTTGTGGCTGCCAGGGTTGTTTGGTATTACTGGTCTAGGTTCAACTGCACAGCCTCCCTACTATAGTGATACATCATGTTAGCAGGTTTAACCTCAACATCAGAAGGTTCAGGATTGTAACTCAAGGGCTAGTGAAGTTTCCAGAGCAGGAGCAGGATTGTTGCAGGGAAATTTTCAGTGCACACAATCTCTTTCCACACTGGATAAAACAGCAATGGTGCTCTGGTCAATCAGTTCTTCATTAACTCATAGGATCAAGAATTTCCTTAGTAATCTTAAAAAAAACACTTGTCTCCAATTTATTCAAAGAGAAAGCTATGATAAAGTCTTAAACAGAAATTCTGTAATATATTGCAAAAATTCAAAGGATTTGCACTCCCCTAAAAATTACTGGAAATGTTTCAATAAGATAGCTGTCATTTTGGTTTGATATATCAAAAGAAATCAGCTCATCAAAATTTTAAACTTTCAATTACTAAAAAAACAACATTTTCTGAAAGGTATTTTAAAATTAATCTCGCACACTTTTTCTTTCACTTCTTTTTTTCTCAATAATCAAAAAATTGTGTTATTTTCCTTCATGTTTCCAAAATCTTTATAATATTATCTAATAATCAATCAAAAAATTTATCACAATATCTTATAATGCAGGATTTTCAAAATTCCTCCATTTTTTAAAAAATAAAAAATAATATTTATTTGAGATCATAAGACAATCTTTGCGAATAAATTCACTTTCAAAAGATGGAAATTGATTTCTGTTTGAATTTTTTCTTCCATGGAGATTTCTGAATCAATGAATTATTTTTCTGGAAATATCAATCTTCATAAAATTTGTTTTTGATTCTTCTCACAACTTACGTATTTTTTTAATAAAACAGATAATTTATATTCCTCTTTCTAGCTACAAGGAGAATGTCATGTTTCATTCTAAAATCCTTAAAATCTATTGTCCATCCAATTTATTCAAATCACTACTCTGAAATTTCTCTGGTTCCAAATCAATGTTCTATCTGTTCAGTTATCCCATATCACTCAAAGAACTGACTGTAGTTGATTTCAGACTCAGAATATCAGTTAAATTATAATCAATACTCATCCAAATTTTCATCAATAAAACTTCAAGGCCATATTTATCACTCTCTGGAGAAGGATTCTCTATGGTCTCACATATGAAAAATTATTGGCTATAAAATGCTTCAGTCTAATGGCAAATTACAAATATCCAAACTTGACTAAAGAGCTTTGAGCTGCAAGTCTGAATTTCAAATCTTGATCTTTGAGCTTTGTCAGCCTCCTGGATTCCAAGACCCTTGCTATCATTCAGATACCAGAGTTGATAAAATGAATAATAACTATATTATTCAATAATTGCAGCAAAAATCCATAAAATATTTGGATGAAGCTATTGAAAGGTTGATTGGTTTGGTTATGGTTTAATATTATTCATCAATATTAATAAATTTATTATTAAATAAATTAATAGAGGGGCCAGAATAATATTGGTGATCTTTAAAACCTCTCTTAAGGGAATTCACTTGGAAAACACATATACCTGGTTACTTTGGAACCTTTAATTTATATTCTTAAAGGAGATATTGCCCAAAGATAATATATATTTAAAATATATGGTGTTTTGAAAGGGCCTTGTAGCCAAGCTTCCACGACAGAAAAAGGATTATAAGAATCACTGGTATATTATTAAATCCTTTGGGTACCTGTTTGGGATGTGTACTGATGGGTTAAACCAATTACTGGGGTTAGGAAGGTTGTTCAGAAGTCTAAATTGATAAAAAGGGTTGAGGACCAATATTATTAATCAGACTCATACCATAAATCACTTACTTATCTCTTAAAAGTATTTGATCACCTTGGCACGGTGTCTGGATGTAAATATAACTGGGTCTCTGTGTATCAATATCCTCAAAGGATCTCTATATTTATAGCTTTTTGAGTCCCAATTCTGTCCTTCTGAAGGATACAGGGGCTCAAAGGGATGGTTTCTAAGGCTATCAGGGAAAAAAGTGGTAGCCTCTCATGTTTCTTTGGTGATTTAGCTTGAGTAACATCTGATTCCACAGGGTATGGGAAGTATTCTACCTTTTGATTGATGTTTAAACATTTAAATAACACCAATCTTTCCACATGATTCATTATCTAATTAATTATCTTTGGCAAATATTCCCAGGATGTTAATAATTATTTTACTAGGCATTAATACGGGTAATCCGATTTCAGGTGCATTCTTATTATGTATTAGCTGATTGGAGTAAAATCATGATATTGATTTTACTCCTTATTTTCAAAATTCTGTTGTTTTACTTAAAATAATTAACCAAAAATATGAACTATGAGAATTCATGTAATATTTTTACATCATCAGTTCCCTTAGTATTTCACGGAAACTATGATTTCTTGAAGTCCTCAAAATTGTATATTTCAATTGTTTTAAGATATTTTACAAATAGTAGTTATCTCATTTTTGACATATTTGGTATTTTTTATCATATTTTCTAAAAAAATACATAGAAAGTTTATTTAAGTATTTTTATACAATTTTATGTATTTTTAGATTATCTAATATCCACAGGGACATTTATTACATATTTAGTATTTCCCTGTCTAGGTTGTAGCACCTTTATGTGGTACCTTGGCTTCTGAAGCCATCTGTCACTCTGTCAGCCCGTAGTCCTGCCGCTGCGTACTTGTCAGATGCCCAGGGCTGCATACACTGATTGTCAGGGTACTCTGCCAGGGTGGTAGTGCTGCTTCTCAGCCCGGCGCAGGTGTA
Organism: Puccinia polysora; assembly: GCA_025617555.3. NCBI lineage: Eukaryota > Fungi > Basidiomycota > Pucciniomycetes > Pucciniales > Pucciniaceae > Puccinia > Puccinia polysora. The sequence goes on from CM062617.1 coordinate 12,151,673, forward strand.
TTGGTTGCTGCGGCTGCGTGTAGGAATTGTGACAAATCACATTTCCGCCTGTAACTCCTCCAAATCACAGAATTATTGGATTCTTTCACAAAATTCACTGTGAAATCTATGAGTGGGGTTTCATTTGAAAAATTAAAATGGCCAAAATCCAAAGGCTGTGTCTCTTTCCAGATTTTCATGAATTATTTAAAAATATAAGAAGTAGGAATTTGATCTAGGTGTCAGTGAGTGACCCTACCTTAATTTTTATGTAGATTCATAATTTGGAATAATATTTTTACTATTATTTCTTCTTTAATAAGATTTCTATATGTTGAAGTAATTCTGGTACTTTGCAGCTTGCTCTGCAAGAGTAGCAAGCTGACATTCCCCCACTCCAAGATATGGCCATATCTGAAATAAATGTGGAGTTGTTGGGAAAAATTTAATTCAATATGCATTTCAGTTCCTTCTACTGGCTCTTGAGTTTCTCAGATTTATTGGTCCATCAGGTATATTACTTTCTGGTAACCATTCATCTTTGTCTGCAGATTCTCCTTTTTATCTTACTGATTATAGTCTAAAATCTATTCCTTTCAATCTCTCTTTCTTGTCTCTCAATATCCTTCTGACTTTCCCTTTTTCCTTCATGGGTTCAGTCTCTATTGGGATTATTAATGGAGGGAGTTTGCTACCTTCTCTTGGTTAAAAGTTCTTTACTAAAATAACAGGAAATACTGGATGCTTTCTTGATAATTCTTCACCCAAGATTATTTCAACAGAATTCTTGCCGTTGTAAGACTCCAAAAGGTGCTACGCCATGGCAGTTCCATGGAGGGGGAAGGTGCGTTTGAGGCTGCCCTCCTGAGTGTTAAAAAAATATTTAAATGTAACCAAGATCAAGGTCCAGAACTTTTAAGTGAGGTGTCAGCTCTCTGATACCAGGAACCTTGCAGTCCTTTAGCTACAGAGAGTGATAAAAATGCTGGAATGATAATAATTATTATTATTCCAATAATAAACACTTAGAAGCTCAAATAAATGATATAATAAGAGCAGTTGCAAGGTTTAATTGGTTGGCTAATAAATGGTTTTCAATATAATATAAAAGAGGGGCCACAGTATTATACTACTGGGGATCTTTACAGACTAGCAACCTCTCTTCAAGGGGCCTCCTTAGGCAGTTAAAGAACCTTGTAATAAAGATGGGTGCCTTATAAAGGACTTATTCCACTAAAGGCCGGGCTTAACAGCACAGATGGCCAAGACAGGAAAGGTAACACTCACTCTGAGAACTTTACCACAAAAACTCCTGGAATAATTGGAAGGGTTTCAGAGCAGATGGGGTAGATTGCTTGACTAAACTTCAATGGTTGATTGGTTCATAAGGGTAAATAATACTACTATAGAATAAGTCATAAATAACTTGCTTATCTTCATATAAGCATTTGATCATCAATGACAGGGTGTCTTATCGATAATAAATAATTCCTGGTAACTGATGATGGAATAACAGATCCAAAGAGGTCTGTATAAATACCTTTTTGGGGTGATTTTGGTCTTCTCAGGGCACGTAGAGAGGGTTCTGCTCGTGGGCTGAGGCTGGCAAGCCAGTCAGGGCAAAATTGGCACGTTCACTTGGTGCTGTCAATCAGCTATCCTTAGATCAGTTGGATTTCTGTATTATTTTAGCCACAGGATCTGTTAATCTGTTGTGGCCTAAATTTGATCATTCTGTACTCATCCTTTATTTGTACTATTGATATTTCTTTAAAGCGTGCAGATGTGGATGTTTACTGATTTTCCATCATCTGCTGATCATTTAGATAATTTATAATAATTTTTATGAACACTTCTTGTAGTTTTTCATGGTCTTCAAAGATCAGGATCAGTGATTTACATGGTAATCCTTGATCTTTGATTTATTATTAAAAAATGTTTTAAACTTAATTTTCATTAATTTTATTTAAGTTTTGACCTTTTTAGATTATCAGTAATGCATATGTCTGTTTTTTACATATACTAGGCAACCCTAACTAGGTTGTAGTCCTTCTGAGCGGTACATGGTTGTCAGATTAGTCACGACTGATCCAGACGCGGGGATCAGTTAGTACAGATGCATGCGGGGTAGGATATGCTGCGTGCGTGGCAGAATCAGCTGCGCGCGTGTCTCTAGTACGCGGGAACCTGCTGCTACTAGTATGTAGGGATATGTAATGATGCGGGGCTGCGCGCGGGAATTGTGACATAACACATTTTCGCGTGTAACTCCTAAAATATACACAACACCTCAATTCTGAGTGAATTTTAGGTGTAAACCCTATACGTGAAAATACGTGTGAAACATTAGAATGACAAAAAAGTGCCATACTGGTGTTGTAATTTTTAGTACTTTTCTTTTTAATTATTTTTAAAAATACAAGGACTTGGAATTCAAGGGTGGGGTCAGTGAGTGACCCTACCTAATTTTGGGTGAGAAATCTATTCCTGTAAGAATATTTATGGATTTCTCACTCCTAATTTTTTTAATTGAGTTATTCTTATTTTTCATAGTTTGTGTTACTATTTGACAGTTTTGCTCTGTACATAGTAGCAAGCTGACATGAGGAATCAAGTGGTAAGGATAAAGTTTGATAATATTTGGTAGCAATGAAACACCACTATCTGAGGCAAGATTACATGGGAGATATTTGAGCAAAAGAAGTTTAAAGTTTTTTTAAAGTTCAAAAGAACAAAGCTGTTGTATGTAACAACACCCACAAGCTAATGACTATTGTCTTCAGCAAAAGATTGGGGATGAGCAACTGAAACCCCAACCAACCTCAAGGTTCTCATTGATTCCACCCAACTCTCCGCAATCAAGTGCTTCAAGGGTAACAGATAACTGAGGGTGGCCATACAAGACAAAGCACAATGTTTTGAGAAGCTCTAAAAGCAAACAGAAAAAAAATTTGAACAGGGATAACCTCAACACTTCTCAAGGAACTCAAGAGTAGGCTGTCCGAATGCAACTTTGAAAAATAACAGAGGTATAACACTCCAGTTCTTCAGCTTAATGAAACCTCTTCAATCAGAAGTGATTGGCTCCAAAAAGATGATCAAGGAAGGATCAAGACCAGTATGGCCACAGAAAGAAATCAAAGAGTGGTGTAACACACTCAAAAATTCCAACAGACAGAATTCTCTTCAACCAGCAAGGCTATTGGTTGGTGATAAGGATCAGGCCTCAGAGTGGCAAAGACTTGGGATAAAATGGATCAGTAGGCAATCAAAGATATACCCAGGATAATTATTATACATTACTATGATAACAGGGGGGAAATATACACACACTCCCATGGATGGATTTTGAAAAAGGTAGGGGAGAGCCCCTCCTATTATGGGCCATGGCCCCCTGTTGACTATGTACAAGTGATAACACAGATAGAGTGGAAAAAAACAACAAATATTGAAAAAACAAGTTTTTTTTATTAATTTAATTTAAATGGTAATGAGAAACAAAAAAACAAATGGTGAAGAAAAAATAAAGAAAACAAATAAAAAACAGGTATTCATGACACATGAGAAGAAAAAGCTGAACAGGGCCAAAATGTCATCAGCCTGGGCCAATGATGGCCATGGTTGATGAGCAGCAGGAGATGCGCCTGGGTGGCCATCATGACAATGGAGGGACCGCGCGGACAGCAGTGGCCACGCAAAGGTTCAAACGGCTGCAAAAAACATTGCCATTTGTGGTCCTCAGAGATGGATTGGGAGGATGATGATTGGTGAATAAGGATTATGAGTGGATTGCTGGCCTTGATGAAGTTGGGATGATCCTGGGGAGAGGATGAGATGCTTCAATATTGGTCATGATTGATGGTAGGCCTAGGCAGAGTTTTGTGGATGTCAATTGGTTTGAAAGGATGATTGATTGGTTGACATCACCAACGGCTGCAAGAAACCTTTGTGGTCATTGGTCAATGGCGGCAATCTTTGTTGTTGTCCCCAATGCCGCAATGGGGTGGATGTGGGGGTTGAGTGAAGGCTACAGCTGATTGGATGATGATGTGATGAGGAAGAGGATGGCCAATGCCAATGCCGACAAGGCTTGAGCTGAGCCAAGCTTTTCTCACCCGCAAGCTTGGAAAAAAGGGACTGGAGGATAAGGAGTGGGGCAAGAGGGACTTGAACACCAGACACAGGGGTCTAGACGCCTGAGAGATCCCCCTAGACAGCTAGGAGAAGGGAAGGCTGGGAACTGGAAACTGAAATAGGAAATAATTCCAGAAAAAACTTTTTTTTAAAAAAGGATGTATTGATGGATAAGGGGATGTAAAAAAATTTTCAAAAATTTCCATAATCAATGAGGTGTCCCAGATAGGTCACCACAGCTCTCTCCAACTTACAGACTGTCCCTAGTCTGCACCTTGAACTTGAAGATATAAAGAGAAGGAGAAATACAAGGAAATTGAACAGAAGATGGGCCATTTCTTGATTGTGAGAGGGATTGAAGTGTTGGAAAATATCTTGATCCATCCAAATAAGCCTTAGAAGGTGTAGAGATAAAACACAGAAGGCGTCCCAGGTGCTCACGCATGTGGCATACAGTACATTTTACAACAAAAACGCAGCAAATAACCCTGGCAGTGCACAATTGGGAGGACTTACTTCTGAGATAAGTTGCCTCCACAACAATGAAACTTCTTGAATTGATCAGCAGAGAACCTTCTGGCCAGTGGAGTAAAATCCAGCTCCTTCAAAACATAAGATCCACCTCTAAATTGGCAAACCACCCAATAGGGACCATTCCGGCAATTTGAGAAAAGCTTGCCCCACTGGGTCTCCAAAGATTTATTATAAGCTAAAAATAGATCACCAAGTTTCAAGGAGTCCCTGATTTGATTGGAGTGCTTTTCCTCCCAATACTGAACTGATTTTGCTCTGGACTCCATCATCCTTTGATAATCTTCATCACAAAAATCTTCAGGCAACCTTTTTCCAATCATCCATGGGAGTGTGTGTGTTTGTCCCCCCCAGTTATTATCAGTGAATTAAAATCTCCATCCTTATCCTGGGTATATCTTTTGATTTCCCATTGATCCTTTGACCCTCCATCCTCAAATCTTCAATCTGTCCATCTGTGACCTTGATCTTTATCACCAACCATAGCCTTGCTGGTTGAAGATAATTCTGTCTGCTGGAATTCTCAAGTGTGCTATTCAACTCCTGATCCCTCTTTCTGACCATACTGGTCTGGTCCTTCCCTGATAATCTTTTTGGATCCAGTCAGGTTTGACTGAGAGGTTTCTTTAAGCTTCAAAACTGGAGTGTTGGACCTCCCTTTATTCTTTAAAGTTGAATTCTACCACGCTAATCTTGAGTTCCTTTAGAAGTTTTGGGTTATTCTTGTTAGAATCTTTTATTGCTTTGCTTCTAGGTCTTCATAAACAAATTGCTTTTGTTTTGTTCAGCCACCCACAGTTATCTGGTAACCTTCAAGCGCTTGATTGTGGAGAGATGGGAAGGTTCATTGAGAACCTGGAGGTTGGTTGTCAGCTTACTGATACCAGGAACGTTGCTTTCCTTTAGCTACAGAAAGTGATATTGGTTTTGGAATAATAATTCCAAGAAAATGACATGAAATGCTCAAATGATTGATTTAGAAACAAGTGCAAAGTTTGAGTGGTTTGGTTTGGATTAAATTGATTTAAATATATTTTTCAAGAGGGGCCACAGTTTGTGCAAACAGGGTATCTTTATTGGATAACAACCTCTCTTCAAGGGGCTCTTTTGAACCATGTAAAGACCTTGGGACAATGAGTTCCTAAGTGATTGTTCAAAAGGGGTTACTCAAGGGAATTGGGTGGACTGCCTGACTCACAGCAATTATGCCTAAAGTCAAGGAAGAGATAACTTACTAATTTAAGTAGACAATCCAATAAACTTGCAGAAATTCACGGTTGAAAGGGTCTCAGGACGATGGTTGGGGATTATTGCTGATTTTCTTCAATGGAATTAACAGTGTGTTAGAATTAATAATTATACTATCAGACTGAGGCCATAAATCATTTTTTGATTTTGAATAAACACTTGATCACGGATGGCAAGGGGTCTGGATTGATTACTTAACAATTACTGGTGTCTAAACCATCTAAAAGGGTTGGTTTATTTACTTTTCTGGGGTAATAAAATCTTCTCAGGGCACGTAGAGAGGGCAGTGCTTGTTTGATGAGGCTGAAAGGCTATCCAGGGCTATTTTGGAACTTATTCTTGGTGCTTTCAATTTGCTAGCCTTTCATGTGTCAAATTTCTATGTGAAATAATTGTCAGAAGGTATTGAAATATTAATTTGTTATTTTTATGGTTCACACATATTTCCTTATTTTGTATTACTTTCTTTGAGTTTCATGGGTAGAAATGGGTGTTTTTAGGTTCTACGTCATCTTCTGCACATGTTGGTAATTTTCAATGATTTTTTGGTAGACTTCTTGGTGTGTTTTGTGGTTCATAAAGATTTGGAAATCTTATTTATGTGACAACCTTTATTATTTTTTCTCACAATTTATTTGCTTTATTGTTTTGATTTTCATATTTTTATTTAATTTGCTTAGGTTTCAAATCTTCTGTATCTTTCAGTCAACTTGGTAAATATGCATGAAATATGCATGCAGGTTGTAGCATTTTCCTGCTGTACCTGGCTGTTGGAATTAGCACAACTGATGTTGATGCGCGCAGGCTTGACAGATGCGTGCAGGGATCCATCATCAGTCATTTTGCATGTAGATTTCATGACATGCACCTACATATTGAGTTTCAGGCGTGTTTACCCTTTCTATATGAATGCAGGGCTGCGCGCAGGAATGGTGACATAACACAAATCCGCCTGTAACTCCTAAAATATACACAACACCTCAATTCTGACTGAATTTTAGGTGTGAAACCTATGCATGGCATATTGTGTGAAATATTTGAATGGCCAAAAGGTGCCATAGTGGTGTCATGGTTTATTGGTCTTTCTCTTCTGAAATTATTTAAAAATATAAGGAGTTGGAATTCAAGGGTGGGGTCAGTGAGTGACCCTACCTATTTTTGGGTGGGGAATGAATTTCTGAAATAACATATTTGGTTTTCCCACTTTTCCTAATTTTATTATTTATTTTCTGTTTTTGATCTGCTTTTACAGGTTTCTCTTGTCAACTAGCAAGCTGACATTCCCCCACTCAAAGATATGTCTATATCTGAAAAATTTTTGGGGTTCAGTGTCTTTTGTTAGCCCTGTAATTCCTCAAGTGGATAGGTCCATCAGGGATGTTGTTTTCAGATAACCATTCATCCCTGTCAGCAGATTCTCCTTTGTATCTGACTGGGTAGAGTATGACATCTTTGACATTTATACTTTCCTTCTTGTCTTTAAGGAATTTGCCTATTTTTCCTTTGTCTTTCTCAGTTTCTTCTGCAACAGGTATTGCTGGTGACAGAGTCTGTTCTCCTTCTGTGGGAAGGTAGTGTTTGATAAGACTTACTGGAAAAACTGGGTGCTTTCTGGAAAGCTTTTCACTAAGAATCACTTCTACTGCATTCTTCCCATGGAGTTTCTTGATAGTAAAAGTTCCAACAAATGCAGGTCTGAGTTTCCTGTTCCCTGCTAGGTTGGTAAATTTGATAGTAGAGATTAAGACTTGGTCACCAATCCTGAAATCAGGTTCTTTGTGGCTTTTATCCCACCTTTTCTGGTTATATTCAACAGCTTCTTGATCACATTTAGCAGTGTTTTTTTGGCCATGTCTATCATGTTCTTAAAGTCAAGTGATGTGGGGTGAATATTGGTTAGCTTCTAGTTTTGGTTATCCTTGGGTAGTTTAGGAATATATCCTCTTTCTAGTACATAGGGTGCTTCATTAGTGTTAGAATGTTTTCTGCTGTTTTAGGCCATTTCAAGAGCAGGTAAAAGGCTTACCCAATCATGGAAATACCAATCAGTATTCTTGTATTCTAGACCAAAACAACAGAACCTTCTGAGCATGTCTTCTAGGGTCTGAATCATTCTTTCAGCTAATCCATATTTCTGAAGATGATAATCTGTAGAAAAGGCTAGGGTAGTGCCTAACATGTCATGGAGATTCCTCCAAAATTCAGAAGTGAATTTTGGATCCCTATCACTGATGATTATCTTAGGGACTCCCATGTCAGCTATGAGTCTATTCCAAAACGGTAATTCTACTTCCATGGCAGTATCCTCCTGGTGATTGGGTAGGAATTTTTCTTTCTTGGAAAACCTGTCAACCAAGACTAGGACTGAGTTGTAGGAATAGGCTCCTCCTGGGGGTAATCCAGTTACAAAGTCCATGTTGATGATTTTCCATCTTTTCTTAGGCTCAGTAATCTTCTGTACTAGACCAAACCTTTTTCCAGTGGTCCTGTTGGACTTCTGACAAGTTTCACAATTGGTGACATACTGGACTGTGGAATCTCTCCAATTGATCCACCAAGCAGTTTGTTTTATTTTCTAGGGTTCTATCCGTGGATAGGTGACCAGCTGAACAGTTATTGTGGAACTCAGCTAGGATACGTTTCATATGGTCTTCTTTGGTTAAGACTATAACACTGGAATGTTGGTGTCTATAGTATACTAGACCATCAAATCCAGTAAACCTTCCTGCTTTGTAAGGTTTCAGGAGAGTTTCAGGTAGAATGTTAATCAGTTCAGATGGTGGAGAGGTGATTTCCATAATGGTGATTAGTGTTTTCATACTAGGGCTGTAAGCTTCCTTGATGGAGTTGAACAGGGATTCATCCAGCTCACGGATGTGGATTCCCAGAATGGGTGCCTCAGTATTCATCATTTTAATGTTAATTATAGGAAATATATCATTATCTTTGGGATCATAAGCAGGGTTACTTGGATCATTGGGTAGGGCATTCCTACTCAAACAGTCAGAATTCTGGTGTTTAGCACCAGCTTGATGGACTATGGTCATCTGACATCTGTACTGTTGAATGGCTATCTGCCACCTTAACATATGTCTAATAGGGGTTTTCATGTTCATTAAAGTCCTGAAAGCATTGCAATCAGTAATTACTGTGAACTTGATACCTTCTAAGTATTAATGGAATTTTTCCAGAGCCCCAACTAAGGCAAGGCATTCCATTTGGCTTGCACCATACCTTTTCTCAGTATCTTTTACTTGTCTGGATAGGAAGAGTATAGGTTTTTCCACTGTTTTATCATTTTCTATCACTTCTTGGTGTATAGCGGCTCCTAGCCCTTCCATGCTAGCACCTATATAGATTTTGAAAGGTTTAGAATAGTCAGGTTGAATCGGTACTGGAGCTGAGGTCATGGCCAGCTTTAGTTCTTCATAGTTATTGACCCTTTCATGAGTCATTTCAAACACAGTGGTGATGTTGCAGATTTCATACAAACATTTGGTGAGAAGGAAAAACTTAGGTAGATACTTCTTGTAGTAGCTGCAAAAGCTGATAAAGGATAGGAGTTCAGTTTTGTTCTGAGGCATTGGCCTATTCATCACAGCTGCTATTTTTCTCTGGTCAGCAGTTAAGGTTGGTCCTGAAACAATATTCCCTAAAGCTTTCAGTTCTCCATAACCAAAGTTGCATCTCTTGATTGATACTTTTAATCCCACAGTGGAGATGGTTTTAAGGACTAGCCTTACTTTGTACATGTGGGCATTCCAATCATCAGAATAAATTATAACATCATCAATGTATACCATCATCCATCCTTACCTGATGAATGATCCTAGAACTGTATCCATCATCCTTTGGAAGTGAGAAGGAGAATTTTTGATACCAAAAGGAATCCTAAGTTACTCATTAATGCCCAAATGACATATAATTCTCATAAATTTCCCACTATCAGGACTGATACGTATCTGTTGAAAACCTTTCAGCATATCCATAGTAGTGATGAACTTAGCCTTAGAGAGGTTATGTGGAGCATTGTCAATCTGTGGAATAGGGTAATAATCAGCTTGGGTATAGTTGTTCAACATTCTAAAGTCTCCAACCATCCTAGACTGATCATTGTGCCAAGCTATAATTACTGGAGTAGTGATTTCCACTTGTTCTTTGTGTCCTACTTTCCTTAAGACTTGTAATTCAATCAATTCTTGAATATGAGTTTCAAGAGCTGTCCTAGATTTTGGACTAGAAGGGTAAGCAGGTCTCCTGAGGTTTGGAGGGTAAGGAGGTTTAATGGTTAAAGTTAGGATCATGTCATGTCCTTTGATGTTACCAATTGGATGATCCTTGGTGCAGAATGCATTCTGATTTTCAAAGTAGACTTGAAGAATGTCCTGTTTTTGGTCTTTACTCATCAGGGGGTTCAGGGCTGCTTGGGAGTAGTACTCCTGGTTGAACGTCTCCAGGTGTTTTTCATAAGTCAAATCAGAAGTTTGAGAATTAAAATGGCATATTTGAAACTTTGGGTTCCAGTCTCCTCCTACTTTGAAGTACCTGCCCTTACTTTGGAATACATTGATACCATATAGGCAAAGAGAATCATTCCCTAGAATGAAATAATCACACACTCCATTCTGGATCACTACAAACTCAATTTTCAGTTTGAGTGATCCTTTTGAGTGAGGGAGGATGATATCAGAGTATCAAACTCCAATGGCACTAAGAGAAGAGTCGCAACTGCTGAACTTAGCCTGAGGTCCTTGTAGTAAGTTTTCTTTCCAATTTGGGTCTTGTTGTTCCAAATAAGCTGAACTAACACAGGAGAAAAAGGCTCCACTGTCTAAAAGTAACTTAACAGGAGATCCTTGAATTAATCCAGTAGCATAGAAGGTTTTTCCAGGAGTGTAACTTTTACCAGCAGAGGGTTTGAGAGTCAGAGTTTTGGCTTCAGACATATGGTGAATTTTCATATTGGGATTCCATTGTTGAGGTAAGTTGGAATCTTCATTAACAGAGTTAATGTTTAAGCAAGATGTTATACTTCCTTCAATGAAATTGATGGGGTTATTGATCATTAATTCATACTCATATAGAGATCCATCAGTGTCATCAAGTTGGGGATTAGGGTCATTTTCATTCTCCTCTCCTTCAATAAGATTGATCTTTTGCCTGGGCTGGGGGAATCCAGGTCTCACATGTCCAGTTTGGTTACAATTCCAGCATACCTCTTCCTTGGTATCAAAGGTTTTCTTAACTTCTAGTTGGGTATTGGTAGAGTCTTTTGTTTTGGGATTGTATTCTTCTCTAGTCTTGGGAGCGGGTTCCTTAGGTCTATTGATCCTTTTGTCAAGACCATTCATATAAATAGTTTCTTCTAGAATACCAATGAGGGTTGAGAGGTCAGCATCCATGGGCATTCTACACCTCAAAATGTGATTAAGGTGTCCGGGAAATAGATTGAGGAGTCTTTCATTGATCTCCTCTTTATTGGATTCAAGAGAGAAACAATCTAGCCTCTTCTTTTTTTCTAAACACCACTTGTGGGGTTTGTCCTTTAATGGGTCAAAAAGTGAGTTCTAAAAATTTTTCATCATCTTTCTTTTCCAGATTCTGGTGCCAAACTGTTCATTGATTAGAAAATTCCAAGAGCTCCAATTTTGAGATCCTACTTCTCCTCTTTTGGTGATAAACCAATCCAGTGCCACTCCTTCAAAGAGCCTGGGTAGCCTAACTACAGCTATTGTGTCTTGTAGTTCATAGGAGCAAGGGTGTTATCAATGAATTTAATGAAGCTGATATGGTTGTATTCCCCTTCTCCTGAGAATTTAGGCCATTCAGTTACAGTAGGCAAGAGTTTCAAAGCTTGTTCAACTTCAGGGGTAGGACTAGGCCGGTAAGACTCATTCCTATTCATTCCAGGATCAAGAGAGATGTTATTAGTTATGCTTGTCCTGGTGGGTTTTGATTCTTCTACATTGACTTCAGGAGGGGCAGTTGATTTAATTTTAAGGTCTCTTAAATAATTCTTAATCACACCTAGTTCCAAATCCATTTTGTTGCTTAATAAGTTAATTTTATTAACAAGATGAACAGAAGGGGTATCAGTTTTGTTTCTTATTTCTCCTTTGATTTGCTCAAGGAGAAGAAGTATCTCTTCCTGTCCAGAAGAACAGGTGGTACCAATATGATTAATTAAAGATGCTTTATTTAGATCATTGGTATTCATTAACAATTTAATTTCAGACTCATTGGCTCTCAGATGGTCAGTTTGATTTTGGATTGTTTGGATTGCTTTTTCAAGTTGTTTGTGAATATTGTCTAGATTGTTACTCAAGATGTTAAAATTATGGAAAACATTGCCAGAAAATTTGTTAAACAATGGTGTTATATCATCAGAATCTACTTGTGATAAACTTTCTTCCATTTCTGAGCTAGAGATATTATATTGTCCCAATATTTTGGGTTCTTCATCCTTTGATGATTTGAGGACCTCAAATTTTGGGGTCCTTTCCCTTTAATTTGGCTATTTGATCCCAAGGGTTCCATTTTTCTACATAATTCTCTACTTCTGCTCTGGGAATTAATTTCTGCAGGGCTAATTGAGAGGACTTGGCCTGTTTCAGCCTGCTACTTAGCACAGAGCAACCTGACAAAGCAACAACAATAATAATATTAACAAAAATAAAAAGAACAAAAAAATAAATAAATAAAATTATTATAAAATGAAGGAGTAGGAAATCTATGAATATTGTTGCAGAAATGGATTCCCCACCCAAAATAAGGTAGGATCACTCACTGACCCCACCCTTGAATTCTTACTCCTTATATTTTTTAATTAATTTAAAAGAAAATGGTAAATGACCATGGCACCAATATGGCACCTCTTGGCCATTTTAATATTTCACATGATATGTCATGTATAGGTTTCACACCTCAATTTCAGTCGAAATCCAGGTGTTGTGTGTAGTTTAGGAGTTACACAGGGAATTGTGTTTTTTCACAATTCCCGCACGCAGCCCCGCGTCCCTACAGCGCTGGACTCCCGCGCACCCAAACTCCCGCGCGCAGTTGATCCCTCCCGCGCGCAGGTAATCCTGTGACCTAGTCACGCGCGCAGCGGATCAGTCCCCGAGCGCATCTAAATGGACTGATCCCTGCGCCTAACCTGCCGTGATCACGCGCGCAGCGGATCAGTCCCCGCGCGCATCTGAATGGACTGATCCCCGTGCCTAGCCTGCCGTGATCAGTCTGACAGCCAGGTACCGCTCAGAGGAGCTACAACATAGTAGGATCTACTCTACACATGTAAAGCTACCACACAAGCGTAGATCATAGTTTAAAAACCTCAAAAGTCAATTAAAATTAGTTATTAACTAATTTTGAGTATTTTTTATTAATTAAATAAAGATCCAGACTCACCACGTCATGAGCTGATCAGAACCTTCAAAGACCAAAAAACTACACAAGGAGTGGTCGTAAAAATTATTACAAATTACATACATGATCAGCAGATGATGGAGAATCAATAAACATCCACGTCTGCTCACTTTGGACCAGTTTTTACAGTAAAAATTGAGGATCAGTGCAGGATCAGCAAAATGATTAATCTGTTGATTAAAAGATCCTGCAGCTAAAAAGGAGCTGTTCCTTGACAGATCTAAGGCCAGCAGGCTAACATAACCTTGAGGACGTGCAAATCTTGCCCTGAATGCCCCCCTAGACTCAGCCTGTGGCTAATACCCCTTCTAGAGGCCCTCAAGCACCCAAAAAGGAATATTTAAACAGGCTCTTTTTGCCCTTTTGTTCCAGAGATCAATCAGTAAATCAATCAGTTATCAGAAATATTATTATTATCAATCAGAAATTGTGTCATTGTTAGTCAAGTGCTTATCAAGAAGAAAGCAAGTGATTTATGATCTAGTCTGAAGTATTATTATTATTATTTTCTAAATAACTATCAAGAACCAGAAGTTTGAACCAGCCACCAACCCCATCTTTTCTGAAGCTTCTTACCTGAATCTTTGCAGGATTTCTGTGGATTACTTCCCAAGTAAGTTTTTCCCTTCCTGCTCTGGGTTTGTGTGCTGTTTTGCCCGCCCAAAGTAGTGGATAAGGCCTTAGAAGGCACCCATCTTCATTCCAAGGTTATAAACTGCCTAAGGAGGCCCCTTGAGTAGAGGCTTCCAAGTCTGTAAAGACCCCCAGTAGTATATTACTGTGGCCCCTCTTTTTATATTAGATTTAAAATATTTATAACCAAACCAATTAAACCTTGCACTTGCTCTTACCATATTATTATTGGAGCTGTAAAGTGTTTATTCTTTGGAATATTATTTCTCCAAATTCTTTTATCACTCTTTGTAGCTAAAGGACTGAAAGGTTCCTGGTATCAGAGAGCTGACAGCCTGTGATATAGTCTTTCTCATGGCTGCTGAGTCCTCCTGCTCTTGGGCTAGCTTTTATGCCTCCCAATGACTCACATGATCCTTAACCAGATTTTTGATCCTGAAATCCTTGGTCAAGTCTGGACTGGGAGGCATAGGAGGAGGAGTAGCCTTGCGGGACAACTTTCCGGGCACAGGACTCACTTTCAATGGTTTGTTTTTTGACTGGGCGGTTGCGGGTGCTGGTGGATTTTGCGGCACTCCAGTTGTCTGTTAGAGTCCCCTCATTTTGCTTGCTACAGGCACTTGTACGGGCGCGCGTTCCTCCGGGTAGAGGTCCATAGGACAAGGCTTGTCTGGTTGCGCGGGGTTTGGGCCTGTTTGTGACATTGTACAAAAAAATGAGTATAAGTTTTGTCAAAAGGTAGTAAAAAAATGATAAAAAAATAGTAAAATATTTTTTTTTATTTTAAATTAGTTTTTAACTCACTTAGACTTGAATTCAACAGTACTAAGGCTTTTTTAGGGTATAAGGAGTCCTTGGTAGGTAATCCAGCGGGGTCTTTGTGGGTACCAATGAGGTCTGGGCTTAAATTCAAAGACCCGTGATGAGAACTGTTTTCTAACAGGTCTTGCTCAATAAAATCCGCAAGGGAAAAGGTTCTTTCCACTGCAAACAAGTTAAAAATAAAATTTTAATAATTTTTTGGTTTTATTATAATTTTATTAATTTTGGGTACCAATGAAGTCTGGGCTTAAATCCAATGATCTGTGGTTAGAACTGTTTTCTAACAGGTCTTGGTCAATAAAATCCGCAAGGGAAAAGGTTCTTTCCACTGCAAACAAGTTAAAAATAAAATTTTAATAAGTTTTTGGTTTTATTATAATTTTATTAATTGTTATTAATTTTTTATTAATCTTTGAATTGTTTTCAGAAAATTTTGAAAAAAAATATATATAATATTTTGAGCTTACTTTCTTTATTTTATTTATCCTTGTCTTCCTCTGATACTTCTTCCAGGCCGTCTTTTGCCTGAGTAAAGAATTGAAATTAATAAGTCTTGATCAAGCTCTAATTCTTTATCTTTCAAAGCTTGTTGTTTATAATAGTTTAGCTTTGCTTTTTGTTGTTCATGAGTTATGATAACAGGTAAAAAATTAAGGATTCTCTCTTCTTTTCTTGGTTTCAGAAGTTTATAATAATAATTGATTAATTCCATTTTTGTCTTGATATCCACTGGAAGAATAAAAATAAAAAAATTAATAAGTATTTTTACTTATATTTACCTAGATTATCTGGTCCAAAGAAATTAATTAATTAAAAATAATTATTCAGGGATATTTCCTGGCCAGACCCCCAGTTGTCAGATTACTGATACCAGGAACTTTTCCATCCTTTAGCTACAGCAAGTGATATTGGTGTTGGAATAATAATTCCAAGAAAATTGTGTGAAATGCTCAAATGATTGATTTAGAAGCAAGTGCAAAGTTTGAGTGGTTTGGTTTGGATTAAATTTATTTAAATATATTTTTCAAAAGGGGCCACAGTTTATGCAAACAGGGGATCTTTATTGGATAACAAACTCTCTTCAAGGGGCTCTTTTGAACCGTGTAAAGACCATGGTACAATGAGGTCCTAAGTGATTGCTCAAAAGGGGTTACTCAAGGGGATTTGGTGGACTTTCTGACTCACAGCACTTATGCCTAGAGGCAAGGAGGAGATAAATTACTAATTTCAGCAGACACTCCAAGAAACTTGCAGAAATTCACCGTTGAAAGGGTCTCAGGACAATGGTTGGGGATTATTGCTGAGTTTCTTCAATGGAATTAACAGTGTGTTAGAATTAATAATTATACTATCAGACTGAGGCCATAAATCATTTTTTTATTTTGAATAAACACTTGATCAGGGATGGCAAGGGGTCTGGATTGATTACTGAACAATTACTGGTGTTTAAACCATCTAAAAGGGTTGGTTTATATTCTTTTCTGGGTTAAGAAGATTTTCTCAGGGCACCAGAGAGGGTAGTGCTTGTGTGATGAGGCCTGCAGGATAACCAGGGCTATTTTTGCACGTAGTCTTGGTGCTTTCAATTGGATAGCCTTGCATGTGTCATATTTCTATGTGAAATAATTTTCAGAAGTTATTGAAATATTAATTTGTTATTTTTATGGTTCAGGCATATTTCCTTATTTTTTATTACTTTCTTTGAGTTGCATGGGCAGAAGTGGGTTTTCCTAGATTCTACGTTATCTTCTGCACATCTTTGTAATTTTTAATAATTTTTTGGAAGACTTCTTGGTGTGCTTTGTGGTTCATAAAGATTTTTCAATCTTATTTACCTGACAACCTTTATTATTGTTTTCCACAATGTATTTGCTTTATTGTTTTTGTTTTTCATATTTTTATTCAATTTTCTTAGGTTTCAATCATTTCTCTATCCGTAAGTCAACTTGTTACATATGCATGATGTATGCATGCAGGTTGTAGCATGTTCCTGCTGTACCTGGCTGTTGGAATTAGCTCAACTGATGTTGACGCGCGCAGGCGTGACAGCTGCATGCAGGGATCCATCATCAGTCATTTTGCATGCGGTTTTCTTGACATGTGCCTACGTATTGAGTGTAAGGCGTGTGTACCCTTGCTATATGAATGCAGGGCTGCGTGCGGGAATTGTGAAATAACACAAATTGGCCTCAAACTCCTAAAATATACACAAAACCTCAATTCTGACTTGATTTTAGGTGTGAAACCTATACATGGCATAATGTGTGAAGTATTAGAATGGCCAAAAGGTGCCATAGTGGTGTTGTGGTTTATTGGTATTTTTCTTCTGAAATTATTTAAAAATATAAGGAGTTGGAATTCAAGGGTGGGGTCAGTGAGTGACCCTACCTACTTTTTGGTGAAAAATCTATTTTTGTAATAATATATCTGGATTTCCCACTTCTTTTGATTTTATTATTTATTTTCTGTGTTTGATCTGCTTTGACAGGTTCCTTTTTTCAACAAGCAAGGTGACATTGTTTGGGATTGAGTAGATCTTTCCTTATCTTCTGCTGACAACCAGAGTTATTAGGTTCTGGGAATTGTTACTTAAAACTGCCTTGTTCCATTGAACTTTGAACAAAAACTTTGACTCATTGTGTTCAAGTCTTTTCCTGCACCATCTTGCCTCAGGTAGTGTTGTTTACATTGCTACCAACTATTCACACACTCATCCCTTACATTGATTCCTTATTTACAAGTTCCTGGAACTCAATTCTGGTTACATTTAAAAATTATTGTAACTCTTAGGAGGGAAGCGTAAACAGCAACTTTCCCCTCCACAGAACTGCCTGGGCCTTAGCACTGTTTGGAGTCTTACACCAGTACTGAGGTCAACTTATCCAATTGAGTGTAAACACCGCCAAAATTTCCACAAACAATTTTGAAATTATGACGCATATCATTAGAAAAGGAAGTAATTAAATCAGAGGTTGGTTTAGACAAGAAAGTGGGTTCAGAATTAGAAGCTAATTGTGGTACACCTTTTTCCACTTTTGAGCTAAGGATATTATCTGATCCCAATCCTTCTTTTCCTTTGGCTTTGGATGGGCAGAAGATCTCTTCTTTTCTGATCCTCTGCCTTTCAGTTGGCTAATTGATCCCACAGATTCCACTTTTCTACCTAGGACTCTACCTCTTTCCTTGTAATCATTTTCTGAAGGGCTATCTGGGTAGCCTTTGCCTGGGATATTATCTTTTTCATAGATACTACATCCTCCTTGGCTTAAGCTTCTTTGAATTCTTCCCAATATTTCATGTGCTCTTTGACTAAGTCTTTAATCCTGGCTTCCTTAGCCAGATTCTGCTGGAGTGGCTGAAGGGAACCTCCTTGTGATGGAGGGGGGCTTGATTCTACTACCTTCTCCAGCTCTATGTTGGGGGAGGGCAACAGTACTTGGGGCTGTTCCCTGTCCACCAAAATTTGATTCACAGGCTCCAGCCCCCTCATTGTTGTCATTATTTGTGGTCTCACGGTTACAGGGGGCTCTTGGCAAAGATCCATAGGAGGGAATTCTCCCTGAGGCCCTTTGGTAACGTCTATTCATATTGAATTAAATATTAATAAGTATTTTTCTAAAGAAAAATCTGTGATAATAAGTTTATTAAAACTTACTTAATTTTATGTTAAAAGGTACTAAGAATTTATTGGGATTATATTTTCCTTAATAGGTAATCCTACGGGGTCTTGGTGTGTTCCAATGAGGTCTTCTCTAGTCCAGTCAATTTTATCAGGACGTCCAGAAATATCTCATACTTTTTGATCCAATATATCACCTTCAGTGGCCGTGGTTTCTGGAATAGGAGGGTTAACTGATAGTATGAGAAAGATATTTTATTGGTTAATAAAATATATTAATATTATTTGAATAATATAATTTGGTACTATCAAGTTTTTGCTTACTTTTATCTTTTAAAAATTCATTTATATGGTATTTTTTCCATGCTTTATGTTTTCTTAATAGGGCTTTAAAGTTGATAAGACTCTCAAGATCTTCTTGTTCAAGGATTTTATCTGATTGTTTACAGACAGAACAGATATCAAGTTGTTCAGCTTTATTTAAAGCTTCCCAACCAGTTGGTTTATAATTTTTAATGTATTCTTCTTTTCTTATTTTTAAAAGATTTAAATAATATATTATTAATTCTGCATTGGTTTTAAAATCCACTGCAAAAAAAATTAATGATAAATCATGGTTAAAAAGTCAGATAAATTATCTTTGATTAATTTTTACGTGAAATGTCTGGTCCAAGGTATTAAATATAATATAATGGAATATTTACAGGCCAGACCCCCAACTTTCAGCCTCCTGGATACCAATAATCTTGCTTTCCTTTAGCTACCAGAGTTTATAAAATAAATAATAAATATATTATTCAATAATTTCAGCAAAAATCCATAAAGTATTTGGATATAGCTATTGCAAGGTTTATTGGTTTGGTTATGTTTCAATATTATAAATAAATATTAATAAATTGATTATTAAATAAATTAATAGAGGGGCCACAATTATATTGGGGATCTATAACAACTCTCTTCCGGGAAATCACTTTGAAAAAAAGTATAACTGGTTACTTTGGAACCTTTAATTTATATTCTTGAAGGAGATATTGCTCAAAAATAATATATATATAAAATATATGATGGTGTGACAGGGCCTTGTAGCCAAGATTTCAAAAAATAAAAAGGATAATAAGACTCACTGGTATATTATTAAATCCTTTGGGTCCTTTTTTGGGACATGCACTGATGGGTTAAAGCTAATACTGGGGTTAAAAAGGTTTTTCAGAAGTTTAAATTGATAAAAAGGGTTGGGGACCAATATTATTAATCAGACTAAGCCATAAATCACTTACTTATCTCTTATAATTATTTTATTACCTTGGTATGGTTTCAGGATGTAAATATAACTGGGTCTCTGGGTATCAATATCCTCAAAAGATCTCTATATTTATAGCTTTTTGAGTCCCAATTCTGTCCTTCTGAGGGATAAAGGGGCTCAAAGGGAGGGGTGCTAAGTCTAGCAGAGAAAGCAGTGGTATCCTTCCATGTTTTTTTGGTTCTGTAGCACGGGTAAAATCTAATTCCACAGGGTATTGTAATTATTCTACCTTTTGATTTTTTTTAGACGTGTGAATAACACTACTCTATCCACATGATTTATTATCTAATTAATTATCTTGAGAAATATTCCCAGGATGTTATTCAGTCTTTTAGTAGACATTCCTAAGGTGTAATACTCCAAACGGTGCTAGGCCGTGGCAGTTCTGTGGAGGGGAAAGGTGCTGTTTAGGCTGCCCTCTTGAGTGTTACAAAAATATTTAAATGTAACCAAGATCAAGGTCCAGAACCTGGTAAATGAGGAATCAAGGAGTAGAGGATAAAGATGATAATAGTTTGGTAGCAATGGAACAGCACTATGTGAGACAAGATTATGCAGGGAAAAACTTGAACAAAAGAAGTTAAAGTCCCCTTAGAGTTCAAAGAACAAAAGCTGTTGTATGTAAACAACGCCCACACGCTCATAACTCTGGTCGTCAGCAGAAGATTGGGGATAATCAACTCAAACCCAAGCAACCTCCAGGTTCTCAATGAACCTGCCTAAATCTCCGCAATCAAGCGCTTGAAGGGTACCAGATAACTTTGGGTGGCTGTACAGGACAAAGCACAATGTTTAAGAAGCTCTAAAGCAAACAGTAACTGATTTGAAGCAAGGATAACCTGAACACTTCTAAAGGGACTCAAGAGTAGGCTGGCAGAATGCAACTCCAAAGAAGCTAAGGGGAGGTATAATACTCCAGGTCTTAAGCTTAATAAGACCTCTTCAATCAATCGTGATTGGCTCCAGAAAAGTGATCAGGGATCAGGACCAGTATGGTCAGAGAAAGGGATCAAGGAGTGGTATAACAAACTCAAAAATTCCAACAGACAGAATTTTTCTTCAACCAGAAAGGCTATTGGTTGGTGATAAGGATCAAGGATCAAGGGTTTGAGTATGGAAGCTCAAGGATCAAGGGTGTGCTGATTTCATGCTGGATGATTCCATGCTCCAATGATGGATCCAAAAGGCAGGGGACAGCCCCTCCTTATATGGGCAGGAGGCCCTGTTAGACTATGTACAACAGATTCTACAAATAGAGCAAAAAAGGAAAGAAAATCATGTAGTCACTCGCGTTTGTCCGTAGATGGGCGCATGCAACAATACCAGAATCACCCACCCCTTGTCCAAAGGCGGACGGGGTGGGAAAGGGAAATGAACCAAACCCCCGCGGATTTCCGCGGGCGGTAGTTGACACTCTTCACCCCTCTTCCAAAGGCGGAAGTGGGTGGGAGAGCCCCAGGAAAGGTGATGGATGAAGTTTGTGAGAGCGCCAATGGGCAGATAGGAGATTGGCTTGAGACAGTTGAGTAAATCCTGACAGGCTTGAGATTCACGACTGATAGATTGAGTGAGATAGGAGATTTGACGGATCCAAGGATTTGACAAATGCTTGGGGGTGCGGTCGGGATGGATTTGGTAAATCATGGATGAGCGCCGCGCGACGGTAGCAATGAGGATGAGCGCTGCGCAAAGGTAGCAATGAGGATGAGCGCCGCGCAAACGTAGCAATGAGGATGAGCGCCGCGCAAAGGTTGCAATGAGGATGAGTGCCGCGCAAAGGTAGCAATGATGATGAGCGCCGCGCGACGCGCGAGGATAAGGATGCTCAACGCACAACGCGCAAGGATAAGGACGCGCGGCGCACAATGATGACTGTGAGGATGAGCCTGAGGATGAGTTGGAATTATTTTTTTTTTTTTAGATGCCGGACAGTACGTTTGCGCAAAATTTCATGGATTGAGGTCTTAAGGTGGCCAGGGTGTCCAGGATGGGGCACCACAATGGGTAATCTGATTTCAAGTGGGTTCTCATTATGTATTAGCTGATTGGAGTAAAATCATGATATTGATTTTACTCCTTATTTTCAAACCTCTGTTGATTTACTTGAAATAATTAATTAAAAATATAATTTATGCAAATTCATGTAATATTTTTACATCATCAGTTACCTGAGTATGTCACGGAAATACTGATGTTCTGACGTTCTCATAATTGTATATTTAAAGTATTTTAAGATATTTAACAAAGAGAAGGTATCTTATTTTTGACATATTTTGTATTTTTAATTATATTTCATCAAAAAAATTGTAGAAAGGTTATTTAAGTATTTTTATATAATTTTACGTATTTTTAGATTATCTACTATCCAAGGGGACATTTATTACATATGTAGTATGTCCCCATCAAGGTTGTAGCACCTTTACGTGGTACCTGGGCTTCTCAAGCTACCTGTCACTCTTTCAGCCCATAGTCCTGCGGCTGCGTACTTTTCAGATTCCCGGGGCTGCGTACAGGGCTTGTCAGGGTATGCTGTCAGGGTAACAGTGCTGCTGCTCAGTGGCGCACAGGTGTAGTGGTTGCCGCGGCTGCGTGCAGGAATTGTGACAAATCACATTTCTGCCCTTAACTCCTCCAAATCACCAAATTCTTGGATTCTGTCACAAAATTCACTGTGAAACCTATACGTGGGGTTTCATGTGAAATATTAAAATGTCCAAAATACCAAGGCTGTTTCTCTTTCCAGATTTTCATAAATTATTTAAAAATCTAAGCAGTAGGAATTTGAGGTAGGTGTCAGTGAGTGACGCTACCTTACTCTTTATGTAGATTCATAATTTGAAATAATATTTCTAATATTATTTCTTCTTTAATAAGATTTTTATTTATTTATGTTATTCTGTTAATTTGCAGCTTTCTCTGCAATAGTAGCAAGCTGACAAGCTTAGAGTATTGGACTTTGAGTTTATGCTGTTTTCAATATTTCAATTTATCAAATGATTTTCAAAGCAGTGGATCAAATAGGTTTACTGCTGAAATCTCCTACCCTGCAGAAATTTAAAAAATTTTTCATGGGACTTATGCTGCAGAGTCTTTGTTAGGCTGCTCCTCACAATCATGCCTGCCGTCACATCTTCAGCTTTATACCTTAATGGATGAGGAGGAGGTTCAGGTAAAAATCTATCCTCTTCAACCAAGTTGGTCTTGGAATTCTGTGGTGATTTGTCTGATAAAGTCTCAATAGTTGAATTTGCTACAAGAAAAACTCCCTGTTAAGCTACACAAGTCCCCCAGCCTCATAATAGAAACTGGCTGGCTAATGCAATCAAGACAACATCCACTGCAATGAAGTGGAAAATACCTTTAATCAATCTGAATTGCTCTCAGCACCTGTTGATTTATATCACTCAGTCACTTGCCTTCATCAAAATTCTAGGCCAAACTGAGCCTTTCAAAAGTAATCCAGAGAGAATTAACTCTCCCATTAAACATATCCTTTGCTATAGATGGGTTTGACAGTCATCCAAATTCTGAGCTTTGAGCCCTGAGCCTTGAGTTTCAAGCTTCAGCTTTGAGTCCCAATCTGAGAGAATTAATCTCTGAGTCAATCAAGATCTGTCTCCACTAAGAGAAACCACTTCATCTAGTCTCACAAACATACTGCTAATTCCAATCAATTTATTTTACAGTTCTTTCCGCAAGATGTAAAAGGTTTAATACTGAAGGGTGGAAATTCAGACATGAGGTCCTAGTTCTCTACTGGTCACACCTCTCAGGTTAAATTGACCAGTTGATATTAATGTGTTCAAGACAATATAAACTTTTCACATCATTCTTATGGTCTGTAAAGCCTGTTTGGTTTCCAACCAAAGTTTTTCAAAAATTTGCTCAAGCGCCTGTGGCCCCTAGCAAAGGCATTTTTGCACCTAGAAAAGCCTTCTTGGCACCCAGCCAAGGTTGACTTGGCACCTGGACAACTAAGTCTGACGCCTAGCCAAGTTTATCTTGGCGCCAATCAAAGCTGGGCGCTTTGACCCGCCAAATAGAAGAAAATATTTTTTATAAGCAAACAACTGTTAAAATTTGTTGGGAGGGAGGCTGGTTGTTTTGGTGCCACCAGCTTTAATTGGCGTCAAAGGTAGCTTGGTTGGGTGCCAAGTTTTTCCTGCCACAAGTCCAACCCAATGAAGCCCTCTGGGCACCTATCCAAGTCCCACTGGGCTCATGCCAAGTCAAACTTGGACAGGCATCCAGAAGCGCTTTACAAACCATAAACAAATCAAGCAATCTGAGTAAATTTCAAAATTCATTGGTTGGAAACCACTTAGTCACTGCCTCCATCCAAATCCTAACAAAAAACTAAATTTTTAGTTATTCTAGAGGCCTGTTTTGCATTGATCAAAATGCCTCATTCCAAAAATATTTCCTCTCAATCTTTTTCCATCTTAAGGCTCTAGGAAGGCTGGCTTGATTATTTCATCATCAGTGGTGATGTATGCATCCAACTAGCTGGAAAAGTCCTCCATGGTTCATATCCAATCAGCAAGGCCTTGGAAAATTAATCATGGCGTTTTGCTGTGCTCCACCTCACAGATACTGCCATCATATGTTACAGTGTTTCTATAATTTTCATGTATTAGGAGTAAAGTTTGTTGAGACTGTGAAAAGGAAGATGTGTCTGGTGGGAGTTGAACCCACAACCTCAGATAGACTGAGACACATACTAGAGCGCTGCCTTTACCAACTACGCTACAGACGCTTGTGGCTTCCAGGGTTGTTTGGTATTACTGGTCTAGGTTCAACTGCACAGCCTCCGTACTGTGGTGATACATCATGTTAGCAGGTTTAACCTCAACAAAGTTGGCACAGTGCTTTGGGGAATTCAACCCAAAAATTTGGGGAAGAAACAGAATACCGCAATGCAATACCTAATCTGTCTATACCAATAGCCAAATTCTTAAATCTTGACTAATCTTCAGCGCTGAGGATGCATTAAGGTGAATTCCCTATCAAAAAAATCATTCCAAATGCCTTATTTGAATCCATTCAAGGATGCTTCTGACATAATCTCTGAATAATTTGTAGGACCTGCTAGTTGGAGTTCAACCATTGTTCCAAATAGGTTCCTCAAGCTCTAGAGATTTAATTGATTAAGTTTGACTCCCACATGCAAGCTTCAGCTATCAGGGTCACAATCAAAGGCAGAGATTAATATCTAAATTGAGACATTTTTATGGCAAAAGCAAATCTTTAATGTGAATAAAAACAAACATGGTCTACAGTATTTCTAGTTTAATTTCTAAAACACAATTATATCTGTGCCCATGGCAAAAACTCAACCTTGCACAAAATTCAAAGAATTCAAAAAATTCTGTTTTATATATATATATACTTCTTTATGAAAAAAAATATAATTAACCAAAAAAAAAATGGACAAAAATCCACAAAAATTTGTAAATCAAGGAGAAAAAACTATGTTCAAGGCTCCAAAATTCAATGAGGCCCCCATTTGTCCAGGATTTAACCTCTATGGCTGTACTGGCTGTGGTTAAACCTGCAAAAATTAAGACAAAACCAATAATTGAATCAGTTATTGACTTATCAAAACAGTAATACTGTTACAAAACAACACAACTCAAACAATAATGGAGTATTGTGAGTAAAAGGCCACAGCTTTATCTCTATGAAGAGATAAGGGACCTGGCTCTACTCAAATAAAGCCAGAAGGAGCCTTCATTACAAAGTAAAATCAAACCCTTTAAAGTAACAGTAAATTTTACAACTCCAAAGGAATTCCCACACAAACTTGGGGTTGATTAATTGATTATTTTTTTATTTTAATACTAAAGTTTAAGGCCCCAGTCAATCTTCTTCTTGAGATTAAGTTTAATGGGCTTTTTAACTCTTGCTGTATTATTGGATCAATAATACTATCAGTTTCAAGAAAACTTTCCAGAGTTTTCCACGCGCATGTCTGGCCAGTCAAAATATTGAAAAGGCTGGAAAGCCTGCGACAAAACCTTGAAGCACATGGGCAAAACCAGTTGCTTCAATTTTGAAGTGACAGGTCACCTGTTTTGGGTTTCCTGTCTGGGTTTGGCCCAAACCAGGAAGGAGATTGTGGGGACCTGTTTCCCACACCCCTCACCTCCAACATTGATCCCCAAAGTCAACCTCCAACAACAACCTCCAACATTCCCCTCCAACATTGACTTCCAACATCATTGTGATAAGTACTTAAGTAGTTATATATTCTTATTTCCTACTTTCCTTTACTTAATTGGATCAATTAAGTGCTATTTTTTTCTTCTTTTTTGGGTTTGATTTGCCTCAGCATAGCATTGGATGAAACAATTGAAGACAACAAGTTCTTCCAGGGTTATGAATATGAGGCTTGCAAATACCAAGAATAAATTCAGGACCACTCCTTGGATATCCAAGAAGCCCATTGCCACCTTACCTCCAACCTGGCTCTATTGAAAGCATTCAGAAACGTGCAAAAAAACAAAGAAAACCAGAAGAAATCAAAATCCCAAATCAGTCAGGCAAGAAAACCTCATCAACCAATCAGTGGCAAGATCAAGAACCTGGTTTAACAGCAAGTCCTCAACAAAAGAAAGTCTCAAGTTGAATTTGCCACAACTTTTGGCATCTCAGACCTTCAAGCTTGATGGATTTTAGGTGAGGCTCAAGATGGACATGAGGATTGATCAAGAGCCACACCAGGACCCAAGTCAAAGATTTCAAATGAAATCATTGCATCAACTTTGATGCATCTTGAAGATAATCTAGGCTTGCATTTGAAGGACCTAGCTGGCCAAATCAAGGACAAGGTTTGATGTCTCTACCTTGATCCCCTCAATCCAGAAGGTTCTGTGAAATCTTGAAATCACCTGGAAGATGGCCACCCTAGTCCCTTGCAAGTGGAACAAGGCTTCCTTCCTACAACAGCAACACAATTTTGTTCTCAATTGTGTCACTGATGTAGGAAGTTACCTCATCTTAATTTATGAGTCTGGTTTCAACTCTCAAACTCACCCTACTCATGTTTTTTCACTTTTAGTTAAGTTGTTTCATGCTCATTATTTTGTTTATTTTTTGATTTTGATGCTCATTATTTTCTTAATTTTTTGTTTTCTTTTGTTTTTATTCAGTTGAGGCAACTTCCTTGCAACCAATGCTAGGGGAAGCATGATCCATCTTTTTGGGGCTCTGGCAAATTCAGGTATGATCTATTATGAATTACTGAATGAGGAAATTTAAAAAAAGATGGGAACCTCTCCCTTGAAATTGCAAATTTCCTTCTCCAACTACATAAAAGATGCCTGCCAAAATCCCTCATTATCATGGAAAAAAAACTGTTTCATTTCAGAGAATATTTGGATTGAGTTGTCCATATAATGAAGGAGTCTACCCAAAAAACTGAAATCAAATTTCTTCCCAAATACTCTCCCGTGCTGAACCCTATCAAGCTTGTTTTCAAAATCATCAAAATAAAAGTCAAACATGAAGACATTCAAAGCCAGAAAGATCTAGTTCAAGCTATCCATCAGGCTATTGAACAGGAAATCACGCCAGGAGTTTTAAAAGAGTGCTTCACCCATTGCCAAAAATTTTACAAAGCATGTGGTGATATGGAACCTATAACTGGCAATATTATCAAAAATCCTAGCTCTTATGTTCAAATTACTTAATTTCTTTTTTTTCCTCAATTTTTTTTCTTTTTTTTTTTTTACTTGATCCTGTGAATTACTTAAGTATAATTTTTCCTGTAATTAATTTAGGCAAGAGAAAATTACATGTTGGTTGAAATGACAAAAAAAAATTCAACATGTTTTTTATACTCAATTTTCCCAACAAAAAAATCTTGTCCACCAAAAATAACAGGCAGACAGACAACCTGAAAATACAGTGTAAAAACATTGTAAGAATGGACAGCCTTTTTTTATGGTAAGGACAGGTTTTTTCATTTCAGGGCATAGATAGTAAAAAGGGGGACATAAAAAGTTATTCCAGGACAACAAAATGAAACAAAAGGAAAAATAAAATAAAACAGAGGAAAAAAACTCTGAAAATTTGGATAAGAATTACAAAAAAACATGACATTTTTCTTGAAACTGATAGTATATAATAAATAACTGAGGAAGGGGATATAGGGTGAAGGCCCTCCTCTTTTAAGGTAACAGGAGCACTCAGGGAAATAAAGGGATCATCAGGGGAGTGCTAGGATCTCCCTTATTTTGCCCTCAATGCCTCAGAAACCCATTAAATCATACCCAATGAGAAATAGGGTAATAGTACTCATTGGGGAGAATTTTCAATGTAAAAGGTTATATTCAAATACCCCAAAGGTTAATTAAATGATCATAGGAATTAAAATCAGTCAAAGAGACTTTTTGGAAGTCCTAGAACACTCCAGAGTGATTGAATACCTATAAATTGATAGCCTTGGCATTTACTTATCCTTTAATTCCTAGTACCTTGGCAGATATTATACACATAAGGTATTTATATTCTTGGCAATCATATTACCAGGTTTCTACTTTACAAATAAGCTCAGGGCCCTCTGAGTGGAAGTCCTAGAGGCTAATTAGAGTTTATTAAAGTATATCTACATCTAAAGGGGGATAGGATTAAAATTATGTAAATTCTTTATACAGAGTAGGGGGTATGGCTTAAAATAATTACCATAACTTGTCCCGTAAGGAATGGAACATATTGGGAATTTATATATAAATAGTTGGGACTCATCTGAGCCCTTATAACCTAATTCCAAGTTATATTGGATCTCCATCTTCATAATATATATTTTCAAGGTTTTAATTCCATAATCAATACTCATAAAAATATACTTATAAAATATTATGAAATATTATCAAAATTTATGATGTTATTCCAAAAATCTTGGTTTTTATTCATTCTTTGCTCTATGGTGGATGGAAACAGTAACCTTGATATCAGAAAATGGAAGATGAGTCTAGTAATTAACCACTATACCAGCAAGACATATGAGTTGTGCAGACTTTTTAACAAGTCTCTTTGTCTTGTGGGTGACACAAAACCAACATTATTTTGGGAGGAGACTCCAGTTATGCAAGTACCTCCTTCCTTTGAAGAAAATTAGAATTTTTAATTTACTTAAATTTTCAAGCCACTCCAGATTTTTCTTCAGAAAGCAGCAGAAAATCTGGAAGCATTTCCAGCCTTTGCAAGAGGTGATGCCTTTCAAACCATCCAATTCTATTATTTTAGGTAAACTGGACACATGAAGCATGTATTCAAGGTATTTAGAAAAGATTTTAAAGAAAAGGAGGTGGTTTTGGAAAGAAGGGATTGCATTCTACCTTTGGGAGAAAAGGTATGTGACCTTCCAGAGTCACCTTCATCACATTTTCATTTGAGAGCACGGGCTTTGGGGATGAAGGAGGCAATGGTCTCTGCTGGTCACACATTCCCAATAGGCTCCTGGGAGCCCCCCCCAAGTCTCAGCAGAGGTACAGGCATTTGATCAGAAAATAAAAAGATAGGTGTCCACATTCCAACCCAACCAAAGGCCCAGGACACAGCTGTTGTGGTAAGAGCAGGGGAATCCTGCAAAAGGGTGGGAGAAGTTTCCAGGAGGATCTGCAGATAATAAAAACCAGTACTGATGACCCTTAAAGAGCTAGCTTTAATTTTGCCAATCATGGAAGAAGAAATTGCGGTGGTCTTTCATCAATACTCTGGAACCAAGGAGGACCCTCCAAAAACCAAAGAAAAGGCAGGGGTTGGTTCACTCAATGGAGGCTTTGAGGATTTAGCCTTGGGAGAGTCAAACATTTTCCCCTTAGGGTATGAAGAAATGTGGATCCAAGGGGAATGCTGTATGGCTATGGTGGACAGCTAAGTGATAGTCAACTTTCTTCTTTCAAGGTTGGAAAAGGATGCAGGAAATTTTTGGCAAAAGTGAAACATTGGGTTAAACACCTTGGTAGGATTTGAGTGGTTATTGGAAGGATTAGTGAAGCAGGAGTTAACAGAGGTTTCAAAGGTATCAATTCTGCAGTAATATTTGGTGGTGAGTCGTTCCAAGTTCATACTGGGTAGGCCATTTCTTTTTGCCTTCCTTGCCTCACTGAGATTCTATCCAAATGCACAGGAGGAACTCTTCACATTAGCCAACTCTAGGGGGATAATATTCAAAAAAGCAAATCTACCACACCAAGGGTGGGTGGTGGGAAAGAAATATTGGGTTTCCACATGCAGGAGAGTGCTTTGAGGAGCCTGCTCCAGAAGATTTTTGAGTTTTGGCTCAGGGAGCTGTGGGGAGATAGCTCCATTTTTGCGCAGCTGTTCAACTAGTAAGGAGCAGTTGGGAGGGATTTCCAGGTGCATTTTATTTTGAGAAAATTGGAAGAATATTGGAATTGGAATAGGGGCATTGATTGTGGTAATAGGAAATAAAGTGAGTCCTTCTGATTATGTGCCATTTATGGGTCCTAGTACAAGCATCTACCCTTGTGCCACGTTTGTGAGAAAAATAGGAGTTATTTGAAGTCAATGATTACAGATAGTGGAAGGAGATGGCAGGGAAAATTCATTTGAAGCAAAATTATGTGGAGGGAATTACATTGGGTAGACAGAAATAATTCAACTGATTAAACTAAAGCAGTCAATTTATTTTGAGGTATATGGTTCAAGCTGAATACATTGTTCAAAAAAAGGCATGTATTTACATTTATTCACAGGACTGGATATTTCATCATCTGAAATTTAATTATAAAAAATTTAAATGATAAAAAATATTAAATTTCAATTCTTGAAAAAATGATCTTGAAAATAAGCAAAACCTCAAAAAATTTGCTGGAGGAAAAAAAAATGAAAAATTCTGCACCATTGATATTTTTTATTCTTTATGAGGGGTTGTGATTAAGGATAAAGAGGAATTATTTTCATTAAAGAAACATCAATAATGGGATTTTCTAAAAATAATTAAAGCAAATTATGATCAATGTTGATTTTTCAGTTTCTTGGTGAGATGGTGATGATAATGTTGAGATATGTAGGTTTGAAGTCATTTGAACCTCTAAAATACACTTATTCAAGCTCTTTGGGAATCTGATGTTCATATTTTTCAAGTATTTTACTCTCTTTCAGCTTGGAGGTCACTTGTCAGCTGGCTACTATTCAGAACCAACTGACTAAAGCCCCCAAAAATAAAACACCGAAATAATCAAATAAAAGACTAAAAATAAAAAATTAAGAAATAAAACCATAATCTGTAATAAATTTAAAAATATTATTAAAGAAATGGATTTTTGGTGCCAATTTAGGTAGGGTCACCCACTGGCACCACCCCCAAAAAGTTACTCCTTCAGGTAGAACCATAGTTCACCTGTGTACCCTCCGCAACCGCTCCAAGAAGCCATGGCAAGCTTTTTTCCATAGCCCCACGCGCAGCCGCATACCCTCCGCAACCCCGCAAAGAAGCTATGGCATGCGCCAGCCAGCCGCATACCCTCCACAACCCTGCAAAGAAGCTATGGCATGCGCAAGCCAGCGGCATACCCTCCACAACCCTGCAAAGAAGCTACGGGATGCACCGGCCAGCCACATACCCCCCTCAACCGCACAAGGAAGCTACGGCATGCGCTTGCCCAGAAAACATTCAATCATGCCCAGCTGCATAACCTCTGCAACAGCGCCAAGAAGCCATGGCACGCTTTTGTCCATAGCCCCATACGCAGCCACATACCATCCACAACCCCACAAAGAAGCTATGGCATGCGCCAGCCAGCCGCAAACCCTCCGCAACCCTGCAAAGAAGCTACAGCATGCGCTGGCCAGCCGCATACCCCCCCCCCCAACCCCACAAGGAAGCTACGGCATGCGCTGGCCCAGCAAAAAGTTAAGCGTGGCCAGCTTCATACCCTCCGCAACTGGGAAAAGAAGCTATGGTACGGGCAGGCCCTGCAAGCAGTCAAGCCCAAGCCTGGAGTGGTTGCTAGTCAGCAACTACCGTGCGCGGAGGTTTCTACCTGTTTCCAGCCCCGCAGGTAGTCAACCAAAAACCTTGCTCAGGAGCCTAGAAACCGGCCGGACCATTGCGCAAGGCAACCAGCCAGCTCACTGGACAGCCCCCCCTCTCCCAAAACAGAAACAGGCTGTAGGATACCACCTATACACCTTACAGCCCTTTTCCACACCACATGGGGCCCAAAGATCGCCACTATGTGATGTAGAGTAGTATGAAAACAGATAAACCAAAAAAGAATCCAGAAAAATGGTCCCTGCACCCTTTTTAAAACTGTATCAAAGGTTGTCAGGGCCCCTGTAAAAGGGCCTGTATGGTAGGCTTGGACCTAAAAGGGTACATGCTAGTTACTGTAACACCCTGAGAGTGTGCACTAAGAATAAAAAGAAGTTTATCTTTGTTCTAGATAGCACAAAAGTTACCAAATACCCATACAACACCCTCCTTGTGTCCCTGGTAACTAAAAATGTATGTACCTAAACATTACAAGGAGTGTACCGTCCAATTAAGGGACTGTAAAACATCCCAGTATGGACAAAAGAGACTCAGACTCAAAATATTCTTGCAGAATGGAGTCCCCAGAGCATTTTTTTAAGCCCTTGGATTCAGGAAACCATAGCTTATATTTAAAAATATTAATTGAATACTACTTCTTTGGTAGATACAATGAGGTCATTAAGGGTACAGAAGCATGTATCAAAGCCAAAAGTGTGATGACATAGGGCTTCCTGTACCTCTTTAGTAACCTGAGAAGGTCTAAAAAAACACACTGATGGCTCCCTGGCCTCGGTACTAGCCTGGGTCACCCTCCTTTGGCTGGTAAAGGGGCTGTACCCTGAGGGGACCCAACCAATATAAATAAAGGCTCTTCCCCCAGCCATTTCTAACTCATTCATTCAGTCATATAGTCATTATTGCTTCATTTATTTTCATTATCAAGCCATTGAACCCTTAAAAGATATAAGCTTGTGATCCTGGACCACTTTCTTATAAAATTATAGACAAAACTCTTGAATCATTACTTTTTGGCCAATATCAATATCCAACCATTCATCCTGCCTCAGCACCAGCTTCCAGAACTCTGAATCCCTGCATATTGGTCCATCCAGCAATCATAATTCCAGATCTAGACCTAGAAAGTGATCCTGCTGACTTATCCCCTTTTTTTAGTTTCTGCATAACCCAAACCCCAAGGAAATTACACACAACCTTCTTGAAAGGAGTCCTTGTAAACCCCACAGGCACCACGATTGCACCTATATTCATATACCTGTGTTCTGGAGGGTTAAAACACGCCATTAAGGGCTTTTACCCTCCTTTTAAGTTTATTTTTATAAACATATAAATAAATTTAACCCTTTTAGCCAAAATATATCTCTGGCATTTTTTAACATTTTTACTCTAAAGTTTTCATCACCTCTAGTAGCTAGAAGGAGCTAGGTCCTTGGCATCTATTATTCTAACCATTGGGGGTCTGGCGGGGAAATAATTGATATAACTATTGATCCTGTGCCATTTTTAATAATTTTTCAAAATTTTTCACAATTTTTCAAAAATTAGCCAAAAAATTCTGAAAAAAATCATTATAAATTACCAAACTTTAAAAATACTTGAAAATACTAAAAAAAATCTGAAAAATCATTTTCTAATATTTTTTACCACTCCCTCCTCTGCAATAGACTTGAAGATTAACGCAGAACTTATTCAATAATATCTTAAACTCCCAAAACTCCAAAAAGAAGAGTATATCAAAAATTACAAACATACTGATTGGGAACTTCTATCTCCTTTAGAACAGAAGAAATTGATTGCTCTCCACTCAAAACTCAGAGAGGAAAAAGAATTTGAAGAAATTTCTTGTGTAAACCTCATCTTGAAGTATCATAGAGATTGTGCTAACACTCAACCCACTGCTCACATCAGATTTAAGTTATTAAAAAGGGATATTTTTTCCAAAATTTTCTTCAAACATTTTTTATTATAAATTAAGTCATAAATTTTATATCTGGTACTTTCTAATTTCTGGACCGACCACTGCATAATCAACTCCAACTGCTTACACTGCTTAAGTAACAGCCCCACCAGTTACCCCACCAGTGATAGTACCCAACTACCCTGTCATAGAAGCTCCTATCCAACCTAGGTCCCCAACTAGAGAAGAATCTGTTTCCACTCCAAACTCAGATAGTAAGCCATATTATCTCACTTACTTTAAGCATTCATATAAGTTACTGATTTCTTTCAATAAAAATTTCTAGTCTCAGAGGACCAGATGGAAGCTTCACCTCTCTTGCCCACTCCAGAGCCAAGCTGAATAATCCATCTTTTGACTCTACAAAGAATGAAAGACTTGGGTATCCAGCCAATCAAGAGGATCCCATCTCCAGCTCCTCTTCCCAGCTCCTCCTCCCAAGCTCCTTCTCAAGGACAGCAAGAGGAGTCCTGGAAAATGCTAATCAATGAACACATGTCCTTGTGGCAAAAGTTAATGCAAGCGGAGAAAGAGGCCAATGTGAAGATCCAGGTCTTTATTGCAGACAGGCCCAGATTTCCCAAAAATCTTTGCAAAAGTTGATAACCAAGCACAAGCTAGAGGAATAAGTGAAGGGGTTGAATCCTTGGGACCACCTCAAGAAAACTCAGCCTCCTCCCAAAAAAAAGGAAAGGTAAAATCCTCTTACCAGAAGAGACCAAAGGAGGATTTCAACAATCAAAAGAAATGGGCAGAAGTGAGAGCTCTAGCTCAAGAATTAAAGGGGGCCTACAAGAGCTAGTTGTAGATAGATCTTTTTCCATAACTAATTCCCTTATAAAAAAATGGAGTTTTCTCTTATTTCCAAGAGATCAAGAATCTTATCCTGGAAGAAAGAAACAAGAACAGGATTCATTATGAGAAGTCCTTTTCATCCTTGAGAGAAGATGTAATTCAACATCAACCTTCAGCTAGTAATGACTCTCTTGAAGAAATACTAAGAGAGCATAGGAACCAGTTTGAGAACTCTATAAATTAGCTCAAACCTTGAATGGATATGCAGCTCAATATGATTAAGAATGATATCAGAGATGTAAACTTATCCCAGATTTTGCAATCTGAAGCTGTTAACCATTCTGAGCAGCACATGCCTGCTCCTAGGTTCTCCAATCCTAGGTTTAATCTTACCCCCTTGCACAGGAACTATTCTCCTGAAATGGAACAAGCTATTAAGCTGCTTCCTCCTATCACAGATTGGCCTAAGTTTTCTGGAGAAGGAGAATATGATCATATAAACTTCATGAAATACATCAATCATCATATTCTTTCTTCAGGCTTACCAGAGACCATATCCCTAGTAAGATTACCCAGACTCTTTGGAGGGGTTTCATTGGATTGGTTTATCTCCAAAAGAGAACAAGGAGAAGATTTCCCATGGGAAGGATGGAAAGAACTCATCAGAGAAAAATTTGGTACTCAAGTTTGGAAGAAGAAAATGCTCAAAGCCTTTGAGAAAGATTTCTTTGATCGGGTTAGAGATAACCCTCACCAATGGTGCTTGAACCAGAAGAAGAGGATTGACTGTGTCTATCCACAGGCTTCTGTAGAGGAGAATAATTAGAGATTGCTAGGACAATGAAAAGGACACCTATAAAATAATTTCCGGTGCAGAATACCCATTGAAAATGATCTTCCCAGTCTTATAGGAGTCATGGAAGAAATAATTTACATGATGGAACTAAATAAAAAGCCCCAAGAAAGACCTAGAGAGCTCCAGAGCCAACCTAGAGAGACAAAAGAGGTTGGTAAAGAATTGGTGTTAGCCGCTCCCCAGGGGAATGCTGTTGTCAAAGCCAACCCCTCTCTTGAATGTTGGAACTGTGGAGAGAAGGGGCACAGACAACCTGGATGTCCTCATCCTAGGAGAAAGATAAATAATATCAATGCTGAATCCTTTATTGAAGAGGAAGGCAATGGCTTACACCTGGTCATCCAACAACATGAGGAAGAACCAGACTCATGTCTGTTCAATTTCATCTCAGGAGATATAGGTTCTAACATGAAGATTAACCATGTCAAAGGAGAGTCCCAACTACCTCAGAAGTGGGACAAATCCATTAATTTAGATCACATCTCTGATGCCAAAACTTTGAGGGTGAAACCAGTCACTGGCAGGAGCTATACTTTAGGTAAAAACTGCTTTTCCACAGGTCTTTTTGAAAGTAAACCAGTCAGAGTTCTGCTTGAAAGTGGAGCCTTCTTCTCATGCACTAGTATTAATTTCCTTGATTGCCACTACCGCAAGTGGAAGGAACACTTACTTCCTGTTCCCAAAGCCAGGTTCAGAAGCTGCAACTCAGTTATGTACACCTTAGAGGTTGTAAATATGCCTATTTTTTTCCCTCAAAGTAAAGGATCCATAAGGCTTCAACTCAAATTTGTAGTGTTGAAAAATAGCCTATGTGACTACTTGATACTAGGTAATGATGCCTTCTTCTTGTATGGGATAGATGTCATCCAGAGCAAAGACAGGGACTTCACCATTGGAGGAGAATGGAATGAGAAATTCCAGATCTGTCACATATCAACCTCCATGGAGAACAAACCTCTAGAGTCCTTCAAAATGAATATTTCTTGCAAGCCTCTCTTAATGATCAACTTACGTCTGATAAAAAAGAAAACCTAGTAAACTTGTGTTTTGAAAACATGAGTGCCTTTTGCACCAAAGATCATCGCATAGGTAATATAAAGGGGCAGTACTTAGTATTAACTCTGACTATAGAACCTCCTTTCCCCCCCCCCATCTTGAGGTGACCTGCTTACCCGGCAAGCCCTAAATCCAAAGTGGCACTAGAGGAACACATAACTGAGCTCATGGAGTTGGGACTCCTTAGGAAAGTAGGGCATAATGAGCAATTACAAATCCCCACTCCTTTCATCATATCCTGGTTTAACAACAAGTCTGGGATGGTTGGAGATTTCCAAATTTTTAACAACTATACTGAAGCAGATTATTATCCCACCCCTAGGATAGACCACTCTCTGCATAATCTTTCCAAATCAAAGTATATAACCACAACAGATATTTTGAAAGAATTTAATCAGATAACCATTGAAGCTAACAGCAGGAAGTACATGAGGATTATATGTCACTTAGGGATCTATGAGTACCTAAGAATTCCTTTTGGGATAAAGAATGCTCCATCTCCTTTTCAGAGGATGATGGAAACATTCGTTGGAACTTTCATTGGAAAAGGTTGGATGATGGCTTACATTGATGACGTTATAATTTACTTATATGATTGGTAAACCCACCTAGAGAAGATAGGTCTTTTACTGAAAACCATAGCAGATTTTGGAATAAAGATATCCATGAAGAAATGCAACTTTGGTTATGCTGATATAAAAGCCTTGGCACACATATTCTGAGGACTATCTTTAGCATTAGATCAGAATAAGGTTGCTTCCATAATCAATAGGCCAATGCCTCAAAATAAAACTGAATTGCTCTCATTTGTCTGTTTCTGTAGTTATTATCAGCATTTCATACCCAAAATTGCTACCATAGCTAAAAAAACTGTATGAGATATGTAACAAGACTTCTATATTTGAAATTACTCATGAGAGAGTACAGAGCTATGAAACTTTGAAGAAAAAAATGAATACTGCCCCTGTCCTAACTCAACCTGACTACTCTAAGCCTTTAATATTATAAATTTATGCCTTTCTTGATGGGCTAGGAGCTGCTCTTCACCAATCCAAAGTAGAGAATTAGTTCCCTGTGGAAAAACCTATCCTATTCATATCTAGACAGATTAAAGATATGGAAAAAAGGTATGGAGCAAGCCAGATGGAATACCTAGCGTTGGTCTGGTCCTTAGAGAAACTTCACTTTTACCTAGAAGGAAGTACCTTTGAAGTAATAACCAACTGTAAGGCAGTAACAACGCTCATGAACATGAAAACTCTTAACCGTCACATGCTTAGGCAGCAAATAGCTATCCAGCAGTATAGAGGACGTTTGACAATCATGCACAAACCTGGAACCAAAAACCAGAATGCAGATGGACTCAGTAGATGGGCTCTCCCTAATGACCCTAGGAACCCTGAATATGACCCTGATGAGAATGATATCTTCCAAATCTTAGGGATCCATGTCTATGATCTAGACCTAGCTTTCTTTGATTCCATCCAAGAGAGCTATGGCCTGGAGCATCTCAAGTTACTACAGATCATGAAAAGCAAGAATCCCTGTAATGATTTAATACAGATTCTAAAATAGGAACTTTCCATTCCTTATAAAGAAGGGAGATTCTTAAGCTTAGATGGTTTGTT
The DNA here is from genome assembly GCA_025617555.3 of Puccinia polysora. Taxonomy (NCBI): domain Eukaryota; kingdom Fungi; phylum Basidiomycota; class Pucciniomycetes; order Pucciniales; family Pucciniaceae; genus Puccinia; species Puccinia polysora. The sequence goes on from CM062617.1 coordinate 12,189,687, forward strand.
ATACTTCCGTCATAAATACTCAAGTGTGATAGTCCTCAAATCAGAAACCCACATTAAAACTATACTGCATGAATGCCATGATAACTGCACCTCAGTTCACTTCTCATTAGATAGGAATATTGAAAATGTCAATCAGACATCCTGGTGGATTGACTGGAGAGAAAAAATCACTGACTACGTCAAGTCCTGCAAAAACTGTCAGAGAACTAACAGAAAAACAGGAAAGAGATTTGGTCTTCTCCAAAAGATATCAGAACCCACCAATATATGGGAAAAAATAAACATTGACTTTGTTCCAGCCTCCTGGATGCAAAGACCCATGCTATCCTTTATCTACCAGAGTTGATAGAATAAATAATAAATATATTATTCAACAAATGCAGCAAAAATTGGTAAAATATTTGGATAAAGCTTATTGCAAGTTTAATTGGTTTGGTTATGGTTTATTGTTATAAATCAATATAGATAAATTGATTATTAAATATTTTTATAGAGGGGCCACAATTATATTGGGGATTTTTAACACCTCTCTTCAGGGAATTCAGTATGAAAACATTTAGTCCTAGTTACTCTGGGCCCTTCAGTTTAAAGGATATTTTTCCCAAAGATAATATGTATATAAAATACACGGTGGAGTGGAAGGGATTTGTAACAAAGCCTCTGCAACAGGGAAAGGATAATAAGACTCACTGGTATATTATTAAATCCTTTGGGTATCTGTTTGGGATGTGCACTGATGGGTTAAACCTGTATACTGGGGTTATAAGGTTGTTCAGCAGTTTAAATTGATAAAAAGAGGTTGAGGACGGATATTATTGATCAGACTAAGCCATAAATCACTTACTTATCTCTTATAAGTACTTGATTACCTTGGCATGGTGTCTGGATATAAATATAACTGGGTCTCTGGGTATCAACATCCTCTAAAGAGATATTTATTTATAGCTTTTGGAGTCCCAATATTGTCCTTCTGAGGGGTACAGGGGCTCAAAGGGGTGGACACCAAGGTCAGCAGGGTAACCAGTGGTAGCCTTTCACGTGTTCTTGGTGCTGTAAGATGGGTAGCATACAATTCCACATTTTATTGGAATTATTCTACTTTATAATTGATGTTTGGAAGTGTGAATAACACTAATCTGTCCTTTTTATTTATTATTTAATTAATTATACTTAGTAAATTTTCCCAGTAAGTTAATAATTCATTTTAATAGACATTCCTATGGATATTCTGATTTCAGATGATTTCTCATTATGTATTAAATGTTTGGAGTAAAATCATGGTATTGATTTTACTCCTTATTTTCAAAATTCAGTAGATTTACTAAAATAATTACTTAAAAATGTAAGTCATGGGTATTCATGTCATATTTTTACATCATAAGTTTTCTTATTATGTCTCAAAAATTTTGATGTCTAGAAATTCTCATAATAGTATATTAAAGTATTTTAATATATTTTTAGAAGTAGTCATTGTCTTATTTTTGACATTTTTGGTGCTTTGAATTATATTTAATAAAAAATACATATAAAGTTTATTTAAGTATTTTTAAATAATTTTATGTACTTTTGGACTATCTACTATCCACAGGAACATTTATTACATATGTAGAATGTTCCCGTGTGGGTTGTAGCATGTTTACGGGTACCTAAGTTTCTCAGGCCGCCTGTCACTTTGTCAACCCGTAGTCCTGCGGCTGCGTGCTTGTCAGAGGTCCGGGGCTGCGTACACAACTTTGACAGAGTGACAGAGCTGTAGCTTAGCTGGGCGCAGGTGCATTTGTTTCCGCGGCTGCGTGCGGGAATTCTGACAGAACACATTTCTGTCTGTAACTCCTAAAATATACACAAAACCTCAATTCCGACTGAATTTTAGGTGTGAAACCTACACATGACAATACATGTGAAATATTTAAATGGTTAAAAAGTTCAATAGTGGTTCCGTGGTATTTTGGTCTTTCTTTCCTTAATTATTTAAAACTATAAGAAGTTGATTTTCAAGGGTGGGTTCAGTGAGTGACCCTACCTAATTTTGGGTGGAGAATCCATTTTTGCAATAATATTTCTGGTTTTCTCACTCCTTCTTAGGTTAAGTTTATTATTATTATTTTTAAGTTATTTCTGTTACTTTTGCAGCTTGCTCTGCAATAGTACCAAGCTGAAACTTTTTCACTGGTTTACTTCAAGGGGGAACATACTCCTATAAATCTGTGGTAGTGGCTGTAGACAGATTCTCCAAGAGAGCAAAGTTCATACCTCATCAAAAAGATGACACAGCTATGGAAGTAGCCCTGCTGTTCTGGGACAGTCATGGCTGACAAAGGTATCCCAAAAATTATAATCAGCAACAGAGACCCAAAGTTTACTTCTGAATTCTGGAGGAACCTTCATGAGATGTTTGGAAAAAAATTAGATTTCTCCACCACTTATCATCCACAAACTGATGGACTAGCTAAACGCATGATTCAAACTTTGGAAGAAATGCTAAGAAGGTTTTGCCCTTTTGGTTTAGAGTTTAAGAATCACAATGGGTACAATCATGACTGGGAAAGTCTCCTGCCAGCCCTAGGAATAGCTTATACTAGCAGTATGCACTCAACTACTCAAGAAGTCCCTTATATTCTAGAGAAATGATGGGTACCTTGAATGCCTAAAGAAAGTTTCAACCAAAAACTTGTCAATGTCCATAAAAAAGCCCTGGACTTCAAGAAAATTTTGGACAAAGCTAATCATCATGCCCAAGAATATGTTCAGAGAGCTGTTGAGTATGATAAGACTATGTGGGACAAAATCCACAAGGAACCTTACTTTAAAGTAGGGGACAAGGTCTTACTTTCCATGGTGAACTTCAACAATCTAGGAGGTAATAAGAAACTGGAACCAGCCTTTGTAGTCCCTTCCTGCGCAAAAATGCCTCATGGAAATGATGTGGTTGAATTTATCCTGATCAGTGAGGAATTGTCCAAGAAACGCCCAGTTTTTCCGGTTAGTCTGATTAAGCACTACAGCCTTAGCAAAACTGAAGACCCACCTGCCCAAAATATTCCCTTAGAAATCCCACAGGAAGGGATCAACAGCAAAATAAGAAAAATCCTTGAATAAAAGAAGGAAAGATTCAATGGAAAGGATTTCAGGCTTTACCTTTTCAGATACAGAGGATAATCAGCAGCCAAGGTTGAGTGGCTACCAGAAAGTAACATACCAGATGGCCCCATCCTTCTGAGGAATTTCATAGCTGCAAAAAGGAAAGATTAAAATCTCCAACCAAGAACTTCTTTTACCTGTCCCCCCCCCCCAAAAAAAATTTCTTTTGGGTAAACCAATCTTGAAAGGGGGGAATTTCATCTGGCTAATATTCAGAACCAACTGACTAAAGCCCGCAAAAATAAAATAAAGAAATAATCAAATAAAAAATAAAATATAGAAATAATCAAATGAAAAATGAAAAAATGAAAATAAGAAATTAAGAAATAAAATCTTAACCTTTAATAAATTTAAAAATATTGTTAAAGAAATGGATTCATGGTGCCAATTTAGGTAGGGTCACCCACTGGCACTACCCACAAAAAGTTACTCCTTCAGGTAGAACCATAGTTCACCTGTGTACCCTCTGCAACTGCGCAAAGAAGCCGTGGCACGCTTTTGTCCATAGCCCCGCGTGCAGCCGCATACCCTCTGCAAAAGTGCAAATAAGCTACGCCACACGCTTTTTCTGCAAACATTCAAGCGCAGCCAGCCGCGTACCCTCCGCAACCGGGCAAAGAAGCTATGGTACGCGCGGGCCCTGCAAGCAGTCAAGGGCAAGCCTGGAGTGTTTGCTAGTCAGCAACTACCACATGCAGAGTTTGCTACCTGTTTCCAGCGCCGCAGGTAGTTCACAGACTACCTTTCAAAGGCTCCTAGCAACCATCCAGACCTTTGTGCAAGGCAACCAGCTGGCTCACTGGACAGCCCCCCCTCTCCCAAAACAGAAACAGGCTGTAGGGTACCACCTATACACCTTACAGCCCTGTTCCACACCACATGGGGCCCAAAGAGCGCCACCAAGTGGTGGGGAATAGTATTAAAACAGATAAACCAACAAAGAATCCGGAACAATGGTCCCTGCACCCTTTTTAAAACTGTATCAAAGGTTGTCAGGGCCCCTGTAAAAGGGCCTGTACAGTAGTTTTGGACCTAAAAGGGTACATGTTAGTTACTTTAACACCCTGATAGTGTGTACTAATGATTAAAAGAGGCCTAGCTTTGTGCTAGATGGCTCACAAGGTACCAAATACGCATACAACACCCCCCTTGTGTCCCTGGTAACTAAAACTGTAGGTAGCTAAACATTACTAGGAGTTTACTGTCCCATTAAGTGACTTTAAAACAGCCCAATCTGGACAAAAGAGCCTCAGAATCAAAATATTCTTGCAGAATGGAGTTCCCAGAGCATGTGCTCAACCCCTGGCTTCAGGAAAACATGGCTTATATTTCAAAATATTAATTGAATACTACTTCTTTGGTAGATACAATGAGGTCCTTAAGGGTACAGAAACATGTTTCAAAGCCAAAAGTTTGATGACATAGGGCTTCCTGTACCTCTTTAGTGACCTAAGAAGGTCTACAAAAACACACTGATGGCTCCCTGGCCTCAGTACTAGCCTGGGTCACCCTCCTTTGGCTTGTAAGAGGGCTATACCATGAGGGGACCCAACCAATATAAATAAAGGCTCTTCCCCCCGCCATTTCTAACTCATTCATCCAGTCATATATTCATTATTACTTCAGTTATTTTCATCCTCAAGCCATCAAACCCTTTTCAGATATAAGCTTGTGATCCTGGACCACTTTCCGATAAAATTATAGACAAAACTCTTGAATCATTACTTTTTGGCCAATATCAATATCCAACCATTCAGCCTGCCTCAGCACCAGCTTCCAGAACTCTGAATCCCTGCATATTGTTCCATCAATCCAGAATAAGTCCGTATCTAGACCTAGTAAGTGATCCTGTTGACTTAAACTCTTTTTGTAGGTTCTGCATAACCCAAACCCCAAGGAAAATACACACAACCTTCTTGAAAGGAGTCCTTGTAAACCCCACAGGCACCATAATTGCACCTATATTGTCCTTAAAAAGACATATACCTGTGTTCCAGAGGGTTCAACAACCCCATTAAGTTCTTGGCCCCTCCTTTTAAGTTTATTTTTGTAAATATATAAATAAATTTAACCTGTTTTAGCCAAAATATATCTCTGGAATTTTTTCAAACATTTTTACTCTAAAGTGTTGAAGAAATGTTTAGAGTTGAATTACTAAAAACCAAGGAACAGACAACAGACTGATAGCGCAATTGCATGATTAGAATAGCAAAGGACGTAAAAAACATAAGAAGTATTTTTGACAAGATTGAGGATGAACAATAGTGAGTCTCACCAGGCAGATATGGCACAAGTGTTTTTCTAGCTTGGAGTGATGATTACAAGGCTGATTTTGTGGGTTTGTTGAGTTTGAGTTGTTGACCTTGAGCTCTGGAGATTGGTGGATGAGGGTGTGGTTTCAGTTGATGAGGAAAGAGGTAAGGAGAAAGAGGTAAAAGGGTTTTGGTAGGTTGAAGGTGAAGTAAGTTTGATTAAGTGTTTTTGTGAAGTTTGTTTAAGATTAAGATAACCGTGGTACTTAAGGTGTGGTTGTTTGTTTTGGGTGCGGTCTTTAAGATTGTGGTTGTATTGTTTGAAGTGTACCCCAATGGCTGTGACATTCTGACTATTCCAACACCCCTCCATGCCTGATGAGACTTACTTACAATAAGAAGAAGAAACCAAGCAAAACAACAAAAGAAGGGGAAAAAAATATTTTATTTGTTTTGAGCATAGCATTTTACAAGGCAGTCAAGACTCTGGATAGCGTAGGCTTTATTTAGTGCATCAAGGGGCATTTTGTGAGAGCTAATAAGATTTACGCTGATGTTACCTTGGTTGAGTTTTTCCCGCATGCCTTTTGTTTTGAGATAGAGGTGGCAAGTCTTTGAGTTTGAACCAAATTTTTGGATCTTATCCTCCAGTCTGCTGTTTTCAATTGAGAGTGTAATGCATTTGATATCAAGCCTAAGAATGTTCTTCATAATTGCTTTGATCCAAGTTGCCTCATGGAAGCCATCCACAAGAGTGTTTAGCTCAGCGTCAGTAGATTACCAAGATATGTTTCTTTGTTTACTACTGTTCCGGGAAACTAAACTACTGTACACCAAGCAGAGTTATCCAGATTTTGATTTTCAAGTTGTAGGATTCTCAGCCCACAACACATTGGTGAAGAATTTGAGAGAAGCTCTGGCAGAATTGAAATAAAGTTTCATTTTGAGATCCCTGGTGCCCTTCAAGTATCTCCAAGCTTGTTTGAGTTTGTTCCAGTGAATAATACTGGTTTTTGCTGAAAATCTTGATATACTTGATACTGAAAAGCTGAAATTGGGCCGAGTGTACCAGCAATGTGGTTCAGCATCCCTTTTGCTGAGCAATATTTAATATTCAGACCTTTGAACTGCTCATTCTCTGCGTCACTAGCTGGTTTGAGTTGCAGGCCAGGAGAAAGGGGCATTAAAGATCGTTCAGCTTCAGATAGGCCAAGTTCTTCCAACCTAGAATCAATGTGATTTGGTTGACTGAGAAAGACTGCATTGTCTTGCAGGTCTATTTTCATACCAAGAATAGTTTGAGGTTTCTGAGCTGAGGATCCAGGAAATGAAAAAGTTTCTTTTCAAAATTGAGAGCAGGTCCTACAAGGATTAAGTTTTCCGCGTGGAATAAGAGTTTTGAGTTTGTATTTTCAGAGATTTAGAGGCATGGATCACAGCTAGATTTGGAGAATCCAACAGATTTTAACCACTCTGTTAGGGTTTTGTACCAATTCTTTTGTGACTGTTTTAAGCGGTATAGCAACCGTTTGAGTTTGAGGAACTTGGAGGCACAATTAGATCCCTTTGGAGTCCAAATAATCACTTCCTCCTCAATAGTTGCATGAAGGAAGGCACTTTGAACATCAAATTTCCTGATTCAAGATTTTGTTTTGAGAGACAACAGGAGTAGAAGCTTCAGAGTTGAGGGTTTGCTGGTAGGAGAAAAAGGTTCCTCATAATTGAGCCCCTCAATTTGATTTAAGCCTTGGACACACAGTTGAGCTTTTTATTTGACTGGGTCGCCATGGCAGTTGTCTTTGATGCAGAAAGCCCATGTTGTGTTCAAACAGTTGATTGGAGCAGGACCATTTTAGTCTTCCCATACATCTAGATTTTTGATTGTGGACAGTTCTAAATTTATGGCATGTTTCAAATTTTTCCTTTTATTCACACTTGATGGCTTTTTCATATGTAATTGGCTCATAATAGTGGTAAAATCCATACCTTTTGGGAGGTTTGATCAAAGTGAAGCCTTGGAGAATAGGAGCTGGTAGGGAAGGTTGAGGATTTTGTGGTGTTGTGCTTTGAGATTCTGAGATTGGGACTAGTTCTGATGCACCTGGACTTTTGGGCTTGCCTTTGTCAGACTGGTCATTGATATTCTGTTGAGAGGAAGAGCTTTTGGAGTCTTACTCTTCTTGTTCTCTGTAATTTTTCCATTGGGTTGATTGGTGCATCTTGTTGGTCTCGGGGTGAGTAAGAGTTGGGCCATCTTCTTGTATGGTCTTGTGAGAGGAAGGTTTTCTGAGTTTGTCTTCTTCTTCTGGATACCATGGCATGCTCCAGTTGGAGTGATTCATCTTCAGAAATTGGACGTGTTTTTTGGAAATTAGTGTGCCTTCCTTTGTCAGAATTTAATAGGAAATCAAAAGGGGATTAAAGTCCACAAGAACTCCTGCTTCCCCTTTTTGATCAAATTTTAGATATTTCTTCTGTTTAGTTACAAGTTACACGCATGGGTTCCCTAGCTGTTGAACAAATGAAGGGGGTAGTGATTAACCATTTATTGTTTCCCAGGGAGTGATCTTTTCTTCACCTCTAGGAATCTGATTTAACATGAGGCAACTGCCTTTAATAATTTTGTCCCAAGTGTTTGAAGGTATTTTTCCATCTCTAATGATTTACCTGTCTGATTCTACTATTGTTCTGTTTGCCCTTTCAGCGCAGCGGTTGTGCTCAGGATGATACGGTTCCAAGACAACTTGATGTATGTGTTTTTTGCTTACGTAGGAGGTTAGTGTCTGATTAACAAATTCTGTACCCCCATCCAAGCAGACCTCCAAGGGGTAGTAACCTCTCTTTTTGAATTCTTTTTCAATTAAATCAATGAGAACGTCAGTGGTTTTGTCCCTTGATGTCAAATGAAAAGCAGCCAGGTAACCAGAGGCGTTGTCAACAAAATTCAGTGCAAAACATCACCCTTGTTTTTATTGCGGCCTGAGGGGTCCAATGAGATTGAGATGAATTGTATCAAACACCTTGCTAATGGGGTTGGATGACTGGTTGAAAGAAGATTTGTTGATCTTGCAGCTGATGCAATTTATGCATTAAAAATTGGAACGTACGGCCCCCGGTGTGTGTTGGATGAAAGGATTGAGTCAAGTAAGAGAAGCATGTCCAAACTTTCAATGGATTTTCATTATTTCAGCTTTGGCTGTATTGAGGAAACATGATTAGGCATAATTCTTTGAAATATTTTGATCAAAATCCAGAATAGGGATAGAGTAAAGATTTTTAACAATAGAGCTCCCAAAAATTGTCAAGTTGTTGTGAGTAACAGAAAAGGTTTCTCTTCCCGCGGTGTGGTTCCCCATCCTGGACACCCTGGCCAGTGCGGAGATTTTAATTTTTCCTTATCATCATTCATAGGTATCATTATAAAAAAAAAAAAAAAAAAAAAAAAAAAAAAAAAAAAAAAAAAAAAAAAAAAACTTATCCGGCCGCGCAACCCAATCTCCTGTCCTACCGCACGCGTCCTGATCTCTTATCCAACCGCGCGCGTCCCAATCTCTTATCCAACCGCGCGCGTCCCAATCTCTTACTCGACCGCGCGCGTCCTGATCTCCTGTCCGCAGCGCGTCCCAATCTCTTATCCGACTGCGCGCATGGCGCTCATCCATGACTTACCAAATCCATCCCAACAGCACCCCAAAGCATTTTTCCAATACTCGGATCCGTCGATCTCCCATCTCACTTGATCTATCAGTCATGAATCTCAAGCCTGTCAGGATTTACTCAACCGCCTCAAGCCAATCTCCTATCCACCCATCCGCGCTCCCACAAACTTCATCTGTCACCTTTTCTGGGACTCTCTCACCCCCTTTCCATCTCCGGGTGGGGGTGGAGAAGTGTTGACTATGGCCCACGGACATCCGCGGCGGTCCAGTTCATTTTCCTTTCCCACCCAGTCCGCCTTTGGAGAGGGGTGGGTGATTCCGGTATTGTCATGCGCGCCCATCCATGGACGGACGCGAGTGATAACTTGATTTTCTTTCTTTTTCCGCGCTATTTGTAGAATCCGTTGTACATAGTCTAACAGGGCCTCCTTCCCATATAAGGAGGGGCTCTCCCCAGCCTTTTGTTCATCATCCAGGGGAGTGTGTGCTTATGTCCCCCCCCCCATTATTGTGAAACTAAATCCTGATCCTTATCCTGGGTATATCTCTGATTGCCCCCTGATCCATTTTTGACCCTGAGTCTTTGCCCCTCTGTGGCCTGATCTTTATCACCAACCAATAGCCTTGCTGGTTGAAGAAAAATTCAGTCTGTTGGAATTTTTGAGTGTGTTATACCACTCCTTGATCCCTTTCTCTGACCATACTGGTCCTGATCCTTGATCATCTTTCTGGAGCCAATCACAATTGATTGAAGATGGCTTATTGAGCTTAAGACCTGGAGTTTTATACCTCCCCTTATCTTCTTTGGAGTTGCATTCTGCCAGCCTACACTTGAGTCCCTTGAGAAGTGTTGAGGTTATCCTTGCTTCAAATCAGTTACTGTTTGCTTTAGAGCTTCTTAAACATTGTGCTTTGTCTTGTACAGCCCCCCTCAGTTATCTGGTACCCTTCAAGCGCTTGATTGCGGAGAGTTGGCAGGTTGCTTGGGCTTGAGTTGATCATCCCCAATCTTCTGCTGACAACCAGAGTTATTAGCTTGTGGGCGTTTTTTACATAAAACAGCTTTTGTTCCTTGAACTCTAAGCAGACTTTAACTTCTTTTCTTCAAGTTTTTCCCTGCATAATCTTGTCTCAGATAGTGCTGTTCCATTGCTACCAAACTATTGTCATCTTTATCCTCAACTCCTTGATTCCTCATTTACCAGGTTCTGCACCTTGATCTTGGTTACATCTAAATATTTTTGTAACACTCAGGAGGGCAGCCTAAACAGCACCTTTCCCCTCCATAGAACTGCCACGGCCTAGCACTGTTTGGATTCTTACAGCGGTAAGAGTAAAACTGGCTTGATTGAGGGCTCCAGCGCTGAGGAAATTGATTGTGACCTCTGGTATGTAGAAGCAATTGGAAAGTTGAAGAGTAAAATCTTTCCAAAGGAGTAAAACAGTACCTCTTCCTTTGATGTTCAAGCTAGCGCCTTCTTTTCCAGTTTTGACAGCATTATCTTTGCAGGGGGCCATATCAATGAATTACCTGCTATTGTTGATCATATGTACCAATGTTCCGCTATCCAAGAGAAATTAGTTTGAGGGTTACTGTGATTAATCCAGAGAGATACCAAGGCCAGATGGTGAGTGGTTAAGGACTTGTCTTTAGTTTGAGATTTCTTTTCTTTCCATTTAGCTTGTTCTTCCTTCCACCATTCCAGAGCAATCTCCAGATGCAGATGCCAGCAACTGTCTGCAGAGTGGGATTTGTCTTGAATGAGATTGTGGTAGCCATCCGTGCATTGTCTTCTTGGACCTGGCTGACTTTTGAGAGTAAGCTTGGAAGTGTTTGAGGCAAGAGCTACCTTTTTTCTTGAATTTGAGCTTGGTTCCATTGAGTTTTGGGCTTTTGCCTTGTTATTGAGCTGATTCAAGTGGTTGAAGAAAAATTCTACCATCAGAACCTTATTGGCGTGCATGATTTTCTGCTTAAAGTCTTTCATCAATTTGGGGAATTTAAAAAGTAATAAGTAGTCAAGGAGGTTGTTTGGGAGGGATATTCCTACTTTGGACATCCATTTGAGACAAACTTTAGCCTTGGTTATGAATTTGTTGATTTGGTTGCCATTGAATTGAAGATACAGGAAATTATTGAACACTCTAGCATTATTAGAAGCTTGAGATGAATCATACTTCTTGTTGATAGCCTTCCAGAGGAGCTTGGTGGAATTTTTGTTGACAGGGGTCACAATTTTTTCATGAGTAGAAGATTTGAGTTTTGAGATTATGAGAAGTTTAAGTTTGTTGTTGGTATTTGTATCCAGTTGAGAGCTTTCTTTCTTTAGATTATTGGCGCATGCCCTGACATATACTATTGCATCCATTTTGTCTTTCCAAATTCCATAGTTGTCTTTTCCAAGCATTGGAATTGTTTCTAAGGTGGTTTTGAGCATGGCTTGTCTGAAGTGACCCATGGTGGCCAATTGGAAAATCTTGAGTATATTATCCTTGGTTCCTGGTTTAATATGAAGAGATCCTTTTGGCTTTTAACCGTGAAGAAATGTTTAGAGTTGAATTACCAAAAACCAAGGAACAGACAACAGACTGAGAGCACAATTGCATGATTAGAATGACAAAGGATGTAACAAAAGTAACAAGTAGTTTTGACAAGATTGAGGATGAAAAATAGTGAGTCTCACCAGGCAGACATGGCACAAGGGTTTTTAAAGCTTGGCGTGATGATGACAAGGCTGATTTTGTGGGTTTGTTGAGTTTGAGTCCTTGAGCTTTAGTTCTGGAGATTGGTGGATGAGGGTGTGGTTTCAGTTGATGAGGAAAGAGGTAAGGAGAAAGAGGTAAAGGGGTTATGGTAGTTTGAAGGTGAAGTAAGGTTGATTAAGTGCTTTTGTGAATTTTGGTTGAGATTAAGATAACCGTGGTACTTAAGGTGTGGTTTTTTGTTTTGGGTGCGGGCTTTGAGATTGTGGTTGTATTGTTGGAAGTGTACCCCAACGGCTGTGACATTCTGACTATTCCAACAAGTTTTCATCACCTCTAGTAGCTAGAAGGAACTAGGTCCTTGGCATCTAGTAGGCCAACATGCCTGGAGCTGCTTGAGGTTATATTTTTCTGAGGTTAATCTTGAGTTGGGCTGATTTAATTTGCTCTAAAATTGATTTGGACCATCAAAATTATACCCTCCTCCAATGGTTTGACCATCTTTATCTTCTGAAACAACAAATTTCCCAAAGCAGACTATGAATGAAAAAATAGAACCCATGGATCAGGATCAAAGATGAAGAATAAGATTCTAAAAGATTTACTTACCATCTTTTTTTTTTTGGATTGATTGAGTAGTCTGACATCAAAATTAGAAAACAAAGTTTGTGGAAATGTGGCAATTGGTCAACTGAAGTGGGAGCCCAAAGATGGGTTGTTCAAAACCAAAATAAATACACCCTGGGATTTATCTACATTGTTTAAAGTACCCTGGTGTGGTTGCTTTGACAAACAGTCCCACAAATTTTGTCCACCCACTGTACAAGCTAAAGGCAAGAAAGTTCCAAAAGCAGGAAACTCGCATTGAACTGGGTCTAAGCCAATCTATGAGTGCTATTAAGTGGTGTAAGAACCCCTACAACTTTTAGCTATCTCCAACTACACCTGAATTTTATCCAATTGTTGGAATATTGGCATAAAAGATGGCAGATCTCAACTTTTAGCTGGAGGTATGGCTGGGTTCAGATAAAATGAATCTGCTAAAAGAAGTCATTTTTATTTGGAGGAAGGTTCTGGAATCTTTTCTTTAATATCAGGTTTTTTGAAAACACAAGATAGCCAGCCCTTATTATATTCTGAAAGTAGCGCACAAGCCATGGCAGATTAATCCATTGACAATTCCTGCAGAAATTATGGACCAGTTAATGGAATTGGTGGAAGAGCAATTGCAGAACAGATTGTACAAAACATCATTTTCTAGCTATTCCTGTCTTATATTTCCTGTGCTGAAATAGGACAGTAAGCACCTGTGGATTTTTCAAAATTTTCAAAGCTTAAATAAATAACTATTTTGGATGCGGGGCTTCCTCCAAAGGTGGAAAAACATTTAGAGAAAATTACAGGGAGAGTATGTTACCTCTTGGTAGATTTAATGGGAGGGTACAACCATTAGGAGCTTCATCTGGATTTTTTCCCAATGATGGCTTTCAAAAATTGATTTGGATTGCTTCAGTTGATTTGTCCTCCACAAGGGGCAATGAGCTTGGTAGCAATGTATCAGGCACAGATGTTGTGGATTCTGCAGGATGAACTGACTGAGACAGGGAATATATTTTTCAATTATGCAGGAATAAAGGTTCCAAGGAGAAATTATGGTGGGGAGACTATTGCAGATAATCTAGGGATTAGGTGGTTTGTTTGCAAATACATGCAGAATTTGGAAAAAATTCTTTTTTGGGTTGAGGAAGAAGGGTTAATAGTTTTTGGGAAGAATCTTTCAGTATGCATTTGGGACCTAGAGGTCCTCAGGAATGAGGTATCTGCAAGGAGTCAAAGGAGAACTAAAAACAAGTCAAAAAAGGTCCTTGACTGGCCAAATCTGCAGAAAACCACTCATTTTTCTCAGTTCCTGGGGCTGTGCAGATCTTCATTGAGAAATTTGCAGAGGTATTTAGTCCATTAAGAAAGTTAATTTGGAAGGGGGCTGAGTGAGTGTGGACCAAAGAGTTCAATTTCACATTCCTGGAACTGAAAGACATAGTTGGTTGGCAGATCTTTCCGGAGGACTTGGACTATGAAAAGGGGGGATCTGGTTGGAAGTAGATTTGAGAAATTTTTGGGTGGGCAGGTTCATAAACCAATAAGATAAGGGGAAAGACCAACCTGTTCTCTACAAATTGGTAACCTTTTCTGAAGTCAATTCTTTTTATTCTCAGCCAAAGTTGGAGCTATTCAGAGTAACACAGATTGTGTGGAGGCTACAACATGTCTTTTGGGGTGTGGTGTTTGAGCTCTTAGTAGATGCAGAGGCTTTATAAAAAATGATCAATGCTCCTAGTTTACCTAATGTACCAATGATTAGGTGTATTTTGTACTTAAAGCTATTTGAATTTACAGTTAGGTGCATCCCAGGAAACGCCTTCACAATTCCAGATGCCTTGTATTGATTTCTGTAGGTGCAACAGGCAGAGAAGGAGGAGTTGGATGTAGAGCAGAGATTGCTGATGGTGGAATTAGCAACTGCAGAAGTTTTTAATTTCCAACTCCAGAAATTTTCACAATTCCGGGCATTGTAAGAGTATCTCCAAATGCTCAAGTTTCTGGTGGGACTTCTGGAAACTGTTTTCAGATTTTTCCAGAATTCATTTATGTAGGTCTTCCATCAAGATGGAAATTTATTTAAGTGGGCTTTTCCAATACCTTTTCTCATTTTTACAAGGAAGAATGATCAAGAGGGATTAGTGTCAAGTCTTCACAATGACTTAGGTCATTGGGGAGAGGCAGAGACCCAGAAAAGGGTAAATTCCAGGTTCTGGTGGCCAGGACTTGGGCAGATGGTGTGAGATTGGGTCCGGATATGCAAGGTGTTTCAGAAGAGGAGTGCCATTTTACCACAGGAGGTAGGTATTCCAACAGGAGAGGATGCAATTTTTGGATATTTTTTTCTTGATGTGGTCCATATTAAAGCAGGAAGGTTTGTGTAACTTCTGGTGGCTAGGGAAAACTTATCTGGATGGGTGGAGGCTAGACCATTGGTAAAGTTGTCAATGAAGAAGTTTGGGAGGTTCCTAAAGGATGATTGGTTTTCTTTTTTGGGGTGTTTGGAGATTTTTACCATGGATGGTGGTGCAGAGTTCCATGGTAACCTCAAGAGTATTGTAATTTATTGCAGAGCAAAGTTTAGTTGGGTCACAGAGTAATACCTGGAAGGAGTGGGAGGTATTGAGAGGGGGAACCAAGCCCTCAAAGAAATGATGGGAAATATGTGTTGAAAAATTGGCAAGATATAGAAAGAGGTTCTGCCAATAGTCTTGGTTGCAGATGGGATCTCATTTAAGTGGAGAACCAGATACTTGCCATATGAGCTACTTTATGGATGGCAGACGGTGCTCCCAGTAGATATCCAGATGCTTACCTATTTAGCCATTTACTGGTGGAAGGTAAAGACAATGGAGGGCTTTATTTTAGTGAATATGGAGGAGATTTTGAGGAGAAAGGAAACTATTTCAAAGCTGAAGAATTCCTAAAGAAGAGCTGGGAAAGGTATGTTTGGTATTGGGACAGGTGCTGTGCTAACCATTTGCAGGATCCTTTGCAGAAGGAAAATATTGTAACTCTATATAATTTTAGCCTTGAGATGCAGTGGGGAAACTTGTTTGCGGACCAGTGGAAAAGGCCTTATTTTTTGTAAAGCCATTTGCAGGGGTGATTTACCAGTTGGAGGAGTTGTATGGGAATCCATTAAATCAGAAATTGGCAGCAGTACATGTGAAAAAATCCCATGTGCGGGGAAAAACAGAATTATATGAGACTGCAGATTCTTCCAAAAATTATCAGAAGATGGCCAATTTTAGGAGTGCGGATGACAATCCCATGGATGATTTTTTAGGAGAGGAGTCATTGGATGATTAAAATTTGGGAAAATGTTGAAGTTGTGGGGGGAAACAGGGAATCTCAGATAAATTACCAAGAGCTGTGGAGAAGGTCTATCCCCATTTCAGACCTTTGTCTGGATTTTTCCAGGTTTCCTCAGTTGATGTGTGGCTGCAGAATTTTTATTTCTGTACTCTCAGTTTTCTTATTTTGGGTGGTATTTTGTCTCATTTTCCCTCAGTTTCTCCTTGTCTGGAGTGCAGAGGCAATTAGCTCAAAGTGCTTTATGGAGTTTTTTTTTCTCCCTTTGTAGGATGGTATGGGTAATCAAGTGGGTTCTATATGGGGAAGGCCAGGTACCATTTATTTCAAAAAGTTTCAAGAACAAAAGGTGGGAAAATTACAAGAAGATTTTTATTTATTTAACTATTTATTTATTTATTTGAAAAAGAAAAATGATTTTTTTAAAAAAAAGGGATTTATTTTGGAAGAAAGATTACCCAATTTAGTCTTTGAAAATATCTCCACAAGCCTGGTGTGGTTGCTATTTATAGACATGAATAGAATAGGCTCAGAGGTGGATCAGCAGACTGGAAAGGCTCAACAGTGGGCAGATACAGGATCTTCAGCACAATAGGAACAAAAGATGGGCCCTGAATTTTGATTATTCAGGAGGCAGAGGAAAAATAATCAGAAGTAGATGGATGCAGGATCCAAAGCAAAAAGAAGAGTTGAGCCTGAATCTTGCCTATTTTGTAATTAAAAGGATCTTCAGCACAGGAGCCAGCCATGTTCCCCAATGATAGATTTAGGATATCAAAATCCAAGATGTATGTATATAAGTTTGGAGAAGCATATGACCAAGGCAAGCAATTGGAAGACTATTGATATGTTGTTTGAAGACCAATGATGAGGTGTGTAGGGTATTTTCAGATAGGTTATGCAATTTTTGGGACAGTAGGGGAAGAATGTCAAAAATGCAGCATGCATAGATCAAATTGGATTTGCAAAGGATATCAACAGCGATCTTCCAATGTAGGAATATAGGGGTGGATTGAATAGTAATGCTATTGGAGATTGCAAGTAAAGCTTTAAATAATTCATGGGGATGGATTGGGGCTAGGCAGATCATAGCTGGGATTCATCAAATTCAATTGTGGAGGTGCAGAGGGAGTCATCTTTTAATTTTTGTTTTCTTTCTCCTAAGTTTTATGTTGAGGTTGTATATTTGAAGCCATTTTTTCCTAGTTTTAGAGGAAGATATATATCATGGAAGTAGTAGCATAGCTTATTTAATCACTTCAAAATTAATTTAAGGAGTTCTCATTGCAGAATTATAGAAAAAAACAACAATTAGGAATGGAATTCAGGGGTTTTTTTCCAGGGAAATTGTTGCAGAGTTGTCTTTTAGATTTTTGCAGAGTAGTTTTTTTAGACCTATCAGAAGAGGAAGGATATAGCAGACAAGAGTTTTGGGTTAATTCTGGGACTTGAGTGGGATTGTGGCCAATATTCAGTGGTTTCCACTCTTTTTCACCACACTTGTGATGCTTGCCAAGGATATCTTGCTGCTAAGCATCCAGAATTTGGAGCAAAATTTGAAGGATTTTGAGGATCCTATCATCCAATTCCTAAAGATACTGTTTTAGTTTATCGTCAGCAATTCCATTGCCAAAATTGTCATCATTGATCAAGATTTCCTGATGGCAGGGAACCTCAAGAAGCTGACATCAACCATGCAAGGGCCACAATTGAAGGGAACCCAGAGATCAAACCAACAGGAAGGGAAAGGACTCACAAAGAATTGTGAGTTTAAAAGCTTGGGCCCCACATTTCTTGTTTTTTTCTTTATAAAGCTTGATTCCATTTGAAAAATTTGAAAATTTGTTCCACATTGTTCCATTTTATATTGAAAAAAACATATTAAAGTCAAAAAATGCCAATTTGAAACTGAATGGAACCTTTTTTTTTGATGAAAAGGTCATTTATTTTACATTTTGAGTTTTAAAAAAATTCATAGATTCACAAAAACTTGAAACATATTTTTCTGGAATTTATTCCTGTTTCTCAGAATAAATAACTTGCCATTATTATCAATTACTTGAAGTTGTTTTTCAAGGCACTTTAAGAACTTTCCTTTACTTCAAGGAATGAAGGGTTCTAGACAAATTTTTTTTAATGACTAAATTAATTATTAGAGCATCCCCAATTGTCTTGGTAAACCTGCTTGTTAGCTAAATTTACCAAGCAATTTTCACAATTGTGCAAATTAAGGGCTTGCTAGCAAGTGAGCTCCATAACTTTGCCAAGATTTCCATAAACTTATTGTAATTTAGCAAGCTTGCTAGCTTCCCTGCTTGGCATCTCTTGCATATCCTATATGCCAATACCCCGCCATACCCTGCCACCCTTGTATGTAGATCCCCTCCATCCATGTCAACTTCAATATCCTCCCCAGCAATATCCTCCCCACATATCCCCCTCCCTCCTCCTCCCTCCAAGCTCCACCCTCCCTCCTCCCACCAGCCCAAGCTCTGATATGCCCCACTCCCCCAACTCTCTCCCTCCTTGAAGCATATCACCGCCAATCCAAATCCGCCACCATCTTCATCACCCAATATGGACCCCACCAGCCTCCCATCTAGAATTCCAACCAAGACTCACAAAGCTAAGAAGAAACAAGCCCCCAACTGGACCCCTCAAGAAGAGGAGCAGCTTGCTCAATCTTGGATCCATGTAAGCAAACATCCATAATTTGCAACAAACCAAACTGGCATCAACTTCTTCAAGCGGGTTGAGGAAGACTGCAACATCCACAGCAAAGGCGTTTATCATGATTTGGAGGGTATCTGGACCAGTCAACATTTGATTTTTCTCTTGATATCTCACTTCTCTTGGTGGTACACAAACTAAAATTTGTCATTCTCTCTATTCTATAGATGTTCCAACCTCAACACTGCCACCTTGAAGCTTTTGGCCATCTATTGTGCAATCAAACAATCACCACCAAGCGGCTTGAGTCCAATGGACTGGATACGCCATGAAAAGGAGCTATACCACCAACAAACCAAGGGCCAACAATTCAAATTTGAAGGCCCTTGGGAAATCCTTTGACACCACGCAAATGGATTGGCACACCGGCCTCCAGCTATGGCCTCAGCAATCCAAACACCCCTGCAAGCCAACTCCTATCACTGCCCTCCATTTCCAATTCCTTGGCTCAACTGGAGGGTGTTAAGGCCGCAAAGCAACTTTGCTTGAACTCAGAGCCCGATTCCAAATATTTCAATGATTCCAGTTTACAACTTGATATCCTGATGAAGAAAAACAAAATTGGTGAGTGGCAGAAAAACCTTGCGGAGAAGATGTACAATTTGGAATGCAAGAAAGTGGACTTCAAGGTTGCAATGGGGCAGTTGACAGTAATTTTACAATATGAAGAAGGGTGTCCTGATGATGAAAGTAAAGAGATGTTGATTTTGAAGCAAAAATTCTGAGATCAACTAGAAGGGTGATTCACTAAACACAAGTATCTGTATCAAAGTACCCCATATATAACTACTTTGACTTCTTGAATGGGCCTGTACCTCTCTTTGTGTTGGATTATTTTTTTGGACTCTGATTGATTTCAAATGAATACTCTTTGAAAACATGAGATGGAAGATTGAAATATATATATTTATTTATGATTTGAAACAAAAGAATAAAATGGCAAGGAAATATTGCAAGAGAACTTGAAATATATTTTTTTTTTATGATTGGAAATAAAAAAATAAAAGGGCAAAGAAATTTTGAGAGATTTAAAAAAATCAACCCTCAATTCCCCTCTTCATCTAATTTTGAATCATTAAATCATCAATGAGCTGGTAATGAAGAGTTGAATCATGAAGCCTAGAATTATTTTGACTGAGATATTAAAAAGTATGAAATAAAGCAGGATCATGAACATTTGTGGAGATGTTAATGGTGGTAGAACTGGAAATATTTTTATTAAGAAAAGGATCACAGGGAGATTTCTCCCCCACAATCATATTATGAAGAATTATGCAGCACTTCATAATCTTAACTATATCTTCTTTGAACCAAAGTCTAATGGGTTGAGAATTATTGCAAATCAACCTTGCAAAACTCCAATTGCTCTTCCTATGTCCTTTCTGGCTCCTTCTTGAAGTTGATTGAAATGTTTACTTGCAGGATATTCACAACTTCTGTAAGATTTGACAAAAACAGGCCAGTTGGGATATATTCAAACAGCCAAATAGTATCCATAGTTATGTTGATGATTGTTGATCTCAAACAATACATCTGATGCAGTGCCTGAAAAAAAATACTCAAAAATCCTTCAATAAGTCAAAAAAACAAGAAATAAGGCAAATAACATAATGAAAAACAATACCTGTGGAAATTAATCAAATATGTGACTATTGTTGAGTAAATTGATGTCATTGTGAGTCCCAGGTGAGCCAAAGAAACAGTGCCATATTCTTAAATTTAATGATGCTACTGCTTCTGAAACCATTGTTGGACATCCCTATTTTCCTATGAACTGACCATCCCAAGGTTGGGGGAAATTATTCCAGACCCAATGCATTCCATCAATGCTACAAAAACATCCTGGGAAACCATGTGCTTCATATTCTTTCATGATTACTGAGATCTCTTCATCTGTTGGACCTCTGAGGTATTCCCCCTCAAATAAAATGACAATATCATTCACAAATCTCTCCAAATTTTCCATTGCAGTTGATTTGCCAATTTTAACATATTTTTTGCTGCAGTCATCAGAATATCCATAGGCCAATTCACAAATTGCAGCAGTGATTTTCTGATGAAGATAAATACCACTTTGTTCACAACAGTCCTGAAAAATTTTTTAAAAAAAAATGAAAAAAAATAGATGTCAGTATTGATTACATTCTGAAACAATGGAAGGGATTCCTTGGTCATTAGTATTGATTTAATTACCATTCTTTAGTTCCAATAGGGGTCATGAGCCCCCAAATCCGTTACTAGCCTTTTTAAGGTAACCTTTCTCATCCTAAATTGCCTCTCAAACATTTGGTTTGTGTATCTTGCATCTTGATTAAAATAATCATTCATGAGATTACAATGGCCTTCAACTTGGTTAAAATTGATCATTTTTCTTCTTGATTTGTTCCTTATTTGACTAAATTGAATTTTATGAAGTTCTTCTTCAACTTCAAGGAAAATTTGTTGATGCTGAAAGTGGAAGCTGGCAAAAGGGAAGTACTTTTTGTGGGTGAGGAAGGGGGCCATCTTCTTTTTGGAGAGGTAGTAGGTGTTGAGATAGTAAATTATTTTTTCTCTTAATCTTTTTTCCTTATATTCCCACTCTATCTTTCTTATCTATTACAGCCTCATTGTACAAGCTTCAGTACTTTCTATGTATGTATGATAGTCATTCCAGATTAAAATCTCCATTTTATGTCTCAGTGTTGTTGCTGTTAATCACTCTCTCTTTTTTAAGATTGATCTGTTATTTTGGTGTGTTACTCTTGTCTCATGTATGTCACTTTTGTGACCTCAGGCCTTTTACCAACCTGTCCATGTCCAGACTTGGGTCTCCAGTGTTTAATTTTTTCTTTGAATTGTTTCTGGTCTGCTTATCTTGGATAACTTCTATGGATATGCTTCTGTCTTCTGATCAGACCCACTTTATGGGTTCTCTAGCTGTCACTACTTAAACCGCTCCTTTCTGCTACACACAATGAAGAACTGATTCTCATATCCTCTTGACCGCCACACCCTGAGTTCATTCCCTCCTGGCTTCTCCTCCCAGGTTGATCTTCTCCTCTCACTCAACTCAACAGTCTCTTAACCCAACAGATTTACAGTCCCAAGTTTCTCCTCTGGAACTTGCCCCATCTCTTCTTTTCTGCCTATTCCAAGTTACTCCTCCTTAATTTCTTCCTGTCTGACAAATAATCAATCATATAAGCAAAAACAACCAAAAAACACAAAACATCAAATAAATTTCAAAATACTCATCTCTTCCTTTGCTCTCACTGTCTCAATTTCTCAATCTTTTCTCCATCACCAGCTATTCAAACTATTCCCTCCAGCTCCAATCCATTCCTTTTAGATCCCACCTGAAATGTCAGATGAAATCAAAAATTTGATACCTCTGCTTACCGCCAAGAATTACCTGGAATGGAACTTCAAGTTGAAAAACTTCCTGCATGGAAAAGGTCATCATTGTTTTTTCAGTGGTGAGAAAATCCCAAAACAAGATTAAGATTAAAAAGGGAGATTTGTAGCTGCCTACCTTGAATCAGCCAACAAAGCACTTGATATCATCAGCAAGAGAATTCACAAGTCACTGATATCAACGGTGATAGCCAATGGAGGTGATGATGATCCTGTCATCCTTTGGAAAAAAATTAATGATCTTGGGTCTTCAAAGAAGTAATCTAATTTTTTTTGTGCTTACCAAGAGTTCAAAACCATCTAAATTGGTCCTTCCAATCTCTCCAGCTCAATCCTCAAGTACCAAGATGCCATTTCTCAACTCAAGTTGTTGGATCTCACCCTTGATTACATATAAATGGCACCTGAAATTTTGAATCAACTCCCTTTGTTGTTGGATCAAATTTGGGACTTGGTTATCTCTTCTGGAAACTCAGCTAATGTTGTCACCTACCAGGTAGTCTTGGACCTCATTGACAGCAATGCACAAAAAATGCCTTTCAACATTGATTCCCCACCGTTTAATGACTAAGGTGGAGCTACAGCCATGCTCAAAAATCCAAACCAACATCCCTATTGGCCTGGTCACCACAATCCTCTATCCAATCACCCCAAGGATTGTTGCTTCAAACTCAACCCTCACGTGTGCAACCAATTCTATGACTGTTCAAAATCTAAGGTTGCTCCTCAAGCGCACATTATGCATGCAATTCATACTTTGGACTCAAATTCTCTTGGCTACAATGCCCAACTTTACCAAGCATCTCCATCAGCCTCAAATAAGCAACCTGCTGTGTACTGCCACATGCAACTCTACTAGCCCTGTGAATCAACGGTCCTACAACATTTACTCAGTTTAACACTTTCTATTTAAACTGTTAATTGGTCTTACCATCCACATAGATTAACAGAATGGGAGGATGTTGAGACAGTAAATTATTTTTTCTCTTAATCTTTTGTCCTTATATTCCCACTCTATCTTTCTTATCTATTACAGCCTCATTGTACAAGCTTTACTACTTGCTATGTATGGCTGATAGTCATTCCAGATTACAATCTCCATTTTATGTCTCAGTGTTGTTGCTGTTAATCACTCTCTCTTTTATAAGATTGATCTGTTATTTTGGTGTGTTACTCTTGTCTCATGTATGTCACTGTTGTGACCTCAGGCCTTTTACCAACCTGTCCATGTCCAGACTTTGGTCTCCAGTGTTTAATTTTTTCTTTGAATTGTTTCTGGTCCGCTTCTCTTGGATAACTTCTATGAATATGCTTCTGTCTTCTGATCAGACCCACTTTATGGGTTCTCTAGCTGTCACTACTTAAACCGCTCCTTTCTGATACACGCAATCAAGCACTGATTCTCATATCCTCTTGACCGCCACACCCTGAGTTCAGTCCCTCCTGGCTTCTCCTCCCAGTTTGATCTTCTCCTCTCACTCAACTTAACAGTCTCTTAACCCAACAGTAGGTGGTATGTAGGTTTTTGAAGGCTGAAAGGCTGGGATTTGTTGAGCAGATTTGGGAGGATGATTGGTGATGATGACTTGCAACAATGGGTTGCAACAACAAGTTGCAAGTTGTGACAAAGTAGGGGTATAGCTAATTAGCCACTGAAGTGGCACCCAATTGTGCGCCTTGGGTTGTTAGCTGGCTACCGTGGCCTTGTGGAGTGGATGTTTGTGAAACCCCTGCTTTAAAACTCTTGCTAGCTATTTATTTTGGCCAGCAAATTGCTACCTCACAAGCCGCGCTCTCCAACAATCGGGGATGCTCTTAGGGTCATTCAAGAAAAAAAATTTGAAAGATTTAATTAGAAATTTAATTTATGAGGATGGGATGAAGAGATAAAATCTGTATTTCTAGGTAATTTATATAATTTCAGAATCTGCCATCTAGGCTGAGTAATGATGATTCAAAATTATCAATTATATTAACTAAATGGATGCAGAAAATATAAATAAAAACTTGCCAGCTGGCTACTATTCAGAACCAACTGACTAAAGCCACCAAAAACAAAAAATAAAAAATAAAAATAATAATGAATAATAATAATAAATATATATAATATAAATAAAAATAAAAAGTACAGAAATAATAATCTAAAATAAAAATGAGATAAAAAACCCTTATTTAGTAAGAAAAGTAGGAATATTATTTCAGGAATTTATTACTGGAGCCAATTTAGGTAGGGTCACCAACAGGCACCACCCCCCATTTCCTGCTCCTTCAGGTAGAACCATGGTTCACCTGTGTAACCTTTCTCATCAAATCCACAGGATTGGGTTTCTGACAAAAGAATTTGTCAGAAAACCATAATTATGTATACTTTAGGAGTCATGGACAAAAAGATACTTTTTTCCACAAACCCATGCGCAGAGGTGCACTTTCCACAGCAGCGCATGCAACTCCCATAAGCCCCAGGAGCCACCACCTGCCAACAGGCAGAAAATCTTTGCCACAACCAACCGCTGGCCCTGCGTGTAGTTGCTTGGGCCAGGCCAGTTGGTTGCAAAGGTTGTCACCAGGCAACCAGCCCACGGGTAGTACCAGGCAATAGCCTTGCAATTAGTTGCTCAAACACCTTGGGCGGTGTAAGACTCCAAATGGTGCTAAGCCGTGGCAGTTCTGTGGAGGGGAAAGGTGCTGTTTAGGCTGCCCTCCTAGGAGTTACAATAATATTTAAATGTAACCGGAATCAAGGTCCAGAACCTTATGGATGAGAAATCAAAGTAAGGGAAGAGGATAAGAGTTGTTGGTAGCAATGGAAACAACACTATCTGAGGCAAGATGGTGCAGGTAAAGACTTGAACAAATAAGTCAAGGTTTGTTCAGAGTTCAATAGGACAAGGCAGTTGTAAGTAACAACGCCCACAAGCTAATAACTCTGGTTGTCAGCAGCTGATTAGGAAAGATCAACTCAATCCCAACCAACCTCCAGGTTCTCAATGAACCTGCCCAACTCTCCGCAATCAAGCGCTTGAAGGGTACCAGATAACTGTGGGAGGCTGAACAAAACAAAAGCAATTTGTTTATGAAGCTCTAGAAGCAAATCAATAACGAATTTGAGCAAGAATATCCCAACACTTCTCAAGGGACTCAAGAATAGCGTGGCAAAATTCAACCTTAAAGAAGAAGGGAGGTATAAAACTCCAGGTTTTTAAGCTTAATAAAACCTCTTCAATCAAACGTGATTGGCTCCAGAAAGATGATCAAGGAGAGATCAAGACCAGTATGGTCGGAAAAAGGGATCAGAGTGGTATAACACACTCAAGAATTCAGACAGACAGGAATTCTTCTTCAACCAGCAAGGCTATTGGTTGGTGATAAGGATCAAGGTCACAAGGGACAGAGTTTGAGTATGGAGGCTCAAAGGATCAAGGGGCAATCATAGATATACCGGGATAATTTGCTCAGATAAGTGGGGAAGGATGCCCACGGATAAATTGCTTATGATGGTCTGATAGGATGATGGGATCCTCTGATGCTCTGATGCTCTGATGCTCTGATGCTCTGATGCTGGGCCAAAAGGCAGGGGAGAGCCCCTCCTTTTATAGACATGAGGCCCTGTATACTATGTACAAGTGATACTTCACATAGGTGCGGAAAAAAAATGAAAACAAAAAAAAAAAATTACATGAGAGGAAAAAAAGAAATGTCGCCTGTGTCAAGAATGACCGCGGGCAACCAGATGGACACCCGCGACAGCGGTCGCGGGTGTTGACAACAGCTGTCGTTGCCCAATCGGCGGCAACAACGAGGTGAAGGTTCCGACGGCCGCGAGCGGT
This sequence comes from Puccinia polysora, assembly GCA_025617555.3. Classification (NCBI taxonomy): domain Eukaryota; kingdom Fungi; phylum Basidiomycota; class Pucciniomycetes; order Pucciniales; family Pucciniaceae; genus Puccinia; species Puccinia polysora. Next base: position 12,215,310 of record CM062617.1, read on the forward strand.
TGCTCGCGGTCGTCGGTCGGATTGGATTGGATGATGGGCAAGGGGATGGGATGATCGGATCCGGATCTGGATCCAAAGCCTTGGTTGATCGAGCCAATAAGGAAGACAGAACCTGACGCCAGGCTACATCTTTGGAATCGAGGGTGAGACTCCAAGTATGGCTGAGCCTACGAATATCAACACACAATTGGTTCTCATGATCTTGAAAAGCCTCGAAATTGTGACCAAAGTCGAGTTTGGTCGTGTTGGGTGATTGACTGAATTCGGTGATCAGTTTGGCCATGAGGATACCGAGTAACCTAAAGTGAGATCGGAGTGAGGCTAGCAAGCGTTGGATCAAGTCGACAAAGAGGCGGTCGAGTGAGCGATTGATCAGCAATCGAGTGGGATCGGACTTGAGGGGGCAGGCGGTCAGGAGGAGTAAGACAAGTAAGAAGATTTGTTTGGAGGGGGATCCATGGGAGATCTGAGAGTGAGAGCCGAATGCGGCAAGGGCGGCCTTGGAGAGTTGGGTGCAAGGGATGGATGGGTCCTGGGGACCGTGATCGTCGGGGTGGTGATGATGATTGGTGACTAGCTGGAGTGGTGAATCTCTGAATGGTGAAGAATAATTTGGTGGGTAGGAAACAAAGGTACCCATAGGGGTACGACCGACAAAGATATTTATTTTTTATTTTTTTTTTTTTTTTTTTTTTTTGCCCGTGGTGTCCCGGATTGGTCACCACATCTCTCCCCAACTTACAGACTGTCCCTAGTCTGCATCTAAAATTTGAAGGGATCAAAAAAAAAAAAAAAAAAAAAAAAGGCAGGGAACAAAGAAATTGAAGCAAAGATTGGCAATTTCTTGATTTTGAGAGCAATTGAAGAGTTGAGGAAAATATCTTGATTCTTCCAAATGATCCCTAGAAGCGGCAGGAACAGAACAAGGAGGGCGTCCCAGGTGCTCACATATGTGGCATACAGTAGAGTTTTAAAAATGATGGTAAAAGATTGCCCTGGCAGTGCACAATTGGGAGGACTTACTTGTACCCCAAATTGCCTCCACTGAAGCCCATATTCCTTCATACCAAAATCACCAAAAACGGAATTGCAATTAGGATCTAGTTTAGACTCATTGCAGAGATTCAAACCGTAACTGAGAGAAGATTGATCAGACTCAAAAGTAGAAGGAAAAGAAGACACAACAGATCCAGAGAGAGAAGGAGATGGAGAAGAAATATTTTTGGATTTTTCTATTTTGATATGTTTTTGCTTTTTAATATTCTTGAGCTCAGAAGAGAATGATGAAAGGAATCAAAAATAAGCCTGAGGGATGGGAGTTGACCCTTGAGTTGCAGTCTGAGGCTGAAAAGAGCTAAAACCATTAGTAGGATCAACTATTCCCCTAAAAAATGAGAGGAACTAGAGTTATCCTTCTGCTTCCCCTTAAAAGATGATTTGGGAGAATGACCAGGAAAATCTCTTTCCCAACGACCAGAATCCAAAGAGCAAAGAGGAACTTCAATTTTCCTGCCATCAGCATCAGGGAGAAGAATTCTCTCCCCAACTTGATCAGAAAACATCAGGGTTGCACCAAAGTCCATTAAGAAGGGTCGTCCCAAGATCATAGGACTGTCCAAACAAGTGATCCAAAAGTGGCAGGTTCCAACAATATTTTGACCAATCCTGACTGGTACATCTTCAGCAATACCAACCAGTTCACAAGCTTGATTTCCTATCCCATACACTGCAGAGTTGAAGCTGACCCTAGGACTAAGTTTGAGCTTGCAGGCCATAGCATCCAAGATTAAGTTAAGCTGAGATCCAGAATCCACAAGAGGAGAAACAGTTTTAGCTGAGTCACCAAGATAACAAGGAAGAAAGCCAAGGGGACAGGAATAAAGGTTGGATTTTATAGAAGGACTGGTTCCACCAGAGTCCTCCATTAAAGCGCCAGAGGAGAATTTGAGTTCTTCAGGGCCAATTTCCACACGTCAATGAGAGACCCATTTCTTCATTCCTTCAGCAACAGATGGAGAGATCAATAGGAGTTCAGCCACAGATAGATCAGGAATTTTGAGATCAGAAATTTTCTTTAATACTCCCTCCACGGCATTGGGGTGATCCTTGGAGATGCCCCTTTCAAATCAAACTTTGGGCTGGGTGGAGGGAGGAGGTTCAGGTGACGCAGAATCTAAGATAGGATTAAAAGGTTGAGGTGAGGGAGAAGGATCAGGGTGATCTGGGAACCTTTCCATGAGTGGTTCCTTTTCTACCTCCATGTCTTCTACATCAGAGGAAGGAGGCTCAAGTGATGATTGATGTTTAACGGGTTTTTGAAGGATTGAAGTTGGCAAGGAAGGAGCCTTATGAGGTTTAGGTTCCTCATGTTGTTTCCTGGCTGGATCAGATTGATAAGTAGTCCCAGCAAGACTAGAGGAAGAAATAGCTGGAGGATACCAAGGTTGGAGGGTACCACAGGATGATTGAAATTCAAAGGAAGCAAGAGATGCTTTCACAGGGGGTGATGGCTGGTAAGAGGCCACCACATGTCAAATAGGACGAGACGAGTCAAAAGGGATTAGGGCACCATTAGGGAGGAAGTAATTGTTCCCCCTCTGTTCTACCGACTTTTCCTTTAGGTCCTTCTGAAGTTCTTGGCATTGTCCGGTTCCATGGCCTTCCCTATGACAGTAGTAACAGACCATAGTTGATTTGGGGACAGAAGAAGGAGCTTTAGGCGTAGCTAGCAAGGAAATCTTTTGATCTATTTTGTTCTCAAAGGCTCTAAGTAACTTGGTGATTTCATCTATAGTAGTCGGTTCTCAATTGGAATTAGGATCTGCTTTAGGCCTACAATCTGCCTCCATTTTAATCATAATATTGTTTGACTCTTTAAAAGAAGGAGCATGGACTGGTTCAGTAGTTCTAGGCTTTTCAAAGGTAAGAGCAGTTTGACCTTTCATGACTTTATCCACAGTACTCCTAAGGGTGAGAAAAACAGGGAGGTTGAATCAATTATCCCTGGTGGTAATCATGGATCCAGATTTGACCAGTTCTTCTTTAATCCTTTCCTGCACAGCCAACAAAAAAGATTGGAAGAACTTTGCTCGAATTTTGTCCACTGTGTCAATGTGATTGTTTCGGATAAGATAGTTTTGAATGGGATCCCAAGACTTTCTAAAAATCTGATAGTCAGAGGCTGAAGAAATACCACCATTGGAGATCCACTGAGAAACCAGAGCATCCAAATCCTGCAGAGTAAACCTAGCCACATCAATTTTACCCCAGTATGCCAACATAGCTTCCCTGAGAAGCGTCCAGTTGTGGGATTCGAATCCCTCAAAAGACTCGATTACCTCCATAACTTCATCAGAGGAGATAAAGAATTGCAACTGATAAGCCATATCAAATTCACTATCTCCATCAACTTCAGCAGCCATTTCGTAGGAGTCCAAGAATCGCTCAACATTTGTACCGTTGAAGCCTAAGTTCTTGTTCTGAGGTTTGATCTTTACCATCTTAGGTCGGACAGGGGTGGTTGGAGTAGCGGAAGATGCCATATCAAATAACAGAGTTCCTAGGGGATCCAAAGAGCAGATTTCCTAAGTGGCTCATGAGTGTGGCAAGAGTAGGGTTTCGCCAAAAACGACAAGTATCTTGCCCAAGCGGTGCACAAATTGGGAGGACTTACTTCTAGACCAAGCTGCCTACATGGATCAGATCTAAAAAAAAGAACAAACAGAAAAAGAAAGAGAAATCGGATAGGATTTCGGAGTTGATTCTTCAAGTTGGGACTGTAAATCCCAAGGTTGCTGGTTCGATCCCGGCCCGGGGGACCAAATGTAAGACTCCAAACGGTGCTAAGCCGTGGCAGTTCTGTGGAGGGGAAAGGTTCTGTTTAGGCTTCCCTCCTAGGAGTTACAATAATATTTAAATGTAACCGGAATCAAGGTCCAGAACCTTATGGATGAGAAATCAAAGTAAGGGAAGAGGATAAGAGTTGTTGGTAGCGATGGAAACAACACTATCTGAGGCAAGATGGTGCAGGTAAAGACTTGAACAAATAAGTCAAGGTTTGTTCAGAGTTCAATAGGACAAGGCAGTTGTAAGTAACAACGCCCACAAGCTAATAACTCTGGTCGTCAGCAGCTGATTAGGAAAGATCAACTCAATCCCAACCAACCTCCAGGTTCTCAATGAACCTGCCCAACTCTCCGCAATCAAGCGCTTGAAGGGTACCAGATAACTGTGGGAGGCTGAACAAAACAAAAGCAATTTGTTTATGAAGCTCTAGAAGCAAATCAATAACGAATTTGAGCAAGAATATCCCAACACTTCTCAAGGGACTCAAGAATAGCGTGGAGAAATTCAACCTTAAAGAAGAAGGGAGGTATAACACTCCAGGTTTTTAAGCTTAATAAAACCTCTTCAATCAAACGTGATTGGCTCCAGAAAGATGATCAAGGAGAGATCAAGACCAGTATGGTCGGAAAAAGGGATCAGAGTGGTATAACACACTCAAGAATTCAGACAGACAGGAATTCTTCTTCAACCAGCAAGGCTATTGGTTGGTGATAAGGATCAAGGTCTAAAGGGACAGAGTTTGAGTATGGAGGCTCAAAGGATCAAGGGGCAATCATAGATATACCCGGGTAATTTGCTCAGATAAGTGGGGAAGGATGCCCACAGATAAATTGCTTATGATGGTCTGATAGGATGATGGGATCCTCTGATGCTCTGATGCTCTGATGCTCTGATGCTCTGATGCTGGGCCAAAAGGCAGGGGAGAGCCCCTCCTTTTATAGACATGAGGCCCTGTATACTATGTACAAGTGATACTACACATAGGTGCGGAAAAAAAAATGAAAACAAAAAAAAAAAAAAAAAAATTACATGAGAGGAAAAAAAGAAATGTCGCCCGCGTCAAGAATGACCGCGGGCAACCAGATGGACACCCGCAACAGCGGTCGCGGGTGTTGACAACAGCTGTTGTTGCCCAATCGGCGGCGACAACGAGGTGAAGGTTCCGACGGCCGCGAGCAGTTGCTCGCGGTCGTCGGCCGGATCGGATTGGATGATGGGCGAGGGGATGGGATGATCGGATCCGGATCTGGATCCGAAGCCTTGGTTGATCGAGCCAATAAGGAAGACAGAACCTGAAGCCAGGCTACGTCTTCAGAATCAAGGGTGAGACTCCAAGTATGGCTGAGCCTACAAATATCAACGCACGATCGGTTCTCATGATCTTGAAAGGCCTCGAAATCGTGACCAAAGTCGAGTTTGGTCGTGTTGGGTGATTGACCGAATTTGGTGATCAGTTTGGCCATGAGGATACCAAGTAACCTAAAGTGAGATCGGAGTGAGGCTAGCGAGCGTTGGATCGAGTCGACAAAGAGGCGGTCGAGTGAGCGATCAATCAGCAATCAAGTGGGATTGGACTTGAGGGGGCAGGCGGTCAGGAGGAGTAAGACAAGTAAGAAGATGTGTTTGGAGGGAGATCCATGGGAGATCTGAGAGTGAGAGCCGAATGCGGCAAGGGCGGCCTTGGAGAGTTGGGCGCGAGGGATGGATGGGTCCTGGGGACCGTGATCATTGGGGGTGGTGATGATGATCGGTGACTAGCTGGAGTGGTGAATCTCTGAGTGGTGAAGAACAATTCGGTGGGTAGGAAACAAAGGTACCCATAGGGGTACAACCGACAAAGATATTTATTTATTTTTTTTTTTTTTTTTTTTTTTTGCCCGTGGTGTCCCGGATTGGTCACCACAGCGGGCCCAGACCAACCAGCTGGGCCGTTGTAAGACTCCAAACGGTGCTAGGCCGTGGCAGTTCTGTGGAGGGGAAAGGTGCTGTTTAGGCTGCCCTCCTGAGTGTTACAAAAATATTTAGATGTAACCAAGATCAAGGTCCAGAACCTGGTAAATGAGGAATCAAGGAGTTGAGGATAAAGATGACAATAGTTTGGTAGCAATGGAACAGCACTATCTGAGACAAGATTATGCAGGGAAAAACTTGAACAAAAGAAGTTAAAGTTTGCTTAGAGTTCAAGGAACAAAAGCTGTTGTATGTAAACAACGCCCACAAGCTAATAACTCTGGTCGTCAGCAGAAGATTGGGGATGATCAACTCAAACCCAACCAACCTCCAGGTTCTCAATGAACCTGCCCAACTCTCCGCAATCAAGCGCTTGAAGGGTACCAGATAACTGAGGGTGGCTGTACAAAACAAAGCTCAATTTTTAAGAAGCTCTAAAAGCAAACAGTAACTGATTTGAAGCAAGGATAACCTCAACACTTCTCAAGGGACTCAAGAGTAGGCTGGCAGAATGCAACTCCAAAGAAAATAAAGAAAGGTATAACACTCCAGGTCTTAAGCTTAATAAGACCCCTTCAATCAATTGTGATTGGCTCCAGAAAGATGATCAGGGATCAGGACCAGTATGGTCAGAGAAAGGGATCAAAGAGTGGTATAACACACTCAAAAATTCCAACAGACAGAATTTTTCTTCAACCAGCAAGGCTATTGGTTGGTGATAAGGATCAGGTCACAGAGGGGCAAAGACTCAGGCTCAAAAAATGAATCAGGGGGCAATCAAAGATATACCCAGGATAAGGATCAGGATTCAATTTCTCAATAATGGGGGGGACACAAGCACACACTCCCCTTTGATGATTTCCTATGATGATATCTCTATCATGCTGAAAAAGCAGGGGAGAGCCCCTCCTTTTATAGACCAGAGGCCTGTAGACTATTTACAAGAGAGATTTACAAATGGGAGCGGATTTTTTTTTTCTTTTTTTTTCTTTTTTTTTTTACGGATCAGTGTCATGAGAAAACAAAAGAAACAAAAAAAAAGAAACAAGAAAGCATTCAGAGAAAAAAAACAAAGAGGGACGCCCGCGGGCATCCTGATGGGCCCGGGCGACTGCCAAGGCCGCGGATGACTGCCGGCAGGTGTATGACGGGCATGGGCAACTTTTGAGACCGCGGATGACCACTGGCAGGTGTCCGATGGGCACCGGCAACAGAAGAGACCCACTTGGGCAACGGACAAGCCGCGCAGGAGACCGGAAAGCTAGAGGTGGGAAGGGGATTGATGGACGGGGATTGATAATGATTCAATGCCATGTTGAGCTTGTTTGGATCAACCAAGGTATTCAAGTTCTGACAACAACGGAACGGATTGGGGGAATAATTGGTATGTGCTTCTCCGTACTTGAGCTCGGCAGTGGGCACCAAGGTCAACAGAGCTGGTCTCATTGGAAAGGGTGATGCAGCTCTGACTAAGGTGTGAGATAGTAGAGGTGGTTTGGCGTAAGCCATATCCAAGCGTTCACTACGCCAATGTTCTTGATCTTTGATTGTCAGTTTTTTTGGAGATCCGGCAAGCCAGAGCGCCTAATCCTTCCTTTTGTTTGACCATAGAGGGATCGTTGAGATGGGGAGAGTATGGGGCTTTGGGACTACTGGTATTGATAATGGATACACTCTGTGAGCAAGTAGCTTTCTTACGACTGGCTGAATTGAATCGACCAAGGGAAGCCTTGACTTTATCCCTCAAGCTCTTGCCATGGTTAAGGTTCTGATGATTGGGTGGAGAGGATGAGGATTGAAGGCAATGGACGAGTTTGATGGATGGTTTTTTTTTTTTATAATGATACCTATGAAAGATTATAAGGAAAAATCATATAAAATTAAAATCTCCGCACTGGCCAGGGTGTCCAGGATGGGGCACCACACCGTAACCCAAGGCTACCCCCCAGTCCTCAGTGATGCCGCTTTCTCCCAAAATGGAAACTGGGCTGTGGGGTACCTCACATACACCCCCTAGCCTTGTTCTACACCGCATGGTGACCAAAGAGCGCCACCATTTGGTGGGGAATAGTATTAAAGTGAGTAAAAAATCTGAAAATCCAGAAAAATGGGCCCTACACCCTTTTTGGAACTGTACCAAAGGCTGTCAGGGCCCCTGTAATGGGACCTGTACAGAGGATTTGGACCCAGAAGAGTGCATATTAGTTTCTTTAACACCCTGAGAGTGTTTACTAAGGATAAAAAGAGGCCTAGCTTTGTGCTAGATGGCCCACAAGAAACCAAACACTTATACAAAACACTCCTGTATCCCAGGTAACAAAGATTTACATAACTAGTCACAACTAAGGGGGTACTACCTGATGAAGTGACTATAAACACACCAATATGGACAGAAGAGCCTCAGAATCAAAATTATCCTTCAGAATAAGGTCCCCAGAGCATGTTTTCAAGCCCCTGGCCTCATGAGACCATAGCTTATATTTAAAAATATTAATTGACCTCTTTGGCTGATACAGTGAGGTCATTAAGGGTACAGAAACATGTATCAAGCCCCAAGTATGATGACATAGGGATTTCCTTAATGCTTTATTTGCTAGAGCAGGTCAACAAAAACACACTCATGGTCCCTTGACCTCAGCGCTAGCCTGCTCCACCCTCCTTTGGCTGGTAAAAAGACTGTACCATGAGGGGACCCAAACAATATAAATAAGGGCCCCTCCCCCAGCCATTTCTTGCTCCTTTTTTCTCCAGTCATATAGTTATTATTGCTTCAGGTATTTGTTTGCTCAATGCATCAAACTCTCATGAGAAATAAGTGTGTTATTCTGGACCACTTTCTGATAAAATTATAGACCAAAACTCATAAATCCTCATTTTTTGGCCAAATCTACATCCAACCATTTGGCCTGCCCAAGTACCAACCTCCAGCACCCTGAATCCTTGCATATTGGCCCATCAATCAAGAATGAGTCCATATCTAGACATATTAAGTGATCCTGCTAACTTATACCTTTTTTGTAGGTTTCTTCATAACCCAACCACCAAGGAAATTATCCATAACCTTCTTGAAAGGAGTCCTTGTCAACCCCAAAGGCACCAAAATTGCTCCTATATTGTCCCGAAAATACATTTACCTTTGTTCCTGAGGGCTCAAAAACCCCAATAAGGTCTTGGCCCCTCCTTTTAAATTTATTTTTATAAATATATAAATAAATTTAACCCTTTTAGCCAAAATATATCTCTGGCATTTCCTCCTATTTTAAATCTAAACTTTCCATGACCTCTAGTGGCTAGAAGGAGTGAGGTCCTTGGCATCTAGTAGGCTGAAAAAAATTCAATCATCAATAGAAATTAGTGGTATTCAAAGTGGGTGGGCTTTCATTGATTTTCATAGGAAAAAATATCATAACCAGATTTTACAATAGACTATGGAGAAAGATTGGAATACTTCTTAATAAAATTGATGAAAATATATTTAAAATAAATTTATTTAATCCTTTTTATTGAAAAGGCTCTCAAATATAGAATAATTTAGGAATAAAAATTCAATATTCTGTAGTCTTGGAGCAAGAATTAAAAATCTTTGAACCTAATTCAGACAGATTTTTCAGAAATTCTAAAATATAGTTCCATTTTTAAGTATATTTATCAAGATATATTTTTGTCAGAAAAACAAATTCTTTCCAAAGGTGAACCTGTTTAGCTTTCTGAGATTTTGGAAACGTGCAATAATTATTATAACCTTTGTTGGCTATCTTTTTTCCAAGGAAGGGGCAGAATCTAATATTGAAGTTAAATTGCAAAATAAAAATCTTGAAATATTCTGGAAGTATTTCTTACAAGAGTTGGGGAATCAAATGAGCTTCACAAACTAGCAATTCAATTTTTTAAAACATCTTACTAAACCTTGGGTGAAAATATTTTGATGCAATAGAAATATTACTGTCCTGGTCCAAAATTTGATTATTCTATCTTAAAAAATGGGTTATTTGAGGCAAAAGATCCATTTTGTGATCTGGAATTAGCTCACACCACTTAAGGAAAATATTCATTAAAAAACTGAAATATTTGAGGGATGTGTCTATGCCCTTTGTTGCATTCAAAACCTTTACTGGCTTTTGATTTTTTTTGTTAACTCTCTTTTGGGGATCTACCCTGTTTCCATTGTGCTATTTGGTATTTAATGTCTTCTCTTTTGTATAATATTTTTTTGTTTTTTGAATTAATTTTTGATTGGCTTTTTTTTTGAATTTACTTTTGCCCTGATCATTTTATATTTTATAGTTTATATTATTTTTTTTGAGTTATTCCATTTATTACATTCTCTTAATTTTTTAAGACTGCTAATATTTATATCCAGCTGAAAATATTGCAAGAATGAAATAGGGAATTAAACTCTAAGAGAAGTAAAAAATAAAAATTAATTAGAAAAAAAAATATCTATTCAAGCCCACATAAATAGTAGGAAAAATCCATATGGTGTACAAAGCCTGTCTGGGTGCCTGGCCAAGTTCTGGGTCTTTTTTGTAAAGCACGTGTGGTTCCCAAAAGCGCCAGCTTGGCACCTAGCCAAGAGATCTTGGCACCTTGTCAAGTGCCAGTTGGCACACAGCCAAATTGGCCTGGCGCCTTGCCAAGTATGTTGGGGCGTCAATCAAAGCTGGCTGCACAACCCATTCTCAATTTTATTTTCCCCTTTTTTGACTCAATAAGTCTTTTTTTTTACTTTCTACTTTAAATAGCTGTAAATAAATTAATAATCTGAAGTAATGTTTTTATTTTTTTTAAATTTTATTGGAACAAATAAAATATTTATAAAAAAAATATAAAAAGCCAAGGTTGAGCAATTCATACTCTGAGCCAAGGAAAACTAAGCAGTGATTGGTCTGATCAAAGTGCTCCAAGCAGCCAAAAAAAATTGGTCTTGACTTGGATGTCCAGCCATTACCAAAGTTTTTCAATCTACCCAGGAGGTAGAGGAGTTTCCGGGCCAGTGATTGTGGAGGATCTAGTGGAGTGAGAGGAAAAAATTTTTCAACCATTCAAAAAATTACTCCACTTGTTTGTTGCAAGATTGGAGCTATGTTTGTGGAGGAGATGATTGCCAAAGCGGTAGATGGTAGTAATTTCCATCTGAGACAAGAGTTAGGTTGAGCCAATGAGGGTAGTGATTTTATGGCCAAGATGCTGGCTGAAGCACAATTCAATTCCCCCTCACAGAGGAACAATTTCTTCCTCTTCTTCTGCTTTAATTGGATGATTATCCCACAAAAAAATTCAAAGAAATGAGATTGAAAGAAAAACTTACCTGGTTAAAAAAATTGAAAATAAAATTTAGTGGACAATTAAAGATGGTTTGAGGCTGGGGGTGTGCCCAGCTTTGATCTGGGCAAATGCAAACTTGGTTTGGCACCAATTTTGAGCCTCCACAAACCCTACCCAATCAAGCACGCTGGGCATCCAACCAAGTCCTGCTTGGCGCACACCAAGTTGAACTTAGGCAGGCACCTAGGCAGGCTTTATAAACCACATTTTATCTCAGAATTGGATTCCTTCTTCCAAATTATATCTAGTTTCCCACTGCCTCCACCATCCAATTCTGATACCTTCACAGATTTCCTTAAATTCAAAGAACAAACTGAACATGGTGAGAACCACACTCATCCCACATTTCTTTGAACTAATGTGAAAAATTTGAAAAATTCCTTCAAACAAACAAATTTGTGTGTGGTTCTGGATTTATTTAAAACTTTTGATTCCATATAAACTCTTGCAGGTATCAAAAGTTTTGAGTAGAAAGCTACAAAAATCCTTCAAAACTCTGGGAAGGATGCAGTGAAATTTTTTGAGTGAAAAATTCTCCCTGTGCATAGTTGTGGGCCTTGTGAAACCCCTGCAGAACAGTGGGCCTGAAAATCTAAATTTTGTTAGCAGGCAAAAGAACAGCGGCCATACAAACCAGGATGAGGTTACCTCATTTACCCCCAAATCCTGGTTCCATACCACATGGGGGGGAGATATTCTATGACTCAATGAAAATAGGCATTAAAACACCAAAAATGGGCAGAAAACCCCCAAAAATTGCCCCAAATCTAAAAATAAAAGTGCGTCCAAGGAGGTCAGTACACAGTATACAAGCTGTAAAAGCACAAATTTTCCAGTAAAAAATTGATTTGAGCCACTATATAACAATTAAAGATTTGATTATATATTTTGAAGTGATTTATATCATTTGAAGCCAATTCTAGGGACTATTTCAAAATCTGTAGGGCTTCTGTAACACATTTTGCTCCCTTTATTGAGGGGAACATTCAAAAAGGGTTGAAGTCCTCTTATTTTTTGTGAATAGTGATCATAAAGCCACATTAATCTCTTTGAAAATCCCATAAGTATTCTCAACTTTGTTTTCTCTATGAGACTTGTAAATTTTGGCCCTCTAGCACCCCTTTATTTCTCCTGTAAAAATATTTATCCCTTAAAATAGTCAATATTGCGGCATAATTAATTGTGTGGAATCCTTAAAAATCACATTTTATTATGGAATAAATCTTCTACCAGCAACAAAATAATAAGAAGAATCTCTGGATAATCTCTAGTAAAGCCATTGTTGATAGTCTGAGGCATTATCATTCCCCTTGAATTGCTGAATATACCTTGGTACTATGATAAGACCAAATAATCATATAAAAAAAAGGAACTCCTCCAGAGATCTTTCCCTGGTCTATTGAATAAATCATATCATATATAATCAGAAACTCAATCCAGAAGATTCAAAATATCATTGTCTAAATGTTTTATTCCCTTTTGAAACTTTCTTATTCTTATAGAGATTTCTTTTGCTCAAAAAACTAATTATATTGAATTTAAACCAATTACCAATCCAACAGAAACAAAAAATCTCAATGAAACATGATTTGAATGGAATATTCATCCTTTTTTAAAGTTTTAGTTAATGTATTTACCACTTTCATCAATGAAGTGAGCCTGGAATTATTCTTCTCAATTATCATACATGTGCAAGGTCACTAAACACCCCATTTTAAGGACCCTTTCCCATCACCAGTTAAAACAAATTTTAACTAATTTCCTAAAGTGAAATCCTAGTAAATCTCAGAGAGATCAACAAGGCCATCAGGACTTGGCCCATCTGTTTCAATATATATATATATGTTTATTTTAAAAAGGTTTAATGTTTCTACATATTACTTTGCTCTCCTCTAGGCTTTCTGTAATCAGTATCCACTTTCTCTTCAATTCCATCACCTCCAGACAGATTCCTATTTTTTGTTTTTTCATCTACTTGGATGAAAATTGGTTTTCTGTCCATAAAATTATCAATTTCTTGTTCCTTAATCATCTTCCATCAATGTTTTATTGAAAAACCACTAAAACTGCAAAAATTAATCAATATGCTGATTACCAAATTGCAAAATCAGCTAGGTTGTAAATTATTAACAGATGAAAAAAATCAAAAGGGGAAAAAAATATATGAAAACTCATGAAAAGTGTAAAAAATGAAGATTTCATTACAGAATTAGATTCCTGGTTCCAAAATAGGTATAGTGACCCACTGGAACCACCATACAATTCTGTATATTTCAGGGAGTTTCTGGCATAAGAAGATGTCACCCTACAGAGGAAGAATCACACTAACACTGCATTTTTTGAACTAATGGCTAAAAACAAAAAAACAAGGTTAAAAAAACTAAAGTTTTGTGGGGCTCCAGATTTATTAAAAAATTGGTATTGGATCAAATTTCCCATGTGCAGCGGAAGGCTTCTGTAGCAAGCTAAACCCCTGTGAACTGCAGAAAGGACCCAAAGAAAATTTTGGGATTCAAAGTGACACCCTGGGAACAGTTGTGGGATCTTTTTAACCTATGTGAATGTGTGGGCCTGCAAAGGTGTAGCCTTTAGGCAGGAAAGAACTCAGATTCCATACAGACCAAGCTTGGGGTACCCCAGTTGACCCCTACAGCCTGATTCTACACCATGTGGGGCAGAACCAGTGCTGTTAATAGGTGGGGATGAGAATCAAAACACCCTAAATAGGGTGTATCAGACTTAGAATTTTCAAAAAAATCAAATGGCTGATTTCAGACTTATCCTTTTTTTATTCAGTTGAAAACTTGGTTCATTCTTTATTTTGATTATAGAATATTTTTTGAAAAATTGATATTTTTTTTGAAGTAGCCAATATAAATTTTTTCAAAATTACAACTCTGATACACCCTAATGGGTACAAGAAATCCAAAAATTCCCCTAAATCTGAAGATAGAATGCTTCCAAGGGGGCCAGTACCCTGTTTATTGGCTGCAACATTGCATGTTTCCCTGTCAAAGGGTGGATTTCATCCACTACATCATCATGAAAACCTACAAGATGTTTTCTAATTTACTATAAATTATGGTAACCTAATTCCTCTGAATCTTGACATCTGGGTCAACATGGATTTAGTAACACTATCTGGTCCCTGTATTGAGGGGAGCCTGTAAACAGGATGTAAGGCCTTTTCATTTCTTTCAATATTGACCCTAAATCCACAGAAACTTATTGATAAATCAAAAAACAATCCTCAAGATGAAATGATTTATTATACCCATCATTTTGAGCTCTCTAGCACCCCTCTATGTATCCTTTAAAAAGTTTCATCCCTTAAACTAGTCCATATTAAGTCATAACTGATGGTATAAAAAACCTGAAAAAGCACCTTTCATGGTGAAATGAGCCTCCAAGAACCAGCATAAAATCATCAAAAGGCTCTAGAATGTGATCACTGAATCCCTTGGTAGTAGGTTAGGGAATTATCACCCTCTGCTGGCTGTGGAAACCTTGGTACCATGATTAGACCAGAAAGGTGGAAAGAAAGGGCTTCTTCCAGCCAATCATCTCTGATTCACTCGATCAATCAGGGAATATATAACCAGATAATTTATTCAGGATATTCAACATCTTATCAACTAAATCAAATTGTGGTTTCGGGCACTATCTGATCCTAACAGGGATTCCTTTTGAACAATAACTCAAGTATCTTTAATTCCTACCAACTAACCACTAACCAGATTACCCTGATTCCATTTGAATCTTTTATCTCCCCTTTTTCCAGATTTCTTATCTATCTTATAAGCTCACGAGTGCAACAGTCTAGCGGTCTCTTTGTAAGATACTAATTTAGTTACATTTCTAGTAGACTTTTCATCCCTTGCCGACGTGGCCTGCTCTTATTATTATGTCTCCGATTGTGTCTGAAGTGATCGTCTTTAAAATGCGGACTCTCGCAGCTCACTATTGAATATCTTCATCCATCAGTATGTTTTTACTCAACCACTTGTCCGTCTCTTGTAGTTAGTCTACTTAAATCTGGAGCTTCCCGAGTAAATGAACCCTATCTGCTCCTAGTAAGCCAAACCAGGAGTGCCCCATTTGACTCCTCATCAGATCCGCCACGCTTGCCGATATAAATTCACCTCCACTCAATCCTCTTCATCAGACCTTCAACCGCTCTAACATTTAACATTAACAAGTTTCACATGGCGAAAACCCCCTCGTAACTTGGTCCCCATTGACGAGGCGGTGAGATTCAAAAGACACGCGGGTTCCTTGACGGTGACAACAAACCGATTGGGGCAAAAGAAGCCAAAACTAATGAAACATGAAATATGATATTACAACTACAATGTGACCCCCCACTAGCGAGTAGATACTTAATATTACCTTTCATTTAATGGACTGCTTTCCCTCGTTTTGTTTATCAAGCCGCTAAACCTTCTATCATTTTAGATAAAGCTGCAGCAACATGTGGGCTAGGACAGCGTTGACGTAACTCAATCAGTTTGGCTGTTTCACCCCTGTCTGCGCATTCTTCCCCGGCGGTGACCCATTCGCCACATTTCACATAAAGCTCTACCCGATTCCGAGCCTCACATTTAGGAACGTATCGAAGTGCCTCCCGGTGACAACCCATTGACAATAAATGGTGAACGAATGGCTACCAAAAACACCAAAAAAAGTCAGACATGTATGTCCCCCTCCCCCAATGAAATAAAAAAAAAAAAGGAAAAGAAAAGAAAAGAAAAGAAAAGAAAGCGCAAAAAATCGAAAACAGGAAGTAGCAAATAAAGACATTTAACCCACCTCGAATCCGATGGGACTTTTTTTCCCCGACCAATTTTCCAATCCATCCCAATCTTTCAATTCGATCAATGCTTTCATCTTGACGTACCAAAAACGCTTTTCGGGAACTTTAAAATCGACTTTAAGTTTTTCAGCCTGTTTGCGTAAGCCAAGTTTGATGCATTGTCTGATCGTCTCGTTCAAGCTTGGCATCGTTAGACCTTTATTAGAAATCATCGAGTCGATGAAGTTCCTCTTTGATTGGTCATGGGCTGGGTTGCTCGTATGATTAGGAGCACCCGATTCCCAAGACTTGACAATATCCAATATCAAGGTTTTTTGAAGGTTCAATAACTTGACACTTTCGGTTACCATTCCCTGTTCAAACACTCGGTCCGAGTCTTCAGAAAAAAACTTAATGGCAGCCTTAATCTTAGCAGCTTTAGTCGAAAAGAACGCCTCCCATTCTGGTACTGTCGATGGTGTATAAATCTTTGTAGGCGAATAAATTAGGTAACTTTCTTCTAAGCAAAGGCATGCGCTTTCTGTTCGTCGATCATCCTGATAGCAAAAATCTCGATATAGTTCCCAGTCGGGTCCCACTTTGATGCTTTTGGATGATGCTTCTTTTTCGTTGGCAAAGCCTCTCTCGACACTGCCTTTGGCCCATATTCTGAGAACACTGATTGCTTCATCTTTTCCTTCGATAATGCTCAAAAATTCTGCTAAAGGTTTTCCGGCTCGTATGTCCCAGACAACTGTTTGTATCAAATCGGGATCTAGGCTTTTCATCGCTTGTTGTAGAGCGTCTTGTGGTTTGTCCATACTCATGAGAAGCGGGATTTGCTTGGTAGGTTTTGGCTCATAAGTAAGTAGTTCTGCACACAGTTTTGTTTTGCCCAGTGACCACGCTATTTCGGCAATATCTGCTGGACTAACCCCATGACGATTTTTCAATTTTGAGACGATGCGGCGACAAATTAAAGCGGGAGTAGCTTCCGGTTTCGAACTTTCAGTTGATGACGGAGCGCTCATGTTCAAAATAAGACTGCGGGCCCAATGGCGGAGCACAATGGCAGGCGACAAGTTCAAAAATTCCGTAAGACGCAAAGCCAGAAGGTAGTGCGACCTGACGGTCAATCGGGATATGAGATGATCCGGTGGGTGTGAGATGTACCTGGGATACAAAGCCAAATTAACCTCGTCATTCAAAGACTTTAAACGAAAGAGAGAAAGAACAGAAAAAGAAAGAGGATAAGAACATACTGTTCATACGTAAGTGGAATCCCGATTTTGTAGTCTCTTACAGCATTGAGAACCCTTAATGTTTTCGACATCTTCACAAAAGGCTCTGGGTTATAAGCATCCAAAAAGACTTTTCCGAACGAGGCGGCTTTCATTAGCCTTGTTTGCCAACGTGGCTCAAACTCTCGTCCCGCAGCTTGGATGCAGACCGTGACGGCCTCGGGCAATTTTTTTCGGATGTTCCGAATGTGCTCGTCTGCAACTCGAGCAGAATGCTTGTCAAAATGATCCAACGCGTCAAATAAGATTGCGGCAGGAGATGTGGAGCCGGGAGTAAAGACCATACTAGTACAAGAGGGAACTTTTGATAGGAACTCGCACGTGTTCAGTGTCAGAATGCGAATGCCATCGATTTCGGTTACCAGATAAATCGAGTCGGTAAAAGTGTATCTAAAAGATAGAGTAATCAGTAGTCTAGTTGAGAGCGACTAGAGCATCATTAATGAAGTTCACTTACTCACCTAATCGATGCCCCAAAAGGGCCAATCATAAGCAAACTTTTTTCCCAGGCGATAACAACTGAGTCTCCACCGCACCAAACCATTTGGGTAGGTGGACCATCGGTCAAAAAATGTTGACCGGGCTGGTCCACTAAGGAAAACTCACTGAGTTCCCGTGAGAAATCAGAGGATACTACCCATACTGTGTATGGCTTCGGACTAGGAGGGCCGGTCAACAATGCGAGAAACTTTCCGTTAGGCGAAGGTACAATCCTCGAAAAGGGTCCTTTGGCTGAAAGACGCTGGTCTGTCGAATCCATCGGATCTATGACTACAAGTGAGTCATGCCGTGAGGCAAGAATTTGAATGACTCCTGTGGGACTGGAATGGGGAGGGATGACGGCCCATGCTGTCGGCTTCTCGGTAAGGCCACCAGAATCGAGTGATTCTCGTTTTCCATTACTTCGATCGGGGTGGAATAAGAGCTGATTGTCAGAGCTCAGAAGAGATGAAAATGTGTCGTTCTGATTAAATCCGGATGTTCCGTCAACTGAAGTCTTGATCGGATCGTATGACTGATCGCTAAATTCTGACAGGGGAGACTCTGGCCAGCCCTTGACCTGGACATACGTGAGATCTGACCTCATGGCGACCATGCCATCGGACCAAATTATAGCATCCAATACGCCGATTTCTTCGGTGGCCGAGCCCAGAGTATGCTGCGAGTAAGGTAATAAGTCGGGGGGATCTGACGTGTTGGAGATCGGATATAGGCGGTAGAATCCATTGGATGATACGGTGACTAAATTTTCATCGTGTGTGAAACCAAAGGATACCAAGGTCGAGGGGTGGTCCCAAAGGACGGTATGGATGAGTTGACCCGAGCTTGAGTAGATATGAATACGAGGCCGAGTGGATGACGGGATCGACGAAGTGGGATCCAAAACAGGAATCGGTTTCGAAGTATCGAAGGTGATAGCTGGAACGGCGATGGGTTGTAAGCAGTGAGATCGGACCGACGAGCGCAAAGTTCCGAGAGGCAAGAACGCCGGACATACCAACGGGACCAGCAAAGGGAGCACCAACGATTCGATAGAATGACAGGTCAATTATTGACCATGACATCCTGTAGATTTCCTCCTTTCGGTAGAATGCATCTCCGACTGAATCCCAATTCGAACTGTTTGGTGGTATGCTGAGCGCCATAGTCCAGCAAACGACTGGGAGGGTTGCTGGGCTGATGCGAAAAATTCGGCCGAATCGAAATTGAGCACCGATATCGCTCGACAAAGGCTGGTGACCAAATCTGCGAGAGCATCGTCCAGTTGAAATTAGTTCCTAGAATACCAGGAATCTCATATGAAGAAAGTGGAAGCAACTCACCCAAGTTTCAATCTGACGCAAGGGAACCCAGACCGAGACTCGACCTAAACATGAAGAGACCAGGCGAGGGAATGGAGTATTATACATACCATCAAGCACAGCACACACATACTTGCTGAAGTCATTAAGATAAAATTTGAATACGATAGATTGATGAATACAACAAAACAAGCCTAGAATACGATAGAATCAATGAAATCAATCGAAAAAAAGTTGAGAAAGTTGGTAACACAAGACAAACATACACAGAAAAAAGAAATGAATGGGTAGGCTGGGGGGTGAGAAGAAGGAGGCAACCCTATACATAAGTCAAGATGAGATGATAATGAGACAGGCTCAAAAGTAACATAGAAGTATAAACCAATTCAAGAAAAAAGTGGGAAAGTAAACAAACCCAACAAAAAAAAGAAAAATTCTTGATATCAATATTTGTCAGATTTGCAAAAAAAATCAAACAAGTCTGCCATGTCAAGCACAACTCAATCTACCAAGCACCCTGCATCACGTTTCCCCTCAGAAATAATCAGGCTTGCCCTGGCTTGCAGGCTGATAACAGCGAAATAGGATCACCCTATCCTTCACCTCGGTCTGTAGGGCTTCCAACCGGGCCTTCTCCACTATGGATGGGCGAAGCATACCCAGTCTGAAGTGCCAAAAGCTTGATCAACATATTTTTTGGAGTGTCAAACTCTGAAAATGAAAAAAAGGAGCTGCTCCTCCAAAGACTACAAGATTTACAGCAAGCATGACTAATCTATGGTAACGCCACCCATGAATCTGAAATAAATATTAGATATCAATCATGTGCAAGCCCACAAGCAAGATTCTATTATCTCAAGATTTTTCATCTGATTTTACTAATGGTTTCCAACCGAGTTATCTCAATGTGACTTGATCCATTGGCCTGGAAATTTCCATCTTATATGCATGTAAAGAGAAGCCTTTCTAGATTCAATTCATCTCAATCTGCACCACAGTCTCCAAATTCTTGATCCCAAATTTAGATTTGTGGCTGATTTTCATATAGAGTTGCTACTATATTATTCTCTATCAGACCTAGGATCAACGTGGTCAAGTTTGATGAGGAAGAAATAGTGGAACAGATGGATGAATTTGGGGATAGAAGCTGAGTAAGGGGAAGGTTCAAGGAGGATGTTTTTTTGTCTTTTATATTCATTTATCTGGTTTGAGTGGTTACTGATGGATGATACTTTTGTGTGACAGGTGATGATTGATAAGGTTGAAATGGTTGAGGCAATACTGAGTAGGTGATGATGCTGGATGATGGCAATGATGATGATGGATGGTGATGATGGTATGGATGATGATGATGGTGATGATATGGTCAAGGTATGTGTTAATGGTAGATGATGGTGGTGATGGATGGTGAGTGATGATGTTGATGGTTGGTATTGGTTTTATTAATAAATATAAGGTCTGATCATTGTTGATGATAAGGGTTGGTGTCCTTTATAAGGGTTTCATATTCCTTATAAGGGTCCTGGATGGTTTTAAGGGTGGTAATTTATAAAAGTGTTTCTTATTCTTGAAAATAAGATTTTTTATCCTTTATAAGGGTTAAATATTCCTTATAAGGGTTATAGATTGTTGTAAAGATGGTAATTTATACAAGGGTTAGTTATTTTTGATAATGGTTGATATACTTTATAAGGGTTGGATATTTCTTATAAGGATTTTAGATCAACTACTTATGGGCTATGGATGGTAGTAAGGGTCCTGGATGGTAATAAAGGATGATTGAAAACACACTGAGTGGTGGTAATCCATTGGGGGGATGGGGGAAATTGCAACCTGGATAGGGCAACAAGGCCCTCCTTAAGTAGAAAAATACAGCTCCTGAGTGCTTCTGAGCCCCCCTGAGTACATTTAAATCACAGATGTATGAGTTGGAACATGATTCTCATGCATGCAACCCCTTGCAGATATTAAAGCTGTATAGTGATCTGGTGATTGTTTATTTTTTTGGTTCTGGAAGTGGTATCTTGCATAGATTACCTCTGTATACTAGTGGAGTGTTTTGGTGGTCCATTTTTTGTGAGTTACACCTCTCACCAAGCAGTTGTAGCTCAAGGGTTAGAGCAAACCACATGCAAAGGGTTGGGGTGGTTTTTGTTCCCACTGAATGTGTTACCTTTTCCCCATCTTTATAGGTTATGAGCCCAGCACTGCAAGCTGTAGCATCCTGATTAAATTTCATGCTGAATATCACACTTTAAAATTGAATAAAAAAACACAAGACTATGGGGTTAGGAGTGCACCAAATGGGTGCTTGGTGTATGGGGGAGTGTTGTGATGTACATACACCTTGCACCAAGCGGTTGTAGCTCAATGGTTAGAGCAACCCACATGCAATGGGTCAATGTGGGTTTTATTCCCACCAACTGTGTTACCTTTTGCCTGTCTTTACACCATTGATTGCACTGCCTCTGGTGTGGTGATGGGTTATTTTTTTGGTTCTGCATGCAGCATGCTGCATATATTACTTCTGTATACTGGTTGCACAGCCTCTGGACTGATGATTGGTGGTTTGTTTTGGTGATGCATGCAATATCTTTGATGTATTACTTCTGTATACTTCTGCACACAGAACCCCCTGAAGGACCCAAGGATGCCACCTGAATCTGAAAAAGAATAAAATACTGCAGCTGGAAAGTGGCTCTAAAAAAAAAAAGAGATTTTTCTGCTAAAATTTTTGAGAAGTGTCACAGGGAGCTCATCACTCATGAAATTCCTTCTATGAACAATATGGAGTATGATAAAGAATACAGAATTTCTGATTTTTCTTCCTGATTTAACTATAAAATATTTGATTTTAAAAACTTTACCCATCACAATTATTATATAAATACCTGGAATTTTTTAGGATGGATTCTCATCTTCAATCCAAGGATTAAAGCAGATGAAAGATAGACTTGGATTTGGATCATGATAAATTTCCTATGATAGGGGGACAGTTTGCCTTTATGGATTATCAAGTATAGCTGGATTTAACTCAATTCTGGGGTTACATTAGCAATTTCCAAATACAATGGTTCCACTCATCATACCTTTAGAGGATTATAAACACCCAAAAAGTATACAAAAATAGGATTCTCCTGTCAGATATCCAAAAAAAAAAGCACTAGAAGTTCAGAAATATGTTGATGGAAATTCAAAGTGCTCAAACATTGGTTTGTATGAAGAACATTTAAAAATTTATTGTAAATATTTGAAATTATATGGTGTTGTAAATACATATCAATAGATTAACCATCAAAGGAATTAAATTTATTTAATTTCTTCAAGTGTTCAACCACTACTAAGAGTAGCAATGCCCAGGGAAAAGTTCTTCTTTCTCTCTGATTCAAGGTAGTTTTCTTTCTCCTTCTCCCTTTTCTGGAAATCTAGATTTTTTTTTTGGATATCAAGATTTTTTTCTTGAACTATAAGGTACAAATTGAGCTTTGTTTTTTTCAATTTATATTTTATTCTCCCACCTTTTTCATTGAACATCAAGTTTTGCACTTTAAATCTGTAATCTGAATGGTTTTGCAAGTAGATCAATGTATCATTATTCATTTATGCACACCCCTCCTATTTTTATGGCTTTTGGGATTTATTTTAAAGGAATTCAAGGCAATTTGCTTTCCCTTTACTCAGGAACACTCTTACTGAAATTTATTGCTATTTTCAGAGGGTGATCTGGGAGGCCCCATTGGATTAAGCTTCCTATTTTTTCAAAATATGATGGTTCTCTAGAGAGTCCTGGGGATATGGGATTAATATATAAAATATATTTCTGGAAGCCCCTAAGGGGAGTTTGGTATTTCTTTTACTTCTTTATAGTAATAGTAAACTAAGTTGGTTTTGAATTGCCTGACCTTCTAAAAATATTTTTTAATTCTGCACAATAATTTTTTTAAATTAATGACTGGCTTCTTTAAGATTTAAAATAGGTCTCATATAATACCTGGATAAAATATTACCTGTGATTGATAGGATCTTGGAAGATTATACCAGATTGATTTTGATTATTTTTAGGTTTTAAAAAAGTGGTTGATCAGAGATATTTGATCTTGAACCAATGTTCAAATTTCAAATTATAAGGCTTCCCTTGAAGGGATGGTATAGGAGATGGCCCAAGGATGTGTTTTAACCACAGGGAGCTGGGTAGAGGAAATTTCAGTTGTTCTTTTTTTCTGTTCTCCTTTTATTTAAAATTTTTATTTATCAATGGACTTGTAGTTTCATGTTAAGTTGGTGCTGAATATTTGGGTCTTATAAGAACCCTTCTTCAAGAAACTGATGAGGTGGTTCAATGGTGAAAGATGATTTTGATTTCTGTTTTCTTCTTTCCTTCTGCTTTATCATTGGTTCACTGATAATAGTTATCTGGGTATGTGCCAAATATTGATGATTTGGTGATGGATGAAATAATTTTCTATGAGGAATGAGATGGATGACATGGGATGGATTTGAAAATTAAGACTTGATGCTCATAGGAGGAATTGGTTTTGAAACTTGGATAAGGCAAAGGGGCCCTCCTCAAACATAAAATACTCCCCCAGGGGGTGCTTCTGGGCCTCTCTCTGTAAAGGTGATGCACAGGAAGGTATAGGTAAACAAGGAATTTCTGCTGGTTTTTAAGAAAAATGACAGATTTGTGTGATGTTTTTTCTTGTTTTTAAAAAGGAAGCAAATTGTTCTGATGCATGCAAACCCTTGCACATATTTCTGTGTATTGGTGATTTTTTTTTTGGTTGAGTTTTTTTTTTTGGCACTTCATTTTTTTTGCATATAGTGCTGAGTTGAATTTGTACTGATTGTTTTTTTGGTGCTGCATGTGCTGCTTAAATTTGTTTCTGTGTAGTTCTGGGTTGAGCTGGTACTGGTTGTTTTTTTGGCACTGCATGTGCCGCTTGAAAATCTTGCTGTGTATTTCTGGGGAGATTTGATACTGGTTATTTTTTTGGAACTGCATGTGCTGCTTGCATATATTGCTTTTTAGTTCTATGGTTATTTGGTACTTGCTGTTTTTGGTGCTGCCTGGGGTACCTTGCATATATTGCTTCTGTAAATTTTTTGAGTTGATTAGTGGTTTTTTGGTTCTTCATGGGGTCCTTTGAATATATTTCTTCTGTATATTTGGTGAGGTGAGTTTTTGTTTGTTTGGTGTTTCCTGTTTTCCCTTGCATACAGAGATTATGTATACTTGGTGAGTTGATTTGTAGTTTTTCTGGTATTGCATGTGGTTCCAGGGTGTATGATTCAGTTTTTGAGGTAAGATTTAAATGATATTTATTGAGTTTTTACAATTTATTTCCATGTTTACTTCACTCAGTTGTGATGACTGATTGGGATATGGGTTGGAAATAGTTGCTTTGAGATGTATCATCTAATCCATGAGAGATAAAGGGGTGATTCTGATGAGTGACTATAGGTAATTTTTGTTTGAGAATCCATCTTCACAGTTATTTTGAGGATTTGGACTATATTTATAATGGAACATTGAGTCTGATGGCTATAGGTAAGGTTTGGTCTACCAAAGCACTGTTTTCCAGAAAACAGTGATTATTCATCAAAAAAAACCTGGATAAGCAATTGTGTAATAAAACAAGTTTTTTTTGATTGAAAATTAAATTGGGGTATTTGGGAAGTGGTTAGTGAATTTCAATCATTTTATGATAGGGTGAATAACTCATTTATTTGACCCAAGATTGGATGCAATTTACCTAAAGAGGACAGTGATGGAACCAAGGAAATATTTGAATGAATCAAAGATTCTAATATGGATTGGATTGAGGCTGAGATAGTAGGAGTATCCTCCACATCATCAGATGCTAGCCATTCAATTGGCTCCAAGATTTTTTCATCATTGCAATCACTAAGTTGAGAACTGGCAAAAATATCTTTGGGATAAATCAAATCGGAGATTTGGGCATCAAATTTTGCTATTAGGGTGTAATTAGTTTTCCCTCAAACAATCTCATCCATTTTAAAATGAAAAGGCACAATTGGTTCCAATTTGTCAATCAATGAGTTGATCCCCTATTCTCTATTGGCATTGGTTATATCAAATCCAGTGGAAATTGACAGGGAGTGGGCTTTCTGTCCTTAGCCCAGGAAAATGTTGGGAAAAATCTAGATTTTTTTTAGAAGCCTCATTTCACCATGCAAGGAGCTTGTCCATTCTTCTGTACCCTTAATCATTCCTTAATAGGGACCAACTCAAGGAGTCAAGATTCTTCAAGAAGACATACTGGGTTTCTAGTGGGCTCAAATTTTTTTGAGATGAAAAAAATTATGGGGGGAAGGAATATTAGAGTCCTCAGAATCATATTATGACTGATTAATGCCTATTCCTAAAGAAGGAGATCTCTTACAGTCTTTTTGCAGGGTGATCTCAATACAGGGACTTCTTTAGCATTAAAGAGGCCTTTTTTGGAGGAAAACAGCCCCAAGTAGGGTATTATCCAGCTCTAAATAACAGTGATTACTCCCAGGTAATATTACAATATATTTCAGATTATTTGCAGCCTCTCTGTGTACCAGAACGGGTTCCCTCACAGATTAAACACAGGGTATAGGAATCATTCAGTATATCTTCATTTTCCATTTTCTAGGGGCCAGTGGGATTTTTCTGAATTCTTCCAATTATTTCATAAGCTTTACTCTCTACTTGAAGAATTTTTTCCACCCAAATTGGGAAGAAATTTTGTTTTAAGGGTTGAATGGTGTACCCTACACCATCTATACAAAATCTAAGGTTTTTTCTGGTTTAAAGGCCCATGCTCTCCTAGTGGCCATGCAGAGCCCAAAAATAAATTGATGGAAGCTTCTTTGACTTCTGTGGGATGGTTCTCATTTGGAAAGTTAGTATGTCCTTCTGGAACCTCCTTCTTCTGTGTGCAGGAATTGCAACAAATCATCAAAAAACCAAAAACTCTGCCACCATCCATAACTCTTCATTTTTCAAAATCTTTTTGGGTTAATACCCATTCAAGCTGTTGTTTGAGTGTGATGTTTACCCTATGAGCTACACCCATTCAGGAAAAAGAATCTCCAAAGAGGATTTGCAAGCAGGTGGTGGCTACAGTGGGTGAACATTGTCAGCTTGCTACTATATACAGGCAAAACTGTCAAATAGTAACACAAACTATGAAAAATAAGAATACCTCAATAACAAAGTAATGAGTGAGAAATCCAGAAATATTATTACAAGAATCGATTCCTCACCCAAAATTAGGTAGGGTCACTCACTGACCCCACCCTTGAATTCAAGTCCTTATATTTTTAAAAATAATTAAAAAGAAAAGTACTAAAAATTACGACACCAGTATGGCAGTTTTTGGCCATTCTAATATTTCACATGTTTTTGTCATGTATAGGGTTTACACCTAAAATTCACTCAGAATTGAGGTGTTGTGTATATTTTAGGAGTTTAAACGCAGAAATGTGTTATGTCACAATTCCCGCGCGCAGCCCCGCATCATTACATAACCCTATGTACTAGTAGCAGCAGGTTCCCGCGTACTAGAGATCCGCGCGCAGCTGATTCTGCCACGCACGCAGCGGATCCTACCCTGCACGCATCTGTACTAACTGATCCCTGCGCCTGGATCAGTCATGACTAATCTGACAACCAGGTACTTCTCAGAAGAGCTACAACTTAGTTAGGGGTTGCCTAGTATATGTAACAAACAGACATATACATTACTAATGATCCAAAAATATCAAAACTTAAATAAAATTAATGAAAATTAAGTTTTAACATTTTTTAATAATGAATCAAAGATCAAGGACTACCACATAAATCACTGATCTTGATCTTTGAAGACCACAAAACACTACAAGAGGTGTTCATAAAAATTATTAAAAATTATCTATATGATCAGCAGATGATGTACAACCAGTAAAAATTCACATCTGCACGCTTTATAACATATAAATAGTACAAATGAAGGATGAGTACAGAATGATCAAATTTACGCCATAAAAGATTAACAGATCCTGTGGCTAAAATAGTACAGAAATCCAGCAGATCTAAGGACAGCTGATTAACAGCACCAAGTGAACGTGCTAATCTTTCCCTGACTGGCTTGCCAGCCTCAGCCCACAAGCAGAACCCTTGCTACGTGCCCTGAGAAGACCAAAATCACCCCAAAAAGGTATTTATACAGACCTCTTTGGATCCATTATTCCATCATCAGTTACCAGGAATTATTTATTATCAATCAGAAACCGTTTCATTTTTAATCAAGTGCTTATATGAAGATAAGCAAGTGATTTATGACTTAGTCCTGTAGTATTATTTACCTTCATTAACCAATCAACCATTGAAGTTTAGTCAAGCCAATCTACCCCATCTGCTCTGAAACCCTTCAATTATTCCAGGATTTTTGTGGTAAAAGTGCTCAGAGTGAGTGTTACCCTTCCTGTCTAGGCCATTTGTGCTTTTAAGCCCAGCCATTAGTGGAATAAGTCCTTTCTAAGGCACCCATATTTATTCCAAGGTTCTTAAACTGCCTAAGGAGGCCCCTTGAAGAGAGGTTGCTAGTCTGTAAAGATCCCCAGTAGTATAATACTGTGGCCCTCTTTTATATTATATTGAAAACCATTTACTACGGAACCAATTAAACCTTGCAACTGCTCTTATTAAATCATGTATTTGAGCTTCTAAGCATTTATTATTGGAATAATAATTATTATTATCATTCCAGAATTTTTATCACTCTCTGCAGCTAAGGACTGCAAGGTTCCTGGTATCAGAGAGCTGACAACTGGGGGTCTGCCGGGAAATATCCTTTAATAATTAATTTTTAATTATTTATTCCTTGGACCAGTCTATTTATTTCTAAAAATAAGTTAACATACTTATAAAATATATTTTTGATCATTTGTTTCTCTAGTGGATCTTAAGACCAACGGAGAATTGATCAATTATTATTTGAACCTTCTTAAAAAGAAAAAATAAGAAAAACTCCGTAACTTTGTCCCTGTTATTATAACTCCTGAGCAGCAACAGGAGAAATTGCTTTATTAAAAACAGCAGGTTATAAAAGACAAAGAACTTGAGCTTGAAAGAATTATCAATTTCAATTCTTTATTAAGGTAACATAAGGAGTGGAAGATTTATCAAAGGAAGCTTATATTTATAAACTAAATAACCCTGAAGATAAAGAAAAATCCAAAAATAATAAAAGTGATTTTTTTTTCTAAAAATCACTTTAACATGTAAAAATACAAAAAAATATTAAAATTATATTTTTTTTCATACATCTCAGTGGATTTTGTTTTTGGTGATCTCATTGACCAGGACCTCCTAGAGGAAGTCCCAGACAGTGTACCATTTGATTTACCCTTGGATTTATCCAGGATCTGATTGGAACTCACTCAGACCCCGTTGGAATACCCTCCAAGGATAGTTGTGACCCCCAACCAAGTGTTGGTACCTTTGAATTAACTCTAATTAAGTTAAAATATTTAAAAAAATTATTAAAAATATAAAACACACAAAAAATATTATTTTTATAATTTTTAAAGTCCTTTTTCAAAAGTTTTGACAAAAGACTTACACATTTTTTTTGGTGCTATGTATCAAAATAGGCCGCAACACCTGTGCAACTGGTAGATCCCTGTCATATGGATCTCTGCCCAGAGGAACCCCGTGCGCGCAAGGACTCCAGTTGCGAGCGCAATGAGGGGACTCAAACCCGTGACCATAGCGTCACGCGGGACAACAACGGCCACGACCGCGGCCGCCAACTTGACCAACAAACCGTTGGAGAGCCATCCGTTGCCCACCATGTTATCCCAGGAGGGTACAGTCCTCCTATGCCACCCCAGCTGACTCAACCAAGGAGGAAAGACTCAAAGTATTAGTGAAAGATCACGTGAGCTATTGGGAACAATTCAGGTTGGCTCAGA